>NQII01000951.1:0-18000 GCA_002778355.1 Clitarchus hookeri
TATATATATATACATATATATATAAGTTCAACGTCTAACTTGTTTAGCAGGGTAATAAGTTTGCGGAGTCTAAACGTGTTAATTAAAGGTTGCAATCCCGAGTGCCACAAGGCATTAAGCAAAATCCGCTAATTAACCATAAAAAATACAAGAAGAAAATGAGTGTTAAATGCAAATCTCTCCTGGTGACTAGCTAATAAGTTAGTGACTTTCGTTTCGTGGTGACGCCCTTGCAGTGGAAGTCGCCCGTGCGGCCATAGGAGAACCCAGCCTTCTATTCTTGCGTGCAAAGCCGGGCCCGAACGCAGGTGTTCATGGGCGGAGGTCGTTCGTGAGGGCGAACTGCACGGGCGATAAAATCCGATTCAATTTGCGCACCGGGGAATCTAATAGAGTTGCGAGAACATTCGGCTAAACGGGTGACTCCCTCTACGAATTACGAAGGGACCACGAGGTTAATTGGAACTAGCAGAATCGCTCTTTGGGTGGCGTGGACCCAACGATACCATCATCTGAGGTACGCGAAAATGTGCCCCGTCGGGTCGAGCAACAAACATAATTAAATTTTTTAGAGGACAAATTGGAAACAGTTTTAGTGCTTTAAGATAACAAAAAGAGGAAATATTGATACGTTATACTATATATTTAATTTCTCGTGTAATAAAGCTTAGATCTTGCACGTACTAAATATAAAAATACTAGGTCGTGAGCAAAGGATTTAAATCAAGTTTCCTTCAGCAATGACTCGAACCCACGACATCCGACTTTCTACAAGGCAAAAAAACTCCAAAGAAACTGTACCCCTCCTGCAATCATCGCGTTAGAAATAGTCAGGGGCTGGTTTGCTGTGTCACAGCTGAAGTTATCAGCTCTCAAGACCCCATTGTTAAGAACCACCCAAATCTCTCAACTCAACAGCTAAAGTTACTTTTACAGATCATCGCCATGTTGTGACACCTAGAACATTGACAATATAGTTACTTGTTTTTATATTAAAAACTTTTCAATCGCAACAGTTTTTAAATCAGGAAACAACTGCCACAGTTAAAATTATAATACGAACATCTACATGCTCTAAGCATCATATTTACGTCGTAATCTCGACAGATTACATCCAAGTGTTTCTGGCGTCACAATATGGTTATGTCCACAAAGTAGGTTTCATAATTCAGCCATTTAACAACAGGCGAGGAAGTTAGCACCCTGCTTGCAAGACGGTATTGTGGCCAACATATAAAAAAAAGAGGGGGGGGGGGGAAGTCCTTTACATGCTCAACGGGAACACTTTTGCAGTATATTTATTTTGCAGCCTTTCTAAAATTTACAAATGAAACGGGTTTGACTCACATCGATTCGCATTCACACGTAAGATTTTACACTCGTGTTTCACAATATGCAGAAATAAACATATTTATTGGTAAGTTAAGCAATTTCTTAGAGAACAGCTTGATATGCTAAAATTACACTACAACTGAACAAATCTACTTAAAATTACGTTATAACTGTAGGCCACGGAATTTTACGCAATAATTTAATTTCAACACAGGCTCGTTTTCAATTAACCACCGTTAATCTAACAGTGAAGGCAATCCAAAGATAAACTTTTGAAATTCCCCACTAGCTATCAAATATGTACTCTGTAACGACCCGGACAGTTGATTCAATTAATTTGTATAATAGCAGATAGTAGTTTAGACTAGGTTTATTGTGACATTATCATGTGTTATGTTTTGAGAATGTCATTTGAAATTCAAAACCTAATTTGTTTCGGAAGAGGTAATTTAATATCTTACCAACCAATCATAAAAGCCATCCCATTTTGCATAAATTATACTTTCCTGCTACCAGATTATAGCACGTAATTGAAAGATTCCTTGTGTAATCGATTAATACAAGGTTTTCGTAATACTTGTCACATTTAATATTCTGAAATATAAAACAGAATGCATTAGAAGTGGATGCATTAAACGCCTAAATTGAAGAATTGAGGTAGTTAGTAGAAGGAACCAGTTGAGCGGAATTGACGAGGGGGAGAAAGTTGGTTACAAAACTTGACGCACTTAGATGAATACGAGTAGTTAGATATTGTGCGTTCTGGGACAGGGGCTGGTGGCTGGGGACACAAGGAAACAGACGCCATTTTAGATGGCATCACCTCCTTCTCTGGCATTACAAACGGCCATCTTGGATGTCCTTGACATTTGGACGCCATATTGGATTGCGTCACCTTCTGCTTGTAATTCCGGTTGGCTATCTTGTTTCTAGTTGCCTTCTTGTTTCCATTCATCATTTTGTTTCCAAAACTTTCCACTTCATGCTCTGTCATTCCACCATGCTTCTTCATGCTCTATCATTTCACATTGCCTCTCTCACTTGCTCCCCCTCAGCAAGCCCCATAGCTCGGCTGTCATTTTATTTTGTCTGCTGTATGTGACCATCTTTAATTCCTGTGCCTGACAACCGAGTGCGCATCTGTCGTCTGCCATCTTGGTTATCGAAGGCAGCCATCTTGTTTCATCTGCTCCTTACCTCCCTGTCTGTTAGGGTGCATATCTGTCGTCCACCTTCCTGGTTGTCGTTTGCTGATGTCTTCTAAGTCGATGAACGACACGAACCAAGGACCTACAATTTCGAGGAAATGGAAGGCAGAATTATCAGAGGAGGTTTCTATGGCGAAGAATTTCAAGTTACTAAGTATCCACACACATATTTGGTCAAGAAAATGTTGAAGCTCAAAGGAATAACTTAGTGTGGTTGCTTGGCTTCGATTCTAGTCATGACTTTTGGATTCCATAATTATCCACTACCCATAAATAATAATGCGCATTCATGTTATGATCGTTAACAAGGCTGAAGAACTATTTTTCTTACAAGTCTATATAAAGTTTTGAATAAATTAAATTTTTTAATGTTAAATTAATTTGTTGTTATGATTTTCCACAAGGAAGCCGAGTTCATGGGATTCGATAAGGCCTACTATGACCTGCTTGGGGTTTGCCCGCCTCCCTAGCACTTGACAACTCTCTCGCCTAATGTATCATCCCCACAGCTTGCAGAGACCTGCACACTGCCTATATCATCGACTGGCCACTTGGCGCCTGATGCTTCTCTCGCTCGAAGTGTCATCCACACAGCTTACTGACCCCTGCACATTGTCTACACCATCGACTGGCTATCTAGCCTCATGACGCACATGCTGCATGCACATGTTGTGACCTGCCTGCATACCTCACTCTGCCCAACCAGGGAACAAACTATAATTTTTGCTCGGGATGTCGCAGGAGCTACACACATGCCATGTCCTGCTGGAGGAGGACAACCACACCTTAGAGTAATTCCTGGGACAGCTGCCAGCTTCCAGTAGGGTCTACAACACAAGACCACAGTTGAGTGTACCTCCTGCTTCACCATTCGATCCAGCAGACAGGTGATGTGATCGCAGCATGTCACCTGTTCGACGACGATTGATGCATATACCTCATCCACGACTGTCTCTGAGGGATGACATTGCATGGACGCCACCACCTCCAGTATCCACCACCTCCTCTCCCACATCATCGATGACAGAGGTGTTCCTACCACTTGATTAATGTGTACTCTCTCCAGTGCCCTGGAGTGAGAACACGCCAGGCTAGACATCGACATCGGTAGGATGTGTCGACGACCTGGGCGAAGAGGAGGTGACTGCAGGACATGCACACTGAGGTTCGTCTCTTCCAGGAGGAGGCTGCAGTGGCTACATACAACAGTCGTCTTCTGTGTGACAGGAACTATGCTCTCTTGGAGGAGGTGCGAAGACTGTGTGCAAGTGAGCGGCATCTGTGCAATGTCATCCTGCTGCCACCTGATAAATGATTCTACACATTTTTTGTTTTTATATTTTTTTTATTATTATTATTGTATATAATAAAAATATGTTTATTTTCTTTAAATTTAAAATACATGTGTTTGTGAGACATTATTTGATCGTTGCCATCGTCGCTTCATTTAACCACGAGTAGAAATTTCAACCATCATATAGTGTTTTGACTTGGTTCATGTTCGTTAATACCGTTCCGCACTCGTGGTTTCATTTAGCACTTCTATATTTTTGATGATCCATGTGGGGGTATGCACATGCCAAATTTATTTTACAATTTAAATATGTGACGATTTTTTTTCCCCTACACTTGTAATTCGTAATATATATTGTTTGATGCTTAAAACTTATATTGATTTTACAGATAAAAATTTTTCTACATTTCAAATGAAAATATTTAAAGTATAATTGCAATCATTATTTAAGTTGTCTGGTTCATATACGTAAATACATATTATATACCTCAGGTTTTTCATTTTGCACTGGTATAACTTTGATGGTCTATGTGGAGGTATGCACATGCAAAATATCTATTTACATTCAGTAAATTATTGAATTGCAAACTGTTTGATGCTAATAATCTTATACAGACTTATACACATTTTATCCACCTCCTCCTCCTCATAAATACCTTAAATAAATCATAATCAATCCGCCTAGCATGTCGTTCATAGACTTACGCCAAGACGGTGCGTAGAACGCATGCGATAGATGTCTACTCTAGTGGAGTAATACTTGTAATACAATCTTAATTAAAGAATAGAACATATTTTCCTAATGATTACAGAAGGATTGTGTTTATAGCACATTTAAAACCCTACTCTCCAGACTGCTCCGGTAGTCGAGACGTCTGCACGATGGCCCAAGGTCCGGCAGTTCAATCCCACACTCCGCCAGATAATTTTTTGAGCTCCAAAAATTAAATAACAGTTGTAGTTCTCCCGGGTGTCTCTCGACGACTTAAACTCCAAAACCAACATGGCATTCTATTAATTGAATGTGTGTGCCCCTGGTGTATCGTTCATCGACTTAGACGACATAAGCAAATGACAACCAAGATGGTGAATGACAGATACACACTCTAGCAAACAGGATATAAGCAGCAGGTTTTTAAGGCCCGAAGGCCAGCGCACCATCCAAACCTCCCGCACTCTAACTGCACTCCTAAGAGTAAAACAGTGCGCTGGGATATAAGCAGCAGACGAAACAAGATGACTGCCTTTCGACAACCAAGATGTCGGACGACATATGCGCACTCTGGTGATGAGCACAGAAATTAAAGATGGCCATCTACAGCAGAAGAAACAAAATTACAGCTTAGCATTGGGGCTTGCTGAGGGGGAGCAGGCGAGAGAGACAAGGTGAATGACAGAGCATGAAGTAGCAATATGGAATGATAGATCATGAAATGGGAATTTATAGAAACAAAATGGCGGATGTAAACAATATGGCTATGGGAAACAAGATGTTTAACCAGAATGCCAGAGTAGGAGGTGACACAGTCCAAGATGGGGGCCAAAGCTCAAGGGCAAGGACATCCAAGATGGCCAACCAGAAGGGCAGAGCAGGAGATGACGAAAGCCAAGATGGCGTCTATGTCCCCATGTCCCCACCCCCCAGCCTCTGTCCCAAAACATATATTATCTAACTACTAATACGAGTTATCTTTATTTAACAACTGGGATACAAGCTATAACTGGCGTTTATACAGTGCAAAATGGTTCGAAGGCGATGTACAACTTTCGATAATTATCTCCATTAATATTGCACTTTTTAATTAACATAAATATTTTGTTATTATCGTAGTCATGCTAATTAATGTTTTCCATCTGTGTCTAATATACTAATATAATAATAAAGGATGTATAACACAAAACCCAGTACATTATGTGGTTCTAGGAAGCACGACTTCCTGATGTTACAGGGTCGAAATATACACTACCTTTGGAATCATAAGAGCATGAATCACTAGAAAATTAAACTGTTACAATTGTTTTTAAGTTCTCACAGCGAGATGATATATATTGGTTTATATATTTAAACAATGGCAGCGGATTAAACTTTAACGACGTTTTGGAAAACATTACAGTTTTTAACAACTGTGGTGTTCTTAAAAAAACTGCGAAATTTAAATTCATCTCCATGGCTCAAAATCTCTAGCGAAGATAACATACACCACTAAACATTTACAACGCATAGAATAGTGATGCAGGATACAGCATTTCTGTTTCTGACATTTGCCAGAGTCCATAAAAATTACTTAATAACTGTATACAGTTTGGCATGCAAAGACTACATTTCAGAGTTTTTATTTATGCTGTGTAGGCCAAAATGACGCAATGCCTATGCTATATTCCTGTACTCAGTTGTCGCTACTTCTCAGATCAAATGAGACTTATTTTTTTTTTTGTATTTTGAATCAAAACTGCATATTCGTCACAAACTAAAAAATACTTACCCACTTTTGGCAATACATACACTCAGAAAAACGTTGTCTTAAATTTGAGATATTTGTCCATTAGAAAATACACTAGTGGAAATGCACTGAAGCACCCCTAGTGAACATCGTCGAATGCAAGCGGGGTTTACAACTTAAACTGTTCGTGAGTAAATGACAATTTGATCCTAAGCGGAAGAGCACCACTCGCCAGCATCGGTCCACAGCCGTTAGACCAAGTGTCTTATCGCAGGTCATCTGACAACACAGCGAGTGCGGTTAACTGTGAGATTCCATTGTGTGTGTATCACAGAGTGTGTCTGCAAAGCCTGGAAGACGACGGCGAGCCTAATTGAATAGTTAAGTGATTTTGAGCGTGGCCGTATAGCAGGACTCCGATAGGATGGCTGAATGTTCAGCAGAATTGCCTTTCACTTGGAGTGTGACATGGCAGTGGTCCATCAGTGGTGGAGAAGATGGGTGGCAGAGCGTTCCTACAGCCGCCTAACTCCACTAGGGCCACCTCGTTGCAATGATGAGCATCTGAATAGAAAGATCGTTCGGGCCGCCCTGACTGATAACAGTAACCACACGTGCAATCAGAGCTACTGTGGCCCCACATGGGTCTGCAAGAAAAATAAACAATAGATTGTTGGAGATAGGTTTCGTGTTCCTCTGGCACGTTTAACCCACCTACTCGTCGTTGTGAACGTCTCTGGTGGTGTCGGGAAAGAGTATGTTGGTAAGGCGAATGGAGAGCAGTGGTGTTCAGTGATAAGAGTAGTTTTTGCCTTGAAAAAAAGTGATGACCGTTTTCGTGTTCGTAGATGTGCGGGTGAGCAGAACAATCCATCGTGTATTCGCACTCGCCATACCGGACCCACACATATAGCTATGGTATGAGGGCTATAAGTTACACGTTCCGATCACCTCTGGTATTAATTTAGAGGAGAATGATGAGTGCATTGTACACCCATAACGTCAATCCTGTCCTCCGACCATATCTCGACACGCTGAAGTAACCAATCATACAGCACGATAATGCGCGTACCCATGTTGCTAGGACAACACAGTGGGATCTACAGGATGTACGCAAGTTACCCTGGCTCTCTATATCTCCAGATCTCAGCCCCATCGAGCATGTGTGGGACCTGACGGGACAGCGCATGACATCAAGCCCAGCTCCAGCAACGACCATCCCCCAGCTACACCAAAAAGTACAGCGAGCGTGGTATACTGTACTCCTGAGAGACATTCAACATTTGTACGAATGGTTACATGCCACAATGGTTGAATGTGTGGCCGTTCAGTGAGGTTAAACTTCTTATTGAGGCGTCAGCTACATGTTTTGCATTTAATGTTCTACGTGTCCCTCGGACTTGATGTTTTGATCAGACCCACATACCCCCTTTTTGTGCACCAACTTTGTGGCAGGATAGTATTTCTACGAGGTGTTCATAAATTAAATTTCAATACTGCCTATTTTTTAAAGCAAATCTTCAGAGGAAATTATAAATAGTGTAGGTTTTGGTGTTGATGTAATAAAATCCTCCCAAAGACCTCAAAATTCGATCATAATGAAATCCACGGTGTCACTATCTGATCACGATTAAAGACAAAAATATTGTTGTTTGCCAGAATCTTTACAGCTGTGTCATACACTGTACTCAGTAAAGCCACATGATTTGAGGCTGGTATGCATTCAGTATGCCGTATTGATCGTTCAACCTAGTTTACTGACCCACTGAGACAGTATTCTGCGATAAAATTCAGTGAGCGTGAATGTTGCTGAAACAGTTCGCCATTTCTACAGCGAAGGTTTGTGAACCATGGCAAGGCAATGACCGCCGATTCCGCATTCAGGAGCAGAAGATTGAAATATGAATAATTATCTTACTAATATGTGGTGACTGATCGTGACTAAAAGGAAAATCATCAATTCAACTCACAAGTAGCATGGGCAAAATATGTTTTCTTTATTTACTCGTGGATATTTTTTTAATTAAAAAAAACTTGGTATTTTATTAACTCGAAAAATATTTAATTTCAGCCAGGCCTTTCGTGACTAAATAGTAAATTTCTCAAAAATTATTGAATGGGAGGTATTTTTAAATAATTTAAAGTATTTTGCTTGCTAATCAAACTGTTTGATGGAGTATTGAACTAAGTTTATCATAATTATGCTACTGTTGGTATATTTTCTAAGGAGTTTTTACAATGGAAAAAGAGATTATTATGCATATATGCGTATACACTCACCTTCTTCCATCTACCCTTCTCACGCATACGTGCCCGCACTCTCTCAAACGAAAGCGCACGCAAATACACGACTGGAAGTAGAAATCGCTGCACTCATAAGGTGTCATCCATCTACAATAAAATAAATACCACAAACAGTACTAATTGCGCAACACAAATGGTTAGAGTGACGTTGCAGAAACGTCACTGCAACGCGTGATATAGAAAGCGCTTGTGGTCAGTAGTCATACAACTGTCTGAAAAGGTAGAAGTTTGCAGGTTAAGAGGCAGATTAATACCGACTGTACTCGAACAAATGATAACAAACACCAGAGTGGGGTAAATTAGTACAAATGGAGCATAATTAATTCATGAACAAATTGTCTAACGTGTATAGTTAACCCGCTAATATAAGTGGCAATGTGCAGAGGCGGGTCTGCAACTTGGTGTACTTGGCGTTGTAATCAGCCTTTGCGAAGTTCTGCGTGCCTGATAACACAGCTCAGTACCAAATTGTTTCAGTATCGGCGGTGCTATTTATCTCCAGTCCCTGAGAACATGTTACTGCTATACTTGGAGGATGTTCCTTTAGATGCTCGTGAAGTGATGCGGTTGCAGCAGGATGGGTCCCCACCTCATTTCACCATTGCTGTTCGCTGGCACCTCGACGTGCACTCCCTGAATCAGTAGATACGTAGGTAGGGGAGGCCCCACAGCATGGCCACCACGCTCACCTGACGTCACACCACAGAACTTCTGGCTGTGAGGTCTCGTCAAATCGATGGTGTACGCCACACCACTTGACACGTGGGATGAGCTCATGATGCGGACACGGAGAGCAGTTTGACACCACCAATGCCACGCCGGTAACCTTTGCAATGTGCGTCACAACATGCTTAGCGCTGCAGTCTCTGCGTGGCCAAAGGTGGCCGACACTTTGAACAGACACTGTGAGCCCCATGTCTTCTGCCAAAATGTGTACATTAATTGCCATTTCATTGTATTGCCTGTTGCCTAATTATTGTGGTTGTATACCCGCCCCTGTACATTGCCACTGCCATTATGGGTTTACTATAATAGACGATAGACAATTTGTTCCTTGATGAAATATGCTCCATTTGTGCTCCTTTGCCAGACTCTGTTGTTTATTATTATTTGCTCGATTACTTCAGGTATACCACGGCGTCGTGCTCGCGAACAATATCATCACCAAGACCCATATGAACGGCGTCGTATGGCCAGACTGCACGAAGACGGACGGTCAGATCGTATAGCCATTCATCTTGGCCGTGTGGTCAGCATTGTCACACGATGAGCGCAGGCGTTGTCACGTACAAATAGTACGTCATGCAGAGTATGTACTGGTCTTGGCAGATGCATTACACAAACAGATGATCGTCTCATCCGTGAACGTGTAGCAGCAGAACATGCCACCACATCAGGAGAGATTCTGCAGGCACCCGCATTGCATTTGCCAATCTCAACAAAAACCATTCGTCACTGTTTGAATGAGACTGACCTATAGGCACGGCGTTCACTTTGCCGTTTGCCTTTCACCTCTTAAGCATTGTGTGGCACGCCGTCAGTGGTGCCAGGAACGTCAACTTCGGACAGAGGATAGGTGACACATTATGTTCTCCGATGAGTCCCGCTTCAATCTTAGTGCAAATGATGGTCGCAGCAGCTTTTGGCGGCGCAGTGGGCAACGCAACGATCCTGCACTGATTCGTGAACGCCGCACGTTCCGGACAGCAGGAATTATGGTGTGGGCTGCTGTAAGTTTTGACTCCCGATCACGTCTCGTGGTCGTTGAAGGCACGGAGACAGCACANCAACGATATGTTAATAAGGTTCTGCGGTCCCACTTTCCACCAATTTTGTGCAGCATAGCCAACGCTACCATGCAGCAAGATAATGTTCGTTCCATACAGCTCACATCACCCAAAAGACTTTAGGAGATGTGGACACCACCTAGCCCGCCAGGTTTCCAGATTGTCTCCTATTGAACTCCTTGCAGGAAGTATTGGTGGTATGTGCATCAGGATACTATCCGCCACGTGTATTATGGAATGCATCGTCGCATCGCTGCCTGTACACCCGCGAGAGGAGGTTCTACCCCGTATTAAACGAATCTTTTGCGGATGCCAAACAACGCACCCTCTATGTGTGAAAAACTAATGAGTACTCATTTGTACTCTCATCTATCAACCTGTAATGATTTAATAACAGCAGTGTAAATTTGAACTAAACGGATATTCTTGTTCTACAGTACGTGATCTGTGGTTGGCCTACACTGCACCCCAGAATACATCCCTAGAGAATCTTTAATTTTGTAATGAAATCGACTATAGACTGTGCAAGCTAACTGAGCACTTTTGAAAGCCCCAATTAAGATAAAAATTTTATCCACAATGTGTATTATTCCACCGTATGTAAAACGATTATCATGGACTTGATCAATTTATTTATGCGTCACTCAAGTGAAGCTACGAAATTACTAGAAAAGGAAATATTTTAGAAATTTACTCATTCTCACACTTACAAGCACTAAAAAAAGCAGAATAAATAATTTAAGTTTTCACAAAGTTTTACATAATACTTAATTCAGTGTCAAGACATGGAACTACTTTCCCATTTTATTTTCTGACTTTACTACTGGATGCATGCCAGTCAAAAAGTCTGTTAAAATATATTCGAGTAATGGCAGTGACATTTTTTAAAGGCTGATTTCAAAAGTGCTCAATTACCANAAAAGTCTGTTAAAATATATTCGAGTAATGGCAGTGACATTTTTTAAAGGCTGATTTCAAAAGTGCTCAATTACCAGTGAACAGCCTATATCACAAAATACTCGTTCAGGTATGTAGGTGTATAGGCTGTTCACCGTTAACTGAGCACTTTTGAAATCAAGCTATAACAAATGTCACTCTCCTATCTGGANTTGAAATCAAGCTATAACAAATGTCACTCTCCTATCTGCATATATTTTAACGTGCACATTGGCTGGCGTGCGCCTAGTTAAGTTGGTAACGACGGAGGGATATTAGTTACATGTATAAACATTAATTTTCAAATATTAAACATTTGTCAACACTGAAATGATTTCTTTTGCTTTCTGATTTTTGAATACAAGTAAGCGTAAGAATAGGCGATTCGGTAAAATGCTGACTTTCTTAACAATTTCAGTTTAACTTGACCGACGCATGAATAAAGTGTCCATGGCCATGACAATGTCAATTTCACATATGGTGAACACATTACCGTGAACAGCCTTTAACTATAAGTTGTTCACAGTAAAGTGAGCACTTTGAGGCCCTAGTTACTTTTTCCTATTATCCATTTTTTATCGTCACACCCCTTTTAAAATAAATATTGCCATGTAAGTTATAAACGCAGTGTATATATTTCACCGGACTCGAAAGTTAACTTCTAAGGGGAAAGTAACATATATTTATTGACTATTATTCCAAATGAAAGGGCTTTTAAAAGTGCTCACTTTACCGTGAATAGCCTATATTTATATGCATGTACAACCTCTTGCAGCATGCGGACGGGTGACGGTCACTGCACACTAGAGCAGACCAGAAGAAGAACGCATCGGCCCGGTGCGGAAGAGCTGCAGCACAGTAGGTCGCAGCAGGGACCACGAGCGGCTGACCACGGCAGACCACGACGAGAGAGCAGGAGGAATGCAGCGCGCCCCGGACCGGTCTGTCTGCCGCAGCAGCCAAGGGCAGTGCCNGACCACGACGAGAGAGCAGGAGGAATGCAGCGCGCCCCGGACCGGTCTGTCTGCCGCAGCAGCCAAGGGCAGTGCCTGCCTCCGTAGCGGTAAACTAGACTGGCCTTGGAACGAGACGACCCCCTCTCCAGGGGTAAAGGGGCGGGGCACCTCGCCACCGCTGTCCGGGGTTCGACACCTGGGCTCGAGTCCCTCTTCTCCACCCTTCCCCTCTACGAGGCTCTGCCCAATAGCACCTGCCGCTTGTTTTTTTAACGGTCCCGCCCACACGCCGCGGGGACCAGTTTTTTTTTTTCGCTGTTGCTAATTTCTTGACGAAGTGCTTTGACCTCTCGCGGCGCTCCTGCAGATATTCTCTCCGGCGGGGAAATACCTCACCAACTGCGCACTACGGCCTGTTCGATGGTAAACGACGTTTTACGGGTGTGATTACCAGTTGAAAACCCTCTTGTTACAGGTTTGGAAACAATATTTATATTTTGGTGGTTGTAAAAAAGCTGCTAAGTAGATGAGTGACGTGAGTGAAGAGATTTGGGCGGCTTTCAACATCGAGGTCTTGAGAGCCGATGAGGGTATGGAGTATGGTGCAGCACCGGAGTGAGGGGGCGGGGAAAACGGGAGATATCCGAGAAAATCCGCTGATCAACGGCATTGTCCGGTAAGATTCCCAAATGCGAAAATCCGGAGGCGATCTCGCCGGGAATCGAACTCGGTTCGCCTTGGTGGGAGGTGAGCAGTCTAACCACTAGTCCACCGCGGCCCCTGCTAAGTAGAAAATCGCATCTGTTTAGTCAATATTTTATAAATGGCACGGTATTAAACGCGATGGAACGATGAAATATTAAAAAGGTAAAAAATTGACAGCTGGCTCCGATTTCCATTACGACAGTGGTCCGTGCCCGTAAAGTTATTAACTCTTGCTGTAAAAGATAATTTACCGAGTCGAATTCGCTGAGAACGGGTTTCGGTGTGTGTAGAAAATGAGGGGCAGTGTTGACGTCAAAGGTGGACATTGGGCGTAAAAGAGCCAGCAAATGTCACGCATTAAGGTAACCGCTCTCGAAAACAGCGACTGAAACTGCTAGAAATTGCAGACGCTGTGATACGTTGGTTTGGTGATGTGTTTGCTGTTTTGTCTTCCGAATCAGATGAAATAAACACATACCTTAGAGACAAATGGATCAATAATTTATAAAACTACGAATAATTAATGCCCACCCTAACTTTGAATAAGCCTATAATTCCAGCCTTGTCATCAAAACTACTGTTCGGGAAATCCTTCATTATATTTAAAAGTAAAACACACGTATACTCAATGTTTTTACTAAACCTATTAATTATAAGGGTAGTTTAAGATTCAGGACATATAGTTTGCGGTCAGTGAGAATTGTTTAAAAGTTGAAATAGTTAGTTTGCGGACAGCGAGTTTCGACCATCGTTCGTTCACTCACATTTCCGTATCTCTAAATAGGAGAAAACAAAGNTTAGTTTGCGGACAGCGAGTTTCGACCATCGTTCGTTCACTCACATTTCCGTATCTCTAAATAGGAGAAAACAAAGTCGCTTATCCGCGTCTGGCTGTGTATTCGCTTAGTACTTCTAAACTACATGATAAATTTTGATGCGAATTTCAACATCATTTAGAGAATTTCTTGAGAAAGGTTTTGGTATATAATAAATTTATATTTAATGTAAGGATAGTAGAGAAATGTCGAACCGTTTGTAATAATGTCGTAAAAAAAACAGCTTTTAGGGCGCTTACATGGCTTGCGCTGACTAAACCATCAGAGATACATAAAATTAATGTGCTACAGAATTGTAACTCTCAAAAATGTCTACAGAAAAGTCCGCAATAGCACATGTTTATCTTTTAAGGATGACCAACAGTAACCATTTTTGTCTTTTAAAGTATCGCTGTAAAAACTAAATTGTTACCGGGTGAAGCCGGGATGGTTCACTAGTCATAAATAAACCATAAACGTAATGTCATATCGTCCTTGGCGGTTGCTGAATCCACGTGTGAATAAATGGACAAAGACATGGCATCCATGTTAACGCCAAATGTTTAACAACAGTCACTATACAATAGGTTGCTTCGACCCTACTTATAACTGCAATTCAACGCTGCTTAGGCAGGGGCATTTGAGAACCTTGATTGATAGTTGTGCTGGCACAGCAGACGTCGTTGTGAATAGTAGCAGTGCTTTTATCCCTCCTGGTTTCAAATGGAAGACGTGACTGACGCATAGACTAAAGATGAGGTAGACCGATCTCGCTGGCTGCGCACAACCAATCTCCGTGTCCCAACATTGAACTGCTTTTCTGCCAACACGTCTAGCGAAAACGGCATGGTTTGGATTTTAGGTTGGAAAACTGATTTGTAAACAAATGCTTTGAGATGTNTTAGGTTGGAAAACTGATTTGTAAACAAATGCTTTGAGATGTATGTATACGTCCTCTAACTAATTTTTAATGCTGTTTGATTAAATTCAAATTTGTAAAAGTATTTTATTCGTATAATAGCACCTGTCATTTAAAAATTAAGATGTAAAGAAACACTTCAATCACTGTTGACCATGTGACTTTTGACATTTGTGTATGACTGTGGTAGGTCAATGTTGGTTACATGCGCAGAAGACGAATACGCTGTCTATCTCATATTTAGTCTATCTCATATTTAGTCTATGGACTGACGACACACGCTGCAGGGTTTCACGTCTCACAACGGCGCAGAGGAAGGCTCGTGACGACGGCATCTCCGATCAGAGTGGCACGTCAACTCGGTGCTCGTGATGCCGTGAATGGCTCTCGAATCGTTATCGATCTGACCTCCTCTCCACACAATCGTGCGCTTCAGCCATACATGATCCCTATACAATGATATCCATAAATGCAAGTTTTAACTCTTCTATAGTATATCCACGGTAACTTCATACTTTTGAGTAACACCTTTGGAAATTTTACAATGTATGCTCTTATGTTTGGTTGTTTCCTAAATATGTTGTGTATCACGAGCCTTTTACACGTCTGTTAACATGGAAGTATCTTAGTTTGNTGTTTGGTTGTTTCCTAAATATGTTGTGTATCACGAGCCTTTTACACGTCTGTTAACATGGAAGTATCTTAGTTTGGTTAGCTCGATATTGTACTTATACTTAATTTATAAATTATACTATTTCATTTATAATTACGATGGAGAAAAACAGAGGGAAAATAGACGTTTTGGTATTTCCTGGTAAGAAATAGTTTTCGTGCAGAAAATATTATTAGACTGATTGAGCACGAATGCAATGTCACTTTGGTATAAGCTTGTTTTGCATGATGAGAAGTAATATCTTTAGAGTATAACTATAGCAGGGCGTCAGGAAAGTCGGAAGTAACCATGAAGGGACTATACCAGCGTACATAGTTCCCGCATCCATACACTAAACATGAGGTTGATTGATTTTCGTCTTCTGCGGATGTCTCAAACACTGGCTTACGATNTTCCCGCATCCATACACTAAACATGAGGTTGATTGATTTTCGTCTTCTGCGGATGTCTCAAACACTGGCTTACGATTTGCCATCAGAACTGCCAAAATAACATGATCAAACTGTGACGTGAATGTTTGTGTGCTTACGGTTTTCTAACAGAGCCGTACTTTTCTATAAGAAAATATTTTTGAGCCGCTTTTGTATATCCTAGTTCGATTAAACGTGGACAGGTAGAAGTGTACAAACATTTCAACACACATATTTGTGTAAAATCCCGTAGTGAAATCTACATAGTTTTTACAGTTTAGTGAGGGGGGGACTTGAAGGGAAGAAAGTATTTCAACTTTGGCTCACAACTTTTATTTAGTGCACAACTGGCATGCGCACATTATCATATATTCGTTTTATACACCTATAACGTCATGTCACTCCTGCACGGAATAAATCGCGAAGGTAAAAAAAAAAGAGCCATAACGTTTCCTCTATTGTTATGCGTTATTACAGAGGGTTCATGGTTGATTTAACTCTTGTGACGCCAGGTGGGCGGAAAAAAATGTCCTCACTTAAAATGCTTTTTTTGACGCAAACAATGGTTGGTGTACATACTTTAAGAGTACGTTGGTGGTACACGTGGGAAAAAGTAGTTTACTGTCTTCCGTCTTATTTAAACCACGGACTGAAGATGAAGTAGGCTGATATTCATCTTGTGCTCATGCCCCCAACATTGACTTATCCATATCGCCAACAGCACTGCAATAATCACACGGTCACCAGTGACAAACGAGTTTGTTAAACGTTTGTTTTTAATAGGATTTTCTACTTTATAGGAATAAAATATATTGACCACGAAAAATAATTTGGAAATACATATACGACATATTATCTTAAATGCGTCCCAATGTCCCCTTTAAGTTGCAGCAGAAAGACGACATTTACACATTTAACAAACAGTATGTTCAGTCGAACCATGGATTTCTGGATAATGTGTAAACGGGCAAAGGTCTACAACCACTTTAACGTATATCTACATGATCAATTTAATTCGTATCCGAGCAAGGTATTTGGTGGTTGTGGACTTTATGCACGAATTTCTCGGAAACGGTTAGGTTTAGAAAAACGACACAAGAGGCATTTTTCATTTGATGGAACATGTATATTCATAATATGTCATGTGAAAACCAATGAGCTTTTGATAACATGAACTTTTCTGCAAAATCAGGATTGCTACCCTTATTTTTTCCACTAGTTAATTTGATAATAGAGACAGACGTTACACGGGGCGCAGATTTTTGTCCATTCTCCACGGGAGCTCATGATGAAATTGCAAATTCATTTTGAAAAATATGCAGTTTCTTCGTTTTTCAGATGCTGCAATTTCAAGAGGGTGTCCTTTGGACGTACGTTAGACAGTAAATCGTCTATGTGTTTGGGCAGGGTTTGTTCATGCAATTTCGAAAGCAACATGTATTCTAGTTGCATTAAAACTAGGCCAAAGTGAGTGCAAACACGTTTCAAAGCATTTAATTATATAAATAGTTTTATAACATCAAATTCCATCCACATTTGTTTCGTTAGTGCTATTGGCCAAACACAAAATCAGTTCAACATTGGAACACGTACAGTAGCTACTACGCACATGGTATGTGCATTCTACCACATACGGCCAGGGCAACTATGTCATAAGCTTACAGAAGCGATTGCAGTGCTGTTTGGTGGCATGCCAGGAAACACACGCCTAAAATGTTAGCAACATTTGCAATGTCTTCGCCTTTTCTGCAATGATATTTAGAGTCTACAATAAAGTGGGCATCTTCAACTGCTATCCCAGTAATTGGTGCTGTGTTAGTCTGGTTTGCAATCCATGACATGCTCGTATGAAAGTCGTTGAGTTGACTTCCGACGTATAATGTCGGCTGTCATTATAAATAACCGTAATTATATTTTCTCATTTGATTTCTTGGCGAATGGTGCACGCTTTTTGAACTCTGAAAGTGAAATATTTCACCTCTAAAGGTGTTATTTAATAGTTTCATTTTGTTGAGTGCGACACGGCTGATTATTTTAAACACAGTACGTAACAGAAAACTGAAGGCAAGTTCCACCAGTCTTGTTAAAACTCTTTCTTTCACGAATTCCATTACTTGAGCAGTTAACAGTGGGAAATAACTGTTTCACGTCGTCACAGGCCGCAGTAGTTAACTGCGCGTAATGACGGAGCACGGGAACAGAGAGCATGCAGGTACGAAA
>NQII01000951.1:20828-123012 GCA_002778355.1 Clitarchus hookeri
GGGCGGAGGGGGAGTGCCTGGCCGGGCGCCGTTTAGCGGCGGATTGGAAGCCGGCCCTGCCCGCGCGATTACTGTAATCTCGCTGGCGGCCGTGCCAGTCCCATCGTCAAGGGGGTAGGGGATGTGGGTCCAGTGACTTAAGTCTTTAACGAGACTTCAGCAAGCTGCAGCAGGTACGACAGACTATTAACTGACAACTTTATATGAACATCATAGGCTAGAGTGAGGCAAATAACACTATAATGATCATTTCCTTCCATGCACAAATCAATCTACACGGAATCATAAGCTGATGGGTAAAGAATGGGAATGCATATATGACCCCTTTGGCTCACTTGTATTCAACACTGGGAATATGTTACACAGGGANTGGGTAAAGAATGGGAATGCATATATGACCCCTTTGGCTCACTTGTATTCAACACTGGGAATATGTTACACAGGGAGCGGATTTATATTTCGTTCTGCACTAAACAGGAAACCATCGTCAGAAGAAGTAGACCTCCCGTGGCGNACACAGGGAGCGGATTTATATTTCGTTCTGCACTAAACAGGAAACCATCGTCAGAAGAAGTAGACCTCCCGTGGCACAGTCATTTGGTGTGCCGCCGGACTGGAGTGCAAGGGGTTCTGGGTTCGAATCGCAGGTAAGGCATTAGTTTAAGTTAGTTCATAAGTTAGTTTGTAAGCCGCCTGCTGATGAGTCTTCAGGTATAACGCCCGGCGACGTTAAAAAAGCCCTTTCCAATCAATTAATCGTCTGGTGAAGGAAGTCCCTTAATTGTGAAGAAATCAATTTGTCACAGTTCGACACTATTCTGCTAACGGATGGCACCATTTAAAAGTCCCAAAAGCCAATATAATACGTAATTTAACATGCACTGTAGCCAGGCATACACAGTTGCATCTGCGGCACAAAGAAACCAACAAATAAAACGAGAAATATCACGAGCATCATTCTACTTATCAAGGGTTTGGGAATTGTACATCACAGGGGAGCACATTAGTGTGCTCTAACCTTTTACTAATGGGCGGTCCTTTGCATACCCAAACCACTTCTTGGTCACGCCTGTGCTAAGAATATTAGGTTCGTTAACAGCTACTGCCAATAACATATATAATATATTATGTTTTTATTGGTTCCGAGGCTCTAACGAACCTTATGTCAATATAAGTACAGCTGCTAATCGAAAATAAGTTATATTCAGCACCTGAAACTAAACACTGAATTGTTATTTAAAAGGTTAAGGGATTGCAACAGTTTTCACCAGGAATAAGAAATAACCTAGCAGTAAATGTGTGACTAAGTTACCTTACATATCTGCTGATATTTTTGACCCATGTTTTCCATTTNTAAATGTGTGACTAAGTTACCTTACATATCTGCTGATATTTTTGACCCATGTTTTCCATTTTTGAGTGTGTTGGGGTTCTTAAACCCGTCGTTAAATTTCTGGTCACGTACGTCTCCGAAAAATCTTGTCAGCGAAATCAGAAAGTTTATTTCCATATTCACTGTTTCCGCATAAAAACCTTCAAGTCAACGAAAAGCAATATTTCACCTGTGTGCCGTATGGTCCATAAGGCGAAAGGATATACAACAGAAAGTAAGCAAAGCTCTCAAAAGTGTTCAGTGGAACACGACTAAAATTGCCAGCTGGACGGCGAAACAAGCGGGATGCGTCCTTTCTTCGAGGCGCCTTTAGAACACACACGAAATAGACTGACTTGCACACATGCACCCAACAGTGTATCCCCACCACCATCAGAACTGTCAACAACACGTTGGTCAAGCAGTGACGCCACACATCACATTCGCGCTATTATAAATCACATTTTGCTTGACTTACACTTTAAACCTGAATCATTGAGAATTTCACTGTTTAATTCAGTTAGCAGAGCCTAACTTATTCAACAGTCACTTCATTCAATTTAACGGACGAATTAGTGAAAAAATGCTACTTTTTCTTCATTTATTGATTTAGTGAGATATTCCACTGACTGATTCATCAACCATTTCATTCGCTGTTTTTTGGTGATTTGTTTTTCGACTGATGAATTAGTTAGAAAAAAGGTGTATCGAATAAAACAACAACATATAAACTAATAAAAAAACAGTTATATGTACCTTATAAAATGCGGGTTTTGTCTTTTATAATATACCATTTGACGTAACATTAAAATTCGATCTTTCATTTCGTTTTCACGTATTTGACACAGCACTTGGTTAGGAGGTTCGAACTACATTAAATATCAAGTGAGTGCATTCATACGTACTAGTTATATTATAATAACAATTTTAGCAATTAAACTATAAACGAAAGGAAATTGCATAACATTTAAAACTACATATTTTCCATTAATTTTATTTAATATAAACGTGTTTCTAAAACATGGGGACAAACTTCACAAGATATTATGATGTGACCGGGCCTTAGCTGAACGGCCTGTCTGATCACACCTTCAAACATCGAACCAGGGCACGAGCGTGATTGCAATAACACCTTGTGAATGACAGTTGCAGAAACCCCCTTCATCAACCAGTAAACGGAGCCGAAAATATTAAACAACGCACTCTATATAGGCCAACATAACACTGGGAGTGAGGTCTTTTGTCGTCGGGCCTCTGGAACGATAATACCACTGAAGATGGGTGTGTCCGGCCGTCGTTAACCGTCGCCTAGAATCAGCCTCCGGCAACATGAAGAAGGTTTGGATCTTCCAATTAGATTGTAATATAAATGGCGTGAAGTAAAAATACTTAATAAAAATTAATTAGTATCATGGTGTTCCAAAGCTTCCTCGATCAATAGTCAAGTAAAATGTTATTTTATAATCTTTATGTTTAATAAACTCCATCTTATACTGCTGTGCTCTACCTTATTATGACTCGTTATTTAGCTAAGCCCATAACTTAAAAGTAAATTCATAACACAGTGTATTCCTGACTAAAATGCAAGACAAACATGTAGGCACCACTTTTCTCGTCAAAGGATTAATACGGGAGTTGTGCGCCCCTGAAAAATTCTCATTTAAAATGCATTACTCTATTTGCCTACTTGGTAGGCAGCACACACTTAGTTTTGAATGTTTAACAGGAATTATTTCACAAACTTTTCACCTGAGAGTGTTCNACTTGGTAGGCAGCACACACTTAGTTTTGAATGTTTAACAGGAATTATTTCACAAACTTTTCACCTGAGAGTGTTTAGACAAGACAACCTTTTTTGTTCATTTACATGTGCTGATTGATAGGCTGTCTTTTAAATTTATTAGAAAGTAGTGTNAGACAAGACAACCTTTTTTGTTCATTTACATGTGCTGATTGATAGGCTGTCTTTTAAATTTATTAGAAAGTAGTGTTACAATTTTGATGCAGTCATATGTTGCCAACAGGCATTTTCAAAAGTAATGGGAATTATATTACTGGCCGCGTTTTTAGACATGTAAGATCTCCTTTATACAAAACACCAGTCACCGAATTGGTGCTTAATCACAAGTGGTTTCTGACATTTTCAGCTAAGCGCATTTTAAAACGCAAGTTTTGTGGGAAAATTTTGTATACCTTAGGTAATAAGTTGTACATACATTTTCGTCTTATATTTTCGTAAAGATTTGCCTGCCGAAGTTTGTCCTCATGTTTTATAAACACGTGGTATATATTTTTCCACTTCCCGTATAACGTTGACTTGTTGGCTCCGTTGGTAACGTGATGATATGGAAGCTGGGTACCATGGGTTCAAATCCTGAGCGTCACAATTTTTTTTTTACTTTTTAAAAATANACGTGATGATATGGAAGCTGGGTACCATGGGTTCAAATCCTGAGCGTCACAATTTTTTTTTTACTTTTTAAAAATAACTTTAGATTGCACAACACTAACAGCAACTATCGGAATCACTTATTCAAGCAGTGAAATTTTTTCACTCAAATAACTGGGGATTTTCCACTGATTCTTAATCGCATTTGAACACGATCGAAGACAGTGGGNACGTGATGATATGGAAGCTGGGTACCATGGGTTCAAATCCTGAGCGTCACAATTTTTTTTTTACTTTTTAAAAATGACTTTAGATTGCACAACACTAACAGCAACTATCGGAATCACTTATTCAAGCAGCGAAATTTTTTCACTCAAATAACTGGGGATTTTCCACTGATTCTTAATCGCATTTGAACACGATCGAAGACAGTGGGNGAAATTTTTTCACTCAAATAACTGGGGATTTTCCACTGATTCTTAATCGCATTTGAACACGATCGAAGACAGTGGGCAAACACTTCAGAGACAGTATTTACACAAAAAGTGGTCTAGCCCGAATCCAAGTCACGTTGTTTTCATAACGCTATTTGCAAAATAAAAGAAGTTCATGTAAGTTTACGTCGCAACTTGCCTGCGCACTCTACCCCACATCTCCAGTACGTAGGCGCCACCCCCGGACGTCTATACGAGTGATGACGTTGGGATCGGACCTTGGCCCGCTGCCAACATTGTACCGGCTAGTAAACTTTAAACTGCTTGTCCGAGCGAATGCATAAATATGCTCGCTTGCATTACGTTTTCTTTTGTTTCCCGTTCGGCTCGGCTGTCCATAACTGAATGTGCTATTGGAGAAGTCTTGTAGAACCACTTATTCTGCAAGATGGCCGCCCCAACAAGTTTGAAAAAAAAAAACTTTTTTTTTACTAATTGTCTTGGAAATAACAGAAAAATGCAATTAATCGTTAACCAACAGCAGAAAATAAAAGATTGCTGTTGAAACGTGACAAATTTAAAATGTTTTTTTAAAAGAAAGTTGATTAAAATTGTGGTTTGATACGTCTAGAGCTCCGGCTTACCATTAAGGTGTTTCGAATACGATTAGCGGCAGATGTCGCTCCCGATTATCATTTGTGGATAACTCTGCGGACGTTCCCGNTAAGGTGTTTCGAATACGATTAGCGGCAGATGTCGCTCCCGATTATCATTTGTGGATAACTCTGCGGACGTTCCCGATGGCGTGCGCGCTTCCCGCTGCTTTGTATTCCATATCTGCTGTCTTCAATTCATTTAAACCTTACGGGCTCTGTAAAGACTATTTATTAAGTGACCTCCAAAACTCTTGACACTCCTTCCTTATAAATAAACTGTTTGGTGAAATGCAACATCTGCACAGTATAATTCTATATTCTCTAGTTCGCGCANCTCCTTCCTTATAAATAAACTGTTTGGTGAAATGCAACATCTGCACAGTATAATTCTATATTCTCTAGTTCGCGCACATTTTTGGAGGTACAAAAATGTTTAAAATTATTTACGGGAAATATTAATATATACAATATACTTCAATAAGATATGTCAGTGAGAGGCAACAGAGTGATGGAAAATATTGCTTTCTACTTTTTCTGTTTAGCGAGTCAGTGGGATGCAGTAAACCTACGTCTGTAAGTTGCTTAAACAAGAGTATGATTCACTGATAATATGTTCAAAGTACTCTTTAATAGTACTCTTTTCGGAGAGTGGCTTGGTAAACTAACCTAAACTTACGNACTGATAATATGTTCAAAGTACTCTTTAATAGTACTCTTTTCGGAGAGTGGCTTGGTAAACTAACCTAAACTTACGCCTGAAGTAACTCACACAAAAGCACAAACACACACAGGCCAATATGGCTTACGTGAGGTTTGAAGACGAAATTTTCTGATCCTAACGGAATGCCTCATCAAATNACACACACAGGCCAATATGGCTTACGTGAGGTTTGAAGACGAAATTTTCTGATCCTAACGGAATGCCTCATCAAATTCGACCACTCAGGACGACTTGTAAATCTGTAAAACTGCGTTATTTAAACAATGAGCAGATTTTCACTGTTTTCTCCTGTATAGCTGCCACAGAGTGATTGTTTCTCCCATTTTAATGTTTAGGCTAAAACACCCAGGCTCAATGCAAAAAAAATAATTTGACAATTTTTTGTGACGGATAGAGAATTGTTTTTACCTTGCATAAAAATGTCATAACAAATGAAGCTGTCTACCTTCTATATACGCGTTATGACATGCGATACAGCAACTCTACGTCACACGTTTGAGGAGCGGAGAGATTTCGACGGCTCTTAACATTGAGGTCTTGAGAGCCGATGAGGATGAAGTGAGGTGAGTAAGAAGGATCGCCGGAATAAAGGGTGGGGTAAACGAGAGATCCCCGAGAAAACCCGCCGACCAGTGGCACCGTCCGGCACGATTCCCACATGCGAAATTCCGAGAGCGATCATATGCGTGGAATAGAATCAGGTTCGCCTTTGTAGGGGGCGAATAGTCTGACCACTGCACCATCGCGGCCCCGCTACACGTTTCTAACTGAAAGAAATCTACAATTATAAATTGAAGTGAGATATGTGTTATCTATGTGAAGAACNCCCGCTACACGTTTCTAACTGAAAGAAATCTACAATTATAAATTGAAGTGAGATATGTGTTATCTATGTGAAGAAGACGGATATAATAGTGTTCGAGTCCATAGAACTGTATTGAGAGTGTTTTGTTGTTTTTCAGGGATGACGACGGGTAACAAAGGACACTTTTTGGGAGTCATAAGGATCAATCAGGAAAAGCTGCGAACCACATCTCAGCAAAAACATTTTGTATTTTCCATGATGCGCACTTCGTGGAAAGAAAGTGATCACGCACTGCAAGGGAAGAACACACTAAGCGTTTAGTTCTCAGAGCATAGTGTCATTCGTCTCATTTCATACTCTCATTTCCCAAAAACATTGATCACCATGAACGAATCGCGCTAGTACAATGAAGGTTGCCACACAGTATCTTCATAGCCCGACATGTGTCCCACTTGCGTTTAGTGCGGTTTGCTTGCGCGGATGTGCCACTATGGGGCATACATGTACCTCTATCATTCATAGCTGCTAGACACCGAATAAGGCCTTAGTGGCAGTGTGAGCCACAGAGCCATGTACAGTGAACACGCAGCTTGATGAGTTTGAAAGAGGCCATATCGCCGATTTCCGTGAGGCAGGATTAACGTTTCTGTGCATTGCCCACCACTTGAACCGTTCTGTCTACACTGTGAGTCGGTGTTTGACGCAGTGGGACGAGTATGGTACATACACCCGTCGAGAAGGCTCGGGTCGACCCCAGCGGACCACAAGCAGAAAGGAACGTTTCATCGTGCGACAGGCTGTAAGCACTCTACGGGCGTCGCTGCGCACCATCCAAGGACATGTGACGGCAGCTGGGGATACACCTGTGTCCACCAGTACCATATCCAGGTGGCTAGCAGAGCGGGATCTGTCGTCGCGGCGTCCCTTACGACGTCTACCATTACGACCTGAGCATCGCCGAGCACGTGTGACCTTCCGCGCCTTACACTATGCGTTATTTGCTTTATATCAAAGTTAAACTCATACGCCAAGGAAAAGCTTGCTTTATAAGCATTCAACAAAAAATATATTGTTACTTTGTTGGACTTGGTCCTGAATTTAACAAATACACATTTCTCTACTAAGGTACGCAAAATAAACTCACATTTCACAGTTCACGGTTCAAGTCCCGATCGGTTGATGCTACATCGACTATCATGGGCATGCTCATGAGTGAGCGGTATTGATAATGAGTTATCCAGCATATGTTCGTTTAGTTCGAGAATTTGNTGATAATGAGTTATCCAGCATATGTTCGTTTAGTTCGAGAATTTGTCCAGCAATAGTTTGTAAAACAGCATCGGCCATGCGCCATATGACACATGCCTGATACCCAACACGACATTCAATGAATGCGAGGAATTATCTGCACATAAAAATTAATTTATTCATGCCTCATAGGTCAGTTGTTATTAAACCAGCGAATCAATAACATCTTGGCAGGAGTCAGTCTGGCATGAGNTATATACATACAAAAAATAATAGTTAGGCTAAGTAGAGGCACAAGTTACCATTGTGGAAAGGACTTAGTTTTTTTCCATGAAGATGATGCAAGCCATATGATTGTACTAAGTCTTCTGTAGAGATTACCTCTATGGATGCACCTTCGCCCATTGCTGGAAAATTACACAAACGATCTTCAGCAAAAGCTGCTATGTTCGGCGACATGAGAGAACCGCCTGTACGAAGAGTCCTTTTTGCGCGATGAAGCATTACGGCAATAGGCATATGCAGTTTATGCAAGGTGATATATTTAAGAGCCACATAAAGAACTTCAAGGATTCGCATTTTGAGAGCAAGCAAGTGAGGTCGTCAATACCCCCTGCTGCATCGATGGGTACTGATTCCACAGACGTTTATGATGAGGCAATTAATGCTAATGACAGAATGAGAGTCCTATAAGGTTTGGTAGAGTCAGTATGTGTAGAACGTACACTTGCAATACGTTCGCGTGAAATCGACGACCTTCATANGGTAGAGTCAGTATGTGTAGAACGTACACTTGCAATACGTTTGCGTTAAATCGACGACCTTCATAATAAACCGTTGTCGGATCTAAATACTGATGATGTCTGTGCGACCCCTACAAAGAAAAGTAAACTTGATTTTGAGGTTGAAACAAGAGGTGAAAACGATCATGAAGACAGCATTGTTAATAATGACCATGAAGACAGTGTTTATGAAGTATCTGATGAGAAGAATGATGATTCTCTCGATGTTCCCACACATATCACCTACATGTTTCCTTCGACAAGTGGCATGAAGAAGGCAGAAGGCACCAATAACGCTCGTTACATATTTCCCGAAGACCCGAATGAACTTGTTGATAGACTCAGATATTTCATTGAACTGCAAAAACGCAGGGATCTCTCATGCATTGTAGAGATATCTTCAGTCATGTATGAACTGAAGAAATGAGGGTTATATCAGACGATTACTGTCAGCTACTATCCATGAGCTGCAAACACCTGAGAATTGTAGAGATGGAATGTTCAAAATAATTAGAAAGATAGAATGTATACAGCAAGTAAATAAGAAAAATTTATGAATACGGTAATGTGTGTTTAATTTATTATACAGTCCCTTCTGCTTCTCTAAAATACTTATTAATTCAGTGGTGTAAACAATCAACCGAGAGACTCTTTTAGATCAAATTTATGTGAGTGCATGCAGTAGCAGGGCTATAGTTCGATTTGAAGTATTATGCCTTACTCGGGTCGTTTAAAATCGACTGAGTTCTATATGAGGAACGAATGAAATGAGGGGAATATTTTTGCAGATTGTTTCGCAACTAGTTGGTTTACTTGGTCAGTTGGTCTGGTAAATTGGCTTGGTAAGTTAGTATAACCTTTGGGTTGGATAGCTCCGGTACAAATGTTTTGCGAAGATTTTGCGAAGATTTTCTGCTAATAGGTTAGCTACGAGACTCTTATTAAGAGACTTTTTTTCGAGATTGTCCATCATAGTTTGTATAGGTGGGTGGTATGGCAGGTTGGTCTTGTCGGATATTCTAGTCAATTTTGCAGGAACTGGATTCGCCAGGAGCTAGTCTTGTGCTCAGTCAATCTTGCCAGGAACGAATTTTGGGTGGAGATTGTCTTAGGTGTAGTGAGACGATAGCTAGTATGGTTAGTCGGTATGGGTCCTTGTTGAGGCCAGCTATTAATGTTCAATTGTATGTACTGTTATTTTTTTCAATTTTCCGAGTTCTATGTAATTGTGGTCAAAGGCGAGGTCGACAACAACCTACATGGTGATTAAATCGACAACTCCTCTGGTAGCGAAATTGATCATTAATACACTAGCGTCACCTAGGTGATGAAAAAGTAAACAAATGACCAACGAAAAAATGAATATGGTGGGTGGAGTGCATTCGACAGAATAAGCAAAGGTGAGGGGGTGAAGGCCTGTCGCCTAATTAAACAATGAGAAACATTGGTGCGGGTCAAACGAATACGAGTAATCGACCAATAAAAACACTTTTGTAGGGTGAAGCGAGCACAAGTAACAAACCAATGAGAAACATTGGTGGAGGGATTGGAGGGGAACCAACTAATCAACAATTATAAACACTGGCGAAGGTCAGTCATCTGCTGGACGTGGTGCTAAGGAAACCTCTGGATATTGAGGTTTTTATATACATTTTAATAATAATTTTTAGTAATTTTTTAAATAAATTATTGAAGTATTTAATTATTTATACATTTTAATATCCTACTAATATTATAAGTGCGAAAGTCTCTGTGTGTGTGTATATATTTGTTACCACTCAGTTCCATAACGGCTGAACGGATTTTGATGCAATTTGGTATTTAGGTAATTTAGGCCCTGTAATATGACATAGGATACTTTTCCATCCCAGAAAATTTTACGGTTACTGTGGAATATCAACAAAACATAATTCTGCAACGGCTGGGAACGTGACCGAACCCTCCATAACGGATGAACAGATATTGATAAAATTTGGTATGTGGGTACTTAAGGTCCTTGAATATGACATAGTATACTTTTTATCACGCGGATTTTGACGAAAATTGGTATGTATGAACTTTAGGTCCTGGAATAGGAAATAGGATACTTTTCATCCCGGAAAAATTGTACGGTTCCTTAGNTGGTATGTATGAACTTTAGGTCCTGGAATAGGAAATAGGATACTTTTCATCCCGGAAAAATTGTACGGTTCCTTAGAATAACAACAAATCGCAATTCTACAACGACTGGGAACGTGACCGAAATATTTTTTTCCTCTGGTGTCAGAGTTTATCAGGCCGCCAAAGACCTCTGAAATGGCTTAACGACTGNAGGTTTTTATATACATTTTAATAATAATTTTTAGTAATTTTTTAAATAAATTATTGAAGTATTTAATTATTTATAAATTTTAATATCCTACTAATATTATAAGTGCGAAAGTCTCTGTGTGTGTGTATATATTTGTTACCACTCAGTTCCATAACGGCTGAACGGATTTTGATGAAATTTGGTATTTAGGTACTTTAGGCCCTGTAATATGACATAGGATACTTTTCCATTCCGGAAAATTTTACGGTTACTGTGGAATATCAACAAAACATAATTTTGCAACGGCTGGGAACGTGACCGAACCCTCCATAACGGCTGAACAGATATTGATAAAATTTGGTATGTGGGTACTTAAGGTCCTTGAATATGACATAGTATACTTTTTATCCCGGAAAATTGTACGGTTCCTGTTGAATAACAACAAAACCTAATTCTGCAACGGCTGGGAACGTGACCAAACTCAGCTCCATAACGGCTGAACGGATTTTGACGAAAACTGGTATGTATGAACTTTAGGTCCTGGAATAGGAAATAGGATACTTTTCATCCCGGAAAAATTGTACGGTTCCTTAGAATAACAACAAATCGCAATTCTACAACGACTGGGAACGTGACCGAAATATTTTTTTCCTCTGGTGTCAGAGTTTATCAGGCCGCCAAAGACCTCTGAAATGGCTTAACGACTTCTATCGATCGATAACAACCAGGACCGAATATTTAACGTGCCCTCCGAAGCCCGGACGCGCTCACATGTTATGCCACTAAACGGTTACCCATTCAAATGTGTGCCACTGGGAACGTTGCTTAACTTTGGTGATCGACTAAAATCCCTCAGCCAAGCGCAAAAAGTAGTACCTACGAACATTTATTTCTAAAGCTACAACTTGATGAAACTAGCGTTTTGATTTTTATACATCGACGCTGGAAAGCGGAAATGTGATAACTACGTGATAGTTGCACAGATACACTCAAAAAACAAAACCCTTCTTCTTGGCTATCGTGTAAAAAAATATTTCCTTCCTTTTGGGTTGCCGTAATCAGTTAAAAACCTACGCCAACATAGTACAATTTTATAATTCTGTTTTCACATAAATTAATTTTCTTTTCGCAATTAATTTATTTGTGTATCATTGTAAAACTCAATTTTACCGGGACGAAGCCAGGTCGGTTCGCTAGTATTTTCTAAATTTGTAGAAATTTTTAGAATTTTTAGGATTTTTTTGGGGTCAAAGTTTGTGGGTCAAGGGCCATATGTCAAGGGTTTTGGGTCAAGGATTTTGGGTCAAGGGTCTTGAGTCAAGGGTCCTGAGTCAAGGGTCCTGAGTCTTGAGTCTTGGGTTTTGAGTGTAAAGTCTTGGTTCTAGAGTCTTGATTCTTGGGTCAAGTGTCAAGGGATTGTTAGGAATTTGTTGGAATTTTTTGAATTTTTTTGGGATTTTTTAGAATTTTTGGCTTCAACGTCATCCAAGGTCAAAGTTGAAGGTCAAGGCCATCAACATCTAACATGGTTGACGAGATGGACACTGGGAGACCTGGCGAGGGACGGTCGTGTCGGGAGCTTAGCCAATCCACCTGTCATCGAACCCCCGACCTCCTAGATATGCATATTTCTTTTAAATAAATTTAAGGTTTTTTTTTCAAAGTTTATACATTTTTTGAGGTGTTATATAATTTTTCTGCTATATTTTGGAATATTTTTGTGTTCAAGTTTTAACAATGTCATGGGCATGGGGTCAAGGTCAGCCAGATTCAAGATGGCGGCTGGGTGACGTTACAACTTGGCGGCCGGCCGGTGCTGATACCGTTGAAAGGTGCCAGTGCGCCCGACTTCCTTATATTATTCTACTAAAGGATTAACATAAAAGTACTTTATTTTAAGTTAAATTGAACTTTTACTTATATTTTACCCATAAATTACAATCTGTAATTTATAACTGATACGAATAAGGGCAGAGAGAAACTAGATATAATAGTTAGCCCAGTAAGAAATAGTTCTTATGCAAAATATTATTACACTGAGTGCGCACGAATGGGGTGCGTTGGTCCTCTGGTGCAATTTTTCTAAGCTTTGTTTGCATGAGGCGGAGAAATATCCTGGAAGTATAACATTAGCAGGGCTTCAGAAAAATTGGAAGTAACCGTACCTAGACTATAAAAAATTTAGGTTTCTAAAAATTCTATGATTTTACTCGACTGATGCATGAATAAAACCACGAGGTCTACAGAAATGTAATTTATACCTATGGTGCAAGAATACAAAATGAGGAGAAAAGTAAATCTTAAGCAGAGCTTTCAATAATGCTCATTTTCCCGTTAACAGCCTACAACTGTATACCTGATACACTGTTTTTGTAGTATGACGAAGCTAGGAAGACATCTTACATTTTGTCACCAAGGAGGGGTTACGATGATAATGTCTGTATCTGTCATCCCCGTACACAGAGGCTATTCGTGTAATTAATATGATTTGCAGGAAAATTCATTTTCTCGTTTTAGAAACTGCTATAGCAGTTGCCTGCAATGGGATTTTAAACCACCACAGAAAAGCCGCACACCCTACGAATGTGAGTCATGTATACTCACGCATTATACATACATAACACGTTCTGTGATAACTGCAGTGTAATCAAACACGTAGTTTGAAGGTAAAAATAGCAAAGTTTAACCTATCAGAAAATAAAACCAACAAGATGTCTTTAATTCCTTGAAAAAGGCGAATACCAAAATGTCTGCGGCTTCCATTGGCAACAGACGATGTTTCATAAAATTTTTCGTTTGTTTGAGTGANAATTTTTAGGATTTTTTTGGGGTCAAAGTTTGTGGGTCAAGGGCCATATGTCAAGGGTTTTGGGTCAAGGATTTTAGGTCAAGGGTCTTGAGTCAAGGGTCCTGAGTCAAGGGTCCTGAGTCTTGAGTCTTGGGTTTTGAGTGTAAAGTCTTGGTTCTAGAGTATTGATTCTTGGGTCAAGTGTCAAGGGATTGTTAGGAATTTGTTGGAATTTTTTGAATTTTTTTGGGATTTTTTAGANTCAAGTGTCAAGGGATTGTTAGGAATTTGTTGGAATTTTTTGAATTTTTTTGGGATTTTTTAGAATTTTTGGCTTTAACGTCATCCAAGGTCAAAGTTGAAGGTCAAGGCCATCAACATCTAACATGGCTGACGAGATGGACACTGGGAGACCTGGCGAGGGACGGTCGTGTCGGGAGCTTAGTCAATCCACCTGTCATCGAACCCCCGACCTCCTACATATGCATATTTTCTTTTAAATAAATTTAAGGTTTTTTTTTCAAAGTTTATACATTTTTTGAGGTGTTATATAATTTTTCTGCTATNTTTCTTTTAAATAAATTTAAGGTTTTTTTTTCAAAGTTTATACATTTTTTGAGGTGTTATATAATTTTTCTGCTATATTTTGGAATATTTTTGTGTTCAAGTTTTAACAATGTCATGGGCATGGGGTCAAGGTCAGCCAGATTCAAGATGGTNATTTTGGAATATTTTTGTGTTCAAGTTTTAACAATGTCATGGGCATGGGGTCAAGGTCAGCCAGATTCAAGATGGTGGTTGAGTGACGTCAAAACTTGGCGGCCGGCCGGTGCTGATACCGTTGCAAGGTGCCAGTGCACCCGACTTCTCTATATTATTCTACTAAAGGATTAACATACAAGTACTTTATTTTAAGTTAAATTGAACTTTTACTTATATTTTACCCATAAATTACAATCTGTAATTTATAACTGANTACTTTATTTTAAGTTAAATTGAACTTTTACTTATATTTTACCCATAAATTACAATCTGTAATTTATAACTGATAGGAATAAAGGCAGAGAGAAACTAGATATAATAGTTAGCCCAGTAAGAAATAGTTCTTATGCAAAATATTATTACACTGAGTGCGCACGAATGGGGTGTGTTGGTCCTCTGGTGCAATTTTTCTAAGCTTTGTTTGCATGAGGCGGAGAAATATCCTGGAAGTAGAACATTAGCAGGGCTTCAGAAAAGTTGGAAGTAACCGTGCCTAGACTATAAAAAATTTAGGTTTCTAAAAATTCTATGATTTTACTCGACTGATGCATGAATAAAACCACAAGGTCTACAGAAATGTAATTTATACTTATGGTGCAAGAATACAAAATGAGGAGAAAAGTAAATCTTGAGCAGAGCTTTCAATAATGCTCATTTTCCCGTTAACAGCCTACAACTGTATACCTTATACACTGTTTTTGTAGCATGACGAAGCTAGGAAGACATCTTACATTTTGTCACCAATGAGAGGTTACGATGATAATAACTGTATCTGTTATCCCCGTGCACAGAGGCTATTCGGGTAATTAATATGATTTGCAGGAAAATTCATTTTCTCGTTTTAGAAACTGCTATAGCAGTTGCCTGCAATGGGATTTTAAACCACCACAGAAAAGCCGCACACCCTACGAATGTGAGTCATGTATACTCACGCATTATACATACATAACACGTTCTGTGATAACTGCAGTGTAATCAAACACGTAGTTTGAAGGTAAAAATAGCAAAGTTTAATATATCAGAAAATAAAACCAACAAGATGTCTTTAATTCCTTGAAACAGGCGAATACCAAAATGTCTGCGGCTTCCATTGGCAACAGACGATGTTTCATAAAATTTTTCGTTTGTTTGAGTGANAGGCGAATACCAAAATGTCTGCGGCTTCCATTGGCAACAGACGATGTTTCATAAAATTTTTCGTTTGTTTGAGTGAGTGATTGAAGATATTTGGGCGGCTCTTAACAGCGAGGTTTCGTTTGTTTGACTTTTGTGATTGTGCTATAGTTCATTTGAATAGCCGGGGTTATCCTGAGCTGGTAATGAACATCCATCAACAGAGTGGATGAAGCTTACGTAGTCCTGTCGCAAGAGAAACTTTCTTTAAAGAAATGCAGCAGCCAAAATTTGGTTCAAGTTATGTGACTTGGAAATTTCGCCTTCTGTCATACGGGACAGAGTTTTCCCGTCTCTTGTAGTTGGGTATCTAAGAAATTTTTAACGACGGATTTTGAAGCACATGACAATAAATAAATATTTACTAGTGAAACCTACAAACAATCGATAGGGTCCACAGTGGTAATGCAGTTAGCGCATAACACCTCACCCAGGTGATCAGGCTTCGATTCCCGACTGGGTCAAATCCAGATCTTCTCATAAGGAAGACGTGGTGGATTCTGCCGTTGGCCAGCGGATTTTATTGGGTTACTTCCGAAATTCCGTCGATGCCCCATCTCTATCTCACTTCAGCCCTCACGGGGTTGAAGACCTCGTTGTTAAACGTCCTCCAAATCTCTCAACTCTTAACAACTAATAATTGATATTTTACAAAGAAGTCTCCAATACGATAACACGCGGACGCCTGCCAACTGACTGAGACGATATTTGTCGCCGCTGAAGGGCTAACGACGAACCCTTAGTTCCTTCTTCTCTCGTCGTGAAAGTCGTCTGTTTAGGCTCACATCAATTACAAGCTGAAACAACATTTGAAAAATCCAGCAATGACATAAACATGAAAGTGACTTTTAATTCACTTATAACGAACGCTATACATGCGTGTCGCATTTGTANGGGGGGGGAGGGGTAAGGGGCACGGGTGGAAATCCATCGACGTCTGTGGCGACATGTATCCATGGTCAGGACAAACGTTTTGAACTCATGTTCACTTCCGGCACAGTTAGTAAAAATAATGAAAAAGTAGAGAAAAAGTTCAAGTGGAACATATGGCATTTTAACTTCCTAGCATGGAATTTCCCGCTGCTTGTCGCCTCCAAAAGAGCAAGAAAGTATTTGTTACGTTCGTCTGAAATCAACGATATTCGGAGAGGTTATTCGTGATAGCAAATCGTTTTCTCAAGGATGAGTCGTTTACTGGTATGAAAACCAGTTATCGTATCTTGGTTTAAGTCAGGGATAAAAATAACCAAATCGTGTGTTCTGAACATTTTTCAAATCATGTCACAGAGCGCCACGATGTTTTTCATACCGAGACTAAAGATTTGACCTCGTCTGGGTGCAATAAAAATACCAGATATCCTCGTTAATCCGACTTTTATGGTTGACAAATGGTTTAAAAGCATGATTTCGAGACTAAGGCTTGAGCCAGATTTATTGCACGTGCAAGCTACGGAGGGTAAAAGCAACCGAAGTCTGAGATGCGGATAGCGAGGAAGGTAACTTCTGATGTGTCAAATTTCAAGACCATGTTCTTGGTGAACCGATTGTGCTTTTTAATTGGGAATCACTAGAAAACCGAGTCTTGAAATCGCCACAACAATTTTTTATTAAGCAAGACTCTATTACGCTATCAAATTTCCTTTTTTTTTTTAGTACTCTGTAGAGGAATCGTCTATCGGAATGAAATTGTTTTGTATCATATTCTACTTGCAGAGATGCTGCTTTCGGATATGTTTACTCCATGCGCGAGGAGTCTACTTTCCGTTCCAAAAGACCAAGTTGTACGTATTTTTTAATATACCTAGTGGAGAGTCCTTAACTAATCATCAAATAACAACCGCAAATTCTCTTACGTACTGATACAATAAGGCTTCACCACGGCGTCTGTAATTCAGTTGCCTTTTCATATCGGTTTCGTTTTTGGCAGTAGCGTTCTCTTGGTGGCAAGTGAGCGCCGGGCAGTTCCGGCCAGCCATTTATCAGCTGGGTATGAGGTCGAATGAATTTAAATGGTGGAAACTGTTTCTTTATTACAACTGTTGTTGTTGTTGCGAAAAGAGACACAAGTGTATTCCATTGCTCGCTACGAGATCTGCACTGTCGTGTTAATCAGCAGTCGTTTTCATTCCAGCAGCTTCAAATTCTGGATTATAGAATGTCGCATAGTTAATTGCTGATTGGCCAGTTCTGTTTTCATAAGAGTGTGAGGAAACTGTAGAGTTAAAATGGAGAGGGAGAAACAATACTATGATTGTTTATCTTAACTACGTGGCAATAGTTGGCCGTACACCAGTTTGCATTACGGAGGGCTCTAGGCTTGCAACCCGCGTGAGGTATAGTGGTGCGTTTATGTAAGTGCCGTACTGATAGTAGGACTTGGGGTAGTTTAATATCTATGCCCTTTTATAAAATAAATAAGGTGTTAAATATTGCTATTAACAATCGTATTAATAAATTAATTAATTTGACATACACTGGTGACTGGGATACTGACCTGTAAGGCAGGAAATGAAGAAAGAGCGCAATGAGAACCTACGCAAGCTTTTCCCTGGTATAGCATTGTAAAACCACGTAGGGGAGTTAGGAGCTCGTAACCTTCCGAATGAGAGTCAGACATGGGAAGACACGCTCGGTGGCAGAGGGAAATGTAATTTGTCAGGAAAAAATATCTTGTTGCTGCGAATTTCACGAAATGGAGGCCGTTGTTGGTGGTTTTCAAAACCTGGACGTAACGACCACATGAAGAGCTTATATACGAGGATCGGGATATAGTGCTAGTTAAATTCTTATCAAAACGCTAATTGAGAAACTAAATACTTTCGAGAGAAGTTATATCCTTTCGGACCCAACAAATACTTATTGACATTTATCCAGCCTAATTTTACTCCAGCCGATAGCTGATTAGTAATTGATTCCATACTGAATTACGGTTGGAGAGTTTCTGGATTATAATCCTAGTTGAGGACGAAATATCTTATTCATTATGAGGGATGTATTTTAATTAAGTGATTTACAAAAACTGTTCTCTCTCGATTAGCTGTAAGACCTATAGAAATGCAAATAATATGAATTAATGAGTATCTAAGGACAAGAGAACCATTCGGTTTTTTGTAGGCATGATTTATAAGACGGAAGTAAGTTAAGGCTGAAGGAATATTGTGTTTTGTTTAACTGTTGCTTAAGCGATTTGACAGTCCTTGGTTCGCAAAATATTATTGGGGATAGAAGTGTGACTTTTACCGTTACAAAAATGAGAGGAAATAATTTTTTTTTCCAGAAAATACAGTGATAGAGACGTACCTCATACATCCAAGAACATGTAGTGATCTTGGGGTGCTTCCTTAAGGAAAATGTGAGATATTTGTATTAAGGGTGTTGATATTTAAGTATGTTTTACTTAGAAATATTTTGTATACGACTACCGCATTAGTTACTGCAGTCCTGCAGGTAACATATCTAAAAAATGTATGTGTGAAATACGAAAACATAAGTAAATTATTTTGCGTAAAATTTGGGAGTCTAATTATTTCTATCTCCTTGATTTGAGATTTCTCAGGAGTTTGGGAGGTGTGGTTGATCTATTTAAAATTCGTGTTGGGCGTCGTAAAGTTAGGTAGCATAGCGTGTATTATCTTCTATAGGCTTTTCACGCTAAAGTGAGCACTTTTGAGGCCTTGTTACTTTTTCCTTTCAGCAATTTTTTTTCCTTTAACCACCTTTTCAAAATAAATACTGCCATGTAAGTAATAAACACAGTCTGAATATTTAACCGAACTCGGATTATTCCAAATTAGAGGGCTTTCAAAAGTGCTCACTTTACCGTGAATAGCCTATACTTGATGTATCACATAGCATATCGCAGTTCCCTAGCTCACGTCACGTTGTGTGTAGAAAATATACTTCGCTGCTTGGCGAAGGATGGCCGTAGTACTTTCGGTAGCTCAAAACTTCACGGTGGTTGCTGATGCATTCGGCGCGCACCAACAGTGTGTACGATGTTGGCAGGCGACAGCACAACCCACAGTATTTCAGGGCCCGAGTGACAGGCGAGGGAAGCAGTGTCCACGCACCACGTGATATTCTGAGCTCTACCTTCCCACGTGTCCTCGGCGGCCGTCTTCGTTGAAGGCGTCGCACCCATGCACGTGGCGAGGAGGTTGAATATACAATGTCCTTCCGTCGCCCACTCCTGACGTAACTCAGGATTCTTAAGCTTCATGTGGTTCAGAGGTCACAATAAGAGGGAAGTTACGCGTTAAAGGGGTAGGACAAGTTCTTGTAGAGAATTTGGAGCCCATGGTGCTGCAAAATGCTCCCTTCCCCAACATCTGGTTTTGAATTTAATTTTGGCTGTATTCACGCGCACACACATTGCTACCTATTCACATATATTGACCAAAAAATACTTATACCAGCATAAACGTTGCTATTTAATATTATTATTGATCTACATTTTAATAACTATACGTAAAGTATGCATTTTGATCTACGCTGTTTTTTGTGGCACTCCCTCATGAAGTCATTGACGTCCTTAGTGAACTAAGAGGGGGAGGGAAGGGATTGCAAATGCCCCCCTTCCGACGTCTCTGTTTTCTGGGCTTGCTGTGTTATAACCGTATGACAAAAAAAAAACTCTCGCTTAGGTTTCTAGTCTATGCCGCCTCGACCAGGACACAGCCTGCGTGTCGAACAGGATACAGATGCGATCGTACATGTTTTTCTGCGGGAAGATCGAGAAGTTAAGCTGGAGATCTGCAACCGCCAGCAGGCCCCCCCTTAGTGCCTTCACGGATCATCGCTTCTCTCCTCGAGGAGGGACGTGTCCCGGTTGCCAAGAGGCATGCAGAAGCTCCTGCCATCGAATGACCGAGGTCGGTCGTCGAACTCGCCAACACTCCCCATCCCACGGCTGTTCCCAGGCCCTCGTACCGCAGTCACGACGATGACACTGTAGCACGTTAACAGCGCGGTGACGCGAGTGCCGACGTAGGCGTTGTCACGTCAACCACCGTCTGAGTGGCTCTATAGGAGCGGCGGTGGTAGCCATTGCCTGCACCTCGCTCTTCTACAGAGGTAGCGCAGTTGCAAACCACTGGTCATTCGGGAGGACCCAGGTTCAATTCCCTGTCCAGCCATCCTAATTTCGGTTTTCCGGCGTTTTCCTGAATCACTCCAGACGAATGCTAGGATGTTTCTTTGATACAGGGCCCATGCCGATTCCTTCCCCATTCCTGGATACATAGTGTTCCTCTAATAAGACCTTGTCGTAGTTCGGGAGCACTCAGAACGCATAATCCATGAAAATAAATAAAATAACTACAAAGCATTTTAAGTAAAATCGGAACATCCTGCAATGCTGAGTCACACAACTCCGACGTGCAGGTCACTCCCAGATTTTTGCATGTGGGAATCGTGCCGGACGATGACGCTGGTAGGCGGGTTTTCTCAGATTTCTCCCGTTTCTCACGCCTTCGCATTTCGGCGATGCTCCACACTTACCTCACTTCAGCCTCATCGGCTCTCAAGCCATCGACGTTAAGACCAAGGGNATCGGCTCTCAAGCCATCGACGTTAAGACCAAGGGACCCATGAGTGGCCGCAGGTAGAATTCGTTAGCGTAGCTCCTGTTGACGAGACTTTGAAGTGCAGATGGAAAAATTCTTGAGCTAGTTCAGCCTTCCGACGAGAGATGGTGACAGCAAAACATGTCCCCACTTTCTCGCCATCCAGTAGCTTATAATGGAAATTGAATCAGGGTAAAAAGGGGGGTTAGAGGGAAAATTCAGCGTAGCCCTGGGGACAAAACTAATAGTTTTCATTCCTAGTATCGTACCACACTTATCTGCATTTCCATCCCTGTCACTGTCACAACTCATACTTCAGAAAGGAAAGCAGTGAGACTGCCCATGCTGCTAGATCTAGTTGAGTCAACGGTGGGATTGATTAGATACATTACAATAAGTGACATGTGTTCTATCTAAATCTTCCTTTCTTAGTTATATTATAAAAAATGANGGGATTGATTAGATACATAACAATAAGTGACATGTGTTCTATCTAAATCTTCCTTTCTTAGTTATATTATAAAAAAATTAGGAGCATGAAACTAAGATAAATTGAGTTTTTTTTATTGTCCGTTGCGGGAAGCGATGATCTATCCGTCAAACGATACACATTCAGACAGTTGTGGCACACGGTCTTGTTTATTATTTACGAGACTGTTCAGTATTTATTTACTTTGACTTTTCCACGTTAGAAACATTGTAATTTAATCTTATTGAGCTACATTTATTAAAACCAATACTAATACTATACTGTAATGACAAAACTATTTACCCAAAGTTTTAAATTGATAATATGACACTGTTGGCGAAGTACTTTTGTTTATAAACAAAATGTTATAGTTAATTTTTTCAAATACTTATATATGGGTCAGTAACTGCATAATAATGCCAGAAATTAGAAGATGTTCTTTTTATTATAACTTAACATTTTTATTTTAAACAGGTAGTGAATTATTGCCCTAATAACAAAAAATAATATTTGGTGTTGCTTAGGGCAACACCCGATTGGCAGACGTAGCCCGAAGTTAGTGTACTAAACATTCAATTACAATGCGTGGAATTAATCAAACCGAACTAGGNGATTGGCAGACGTAGCCCGAAGTTAGTGTACTAAACATTCAATTACAATGCGTGGAATTAATCAAACCGAACTAGGGGATGTTAGCATGAGTACTCACATACTTCAACGGGTCTTCAACTTCAGGTATGTTCAAGTTGGCAAGTAGCCATTAGGAAAATAATCCAACATGCAGGAGCAAACTGAAAATGGAATACAATAAATTCTTATAAAAATAAGATTTATTTTAAATGTAGAAAGGTAAAAATGTAATTATTTAAAAACTGCCTTGTATAATGTATGCAGAATTAGACTTCATGTCGCATAACATTAGTTTTAGCCGCAAACTAAATTTTAAGATTTCTCTAACATTTCCAAGCCAATACACACGTTAGTTCGGGGAGTGAACGAATAAAGAGGGCGCCGCGACCATGCTAACAGAATACGAGTGAATCAACTAACGAGCAAAATTACACTATGGGTACCGAGGCAATACGTATATACTTCAATAAATGAATGAAAAACAGAACTAGGATGTTAACTAATTACTGTTATTCTCTTTCATCGGGGCCAGCCCAGTGTACTCCACACAACTCTACCAGCCCATCACCCAGAGGGCCCTTTGGCGGTTCGTTGGATACGTTCGTCTACATCTTCAATTAGCGAACGAAATACAGGAAGCCGAGAAAATGAAACTAAGAACAGTAAATCGCCGGGACAAAAGCGGGACGCCGACGGAGTGTTGGCCCTTATTTAGTACCCCTGCCTCTAGAAGACGCGGGTAGTCGACCCACCCGGCAAAGAAGGCCTCTGATGTTTGCCACAGGCCATAACAATTATGGCTGCAAACCACTGGTATGAATGTGCTACCAAAACCACGGAGACCAGTGTTCCACAGACACGACCGCTGCCCACCGCGTTCCGATAGTTAAACTTAGGAAGATTACCAACTAGCGGGTCGCGACCCCGTTCCTTCAGGCGGCAAACGCAATAAACAATATTTACTGTAAATAAATAAACATGATGCAATATCATGAGTTTGTCAAGTCAACGAGTACCGTAGTTACAAAAAAGGACAGTGTAGCTGCGAAAATATGTGAAAATTAAAACTCCTTATAAACTCATATTGGCAGCATTGCTAACTTATTTTTNACAGTGTAGCTGCGAAAATATGTGAAAATTAAAACTCCTTATAAACTCATATTGGCAGCATTGCTAACTTATTTTTAAACACATCTGAGAGCTTATTGGCACAGCTTGACTACGTCTATCAAAGAATGTGTAGAATCTGTTTTGACAACACTGATGTATATAATATAAAACCAGACATCATCACAAGTAAATTTTAATATTTTTGCTTGTAAATTATGCAACTTTGTTAACCAAATAATAATAATAATGGCANTTATGCAACTTTGTTAACCAAATAATAATAATAATGGTAAAAGAAATAAGTTATAGCCTAACTTAGGAAACACTTACATGCCGAAATGTGTTCTAACGATAAAGTAATTACGAAATAATGTTTGATATCATTAAGACCGGCATAAATGACGTTACAAAATAATCTAAATAGCATGATATAGTTAAATCACAGCGTGTTGTGAACGTGGTTTTAGCGAATTATAATATATGCATTTTTTTTTAAGATTTTTTAAAAATAAACTACAATTATTTGATTAGGATGAAAAAGCTAAAATGAAATTATTTTATTAGGGTGAAAAAGCTAAAATGAAATTATTTGATTAGGAAGAAAAAGCTAAAATGAAATTATTCGATTAGGATGAAAAAGCTAAAATGAAATTATTTGATTAGGGTGAAAAAGCTAAAATGAAATTATTTATTAGGATGAAAAAGCTAAAATGAAATAATTTGATTAGGTTGAAAAAGCTAAAATGAAATTATTTGATTAGGATGAAAAAGCTAAAATGAAATTATTTGAGGAGGGATACCTTACTGCTTGGTAGCTTAGAATTTTGAAGCAAGTAAATAATTATCACAAGGTGCTCTTTAAAGAAAGGTCTAAACAATAAATTCGTACTAGGCTTATGTTCCTTACCACTACAAAAGCTACGGTAAAACAAAAAAACTCATGTACAACCAGCAAGACAACAAAAGTTATGTAAATCAATTCGAAATATTATTTAATCCTTTATTGACCCAATAACTTTCTGCAATTATGAAGTTATTTGTATGAATACACATTCATTAAAAGTGATCAGCTGGCTAATAGATGTTGCCGATGCCAACAAGACTGCCTGTCCGATTATATCAAGTTTGGTGCCAAGGGTAAGTAAAGGATGCAAGAATGCAAGTACACACATATATACCTGAATTCGGACACGACCTAAACCGTTCGAGCTGGAAATATGTGGCGTGGAATAAGGCTAGAATTGCTTAAAAATTACCCACGCACGTCCCTCTTTCTTCGTTTTATTAATACAGTATAGTAAAAACATGAAAACAAGAACATGGGTTTGCGGGAGAACAACAGGGCGTTTAATGGTCGTAGACGTAACGATCACCAGCCCAATAGCAACTACTGGTAATCAAAATCGCTGCACATGGGAATACATATTACTTTAAAAATTACACAGAACTCGTGGAAAAAAGAAACCATTGGTATCTGTTCGTAAAGTTGGCACATATGGAAAGCATGGATGGAGAGTGGGAATACGACGTGAAAAAACTCCCAAGGTTTGAAGTTGCGTTTCATTTGGATATGGATCGTTTTAATGTGCATTTTATTTTGAACACCTATACATTATTAATTCAGCACGAAGTTTAGTTTATAATACTAACAACTGCTGTTTTGTAACCATGTAAAATAAAATGCATTAATAATCTAGAAACTCTTTCTTATCGCATATTTTCTGCTTGTCTGATGTGCGTCGGCAGTGCACTCAGAATAGCCAACGTAATATTAATTTTTGTTCGTTCGTGCATCAGCTGATACAGGATTTTGTAAATGGCACGTTGTTTGTTTCGTATTCATTAAGCTGCCACTCACTGATTGTCGTGATCTTGCGAGGTTATATGAGACAGAGAGTATTACAAGATTTAAATGTTAATTTTATGAGTTTAATCCGGTAAATAACCTTTCCCTAGCAAGATTCAATATTTGCACTGTAGGCCTAAAGTAAGTCAGTTGAACTATGTCCTTTTACAACTTTGCACGCTATGCTTGCAATGCCGCACGATACGACAAAAATAGAAATAGCTTCTAACCCAAAACAACAGTAGTGTGACAGTTTATGTTGTGGTGACGTCAGGAATGTATTTGATTGGCTGTTCGGTTTTAATTGTCGTGTTGCATGTGTCACGTAGAGATTTTCGGAGCTATGCAACTCTGGCCTAACATGCCATAGAGTGGTACCTAAAAAGAGCTAAAAACTCGAAAAAGTCGTCTTTTTTTCTCTCGTGTTTTTATATCGTATCACCCCATTATCAGGTATAGTACCTCAGAAGTGTTTTTTTTTTCAGCCATATGCCACACAACTAATGACAACTCCAATCTTAGCAAAGGCACGTTTGATCATCATTCTTGCCCCCCCCCCCTTTTTTTTACAGCCCGGCAAGAAAAAAGGAGAACAATTCGGAACATCATGTTGGGAGAGATTTGAAAAAATTGAGGAGTGACCTTATGCTACACAAATGAGTTACGAGAAGCTGAACAACTACGGCAATTTTCTTTTAATATGCAAGCGAGTGGTGGTTTGGTTCCAAGAAAAGAAAATACTGAAGACACCAATAACAACTAGGTACATAGACCTTTTGTACGAGATATCAATGAAATTACACTGGAAAGGCAATAGTAAGGAAAAGTTCCTTTCAGGAATGATGTACCATAACATATTATGTAATTGGGATTCCTCTACTAAGCATTGTAGTAGGGATCAAGGGTGAATTTAACAGTTTGAAAACCTAGGTTGTATTTTAGCCCCTTTCCATAGATGGATCAATACGAACGAAACTAAAGTGACGAATGTTTTACGGTGGGCTTTCTTGGTACAAATTTTTCTGGTTTTTACTGCTATAACTACATGTAAATGTGTTATAGTTGATGTCCTGGTTCTGAATGATGGGAGGAGAGGCCATATGTTATGTATAATCGTACTGTATATGCTAAAGTGATAGATAGAAAAATACTTTTCATTACTACTTATCAGGCCTAACAATATATAGACACTTTGATGAGTGAAAAAAAAAAATTACCGCGCTTCCCTATTTTTGACTTTTGCAGAAATTGCTGCTGCTAAAAATCTGTTTCCCCAGGCAACTGTTTATTTTGCATAGAACTATAAATACGGCCCTGATCGGGAAATGAGCTGATGACTTCGAAATGGGAGGACTTGTATCGAAGCACGCATTCAGTCGTTTATATGCATGCTTTTGTAAAAAGGCTGAAAATGATGAAAACTTACTTGCACGGAACACACGCCAGTCCCCGAAACTACGAAGAACAAAATTTGTTCAGGTAATTTTACGCTGAAACTACCCTGTAATTTAATCTGCACGTTGTTAAAAAAAAGAGAAAAAAGTACCTTCGTGTGGACGTGTTTGTAATCTTCGGCAATATTCTGCCCTGAAATTTGCCATGGCAGTAAGCCAATCCTAATTCGCTCTTCTCTTTACAGCGGAGCGAAATGAAGCCTAGAACTATAATTATGTGGTTATGGTTGTTTAATCTCGGCGTGTCAACGCCGCCTGTTTCCGCGCAACTAAAAAAAGTTTTAATCATTTTTATCCAACTACAGCATGTGCTGTTTCGTGGAATTTTGGTTTTGAAAGACTGCACCAGGTGGCCAGGTATGCAACTACGTACCACATACGGAACGTTCCATACTGGCTCTAGGTTCATTACTCCATTCGGTGTAATAGTTTTAGTCCGAACTGAACATCGCCGAACTTTATCGCAAACACACTTAAACCGACAAGACTGAACTAATATAAACCAATTTACATTTAAATTGTACTGAAATTTGTAGCCAGGATTGAAATTTCGTTCATAACACACTCAAAATTTACAAAAAATATCACAAATTATATTAAATATTGATTATCAACAGCATTCAAATATTTTGAGTTTGTAAGAGTTAGTAAATAAATTTGAAGTGCTGAAAATAATTGAATTAATACATTTTTATTGGATGAAACTATGGTTGAACATGAACTTAACACATTATTTTCGGTACAGTTTATGATTTCGTTAGTTCATTGTCCTATACTGCAGTAAGTTACCGAAATATAGCTATCTATCTATCATTAACAAATAAAATTTTTACTGCTTTCATTCTTTTGGTTTTTTTTTTAAATCCAGGTTTGAAATTTTATTTACTCAAAAACCTGAAGTTCATTCTATGTTTTCAGATCAAATTTGATTAAGTATAATTTTTCTCTTGAGAGTACACACGAGTAAAACACGAGGGCCTATCATTGACGTCATCTTCTCATATTCCTGTTTACACAACCGAGTCACTGCTTTTACCGTGAGGACTGAGAAGGATAATTCATGCTTCTAGCATACCATACCAGTAATCATCAAAACACAGATTCGATTTCTACCGGCTTCAATGAAAATTTTCCCTTCAGTAAAGAAAAAATAAGATAAAAAACGACGTGGAAGGGCGGTTATATCTTCCTGAGTTTGTTAACGAGATTTATTTAAGAATGAAACAATATTGTCATAATATATCCGAAGAATTATAAATTGTGCTATTTTTGTACTTCCTGGTAATTAATAATGCACAAGAGAGGTTCGAACTACCAAATACTTTTATAATTAAATAAAAAAAAAAACGATAATTTATTATTATATGTGAAATGAAATTGACTTTGTATGATTAACCATAAGCGTGTCAATTTTAAAACATGCGCTGAATTACAACACCCAATAAACTGCCGTTAATAAAAAAATATTCTTAAAAAACGAATGACGAAAAATTAAGTTATACGATTAAAGATGATAACATCAAGAAATTTTAGGAATTCTAGCCGCTGCTCCACCGCGACACCAGTTTAGAAAATTTCAAGAGTGTTAAGTTAGGCTGATCTGTAATCTGCTGTATGTTAGCCCTTTTGCATTTGGCAACTTAAACAGGACACTTTGAAAACAGTCATAGGCTGGTCCACATCAATATCAAATTTTACAATTATACTCTTCGTAGAAGGAATATGGAATAGCATGGACACATCTACGAAGTAATCAATTTCCGAGACCCTACACCAAGGAATATCAATTACATACATCGGGCATATGTCTTCACAATCATATTCAAAATCCAAGTCCAATGAGAGAAGGCTTGTTACACCCGAACTAGTGAGTAGGGCGGTGATCTACCCACTCAGTCCATTCGGGGCCCAAGAAAACTTTCACTTTGAAGTAATTCGGAAGTGTCACTGGAGGAGGCTTCTACGGCATAATGGAGGAGATGGTGAAAGAAGCGCGATGGTTGGCTTGTGTGATTATGGAATGACCGAGACTTGGATTCTGATGTGGTTCCTCCATTTGACTCTATATTTAGAACTCCCGTGGGCTGCAAGTCCAAGTCAGATGGGTTCGAGTCGTGGGGCAATATTTGAAAATTCTCAATTATTGGAAACACAGACACTGATGCATCGTCCTAGGGTAAACAATAATTAAGACAAATGAGGAAGAAAACAGTGAATAAGTCTAGGTTCACAGCAGCTAACAATGGCCAGTGCACCTTCTATTTCAGTTTCTGCAGCTTCGGCAGCAAGAACTTTGCACTGACCCCATGAGGTACAGTTTACACAAGAGTGGAAGTAAACTTTTCCTGTGTGAAAATCGCGGACCAACATTCGTACTTACGCAACTAGCAAAATCGCTGTAATTCATGACGTATCGTTTCTAAAAGGATACACATTCGCGTTAGGAAATCATTTAAAAACTCAAAACTGTAAACACCTCATTGGATGTAAGTATTTTATTTGTTCTTGTTTATCCCCTTTATACATTACATCTTACAGANAAACTGTAAACACCTCATTGGATGTAAGTATTTTATTTGTTCTTGTTTATCCCCTTTATACATTACATCTTACAGAAGAAACTTAACCGAATAAAAACGATGCACTGGTTGGAAGGATGGCTGGGTGGTGGGGGCGGAAAACATTATCCAGGAATGATGGTGGAAACTCATGTGGGGATACACCAACCTCAGAGTAGTCAACCAGGACTGAATATGCGACCTTAACTACTAATACGAATAAGGCATGCTGTCTGACAATAAACGTACTCGACCAATAAGTAAATTCGTAAAATTATTCATCCAATTTTTCGGATATTTTTGCACAAACGTTAGGCTAATGCAAACTAATTAGCGGAAGGAAATTTTCATAGCATACAGAATGCAGCTGTGCCAATATACGCATGTTTGAAGAAAGTATACAATAATAATTTTTGGTGGAATTATTACATGTCAGTTTTCGTTGGTATTTATTTTTAACGAAACTCGGAAAGCAGTGATTGAAGTGTGTAAAGACATCGAAAAGATTTTCATTCAATATCTATTTGAAATTAACAATTACTTTCTTTTTATAATAACACTTTTAACCTGAAAATCACCGCATGAAAAACATTACTACTAAATAAAAACGAGAGGGAGAAGATTCTTACTTCATTTTCTTTGTATGAGAATATGCTCATCTCATTGAGTTTTACAGTGATATACTAATAAATAAATTGAGAAAAGGCAATTCATTTATGTGAAAACAGAATTATAAAATTATACTAAGTTGGCCTAGGTTTTTAACTGATTACGGCAACCCAAAAGGAAGCAAGTCTTTTTTACCCGATANAAAATTATACTAAGTTGGCCTAGGTTTTTAACTGATTACGGCAACCCAAAAGGAAGCAAGTCTTTTTTACCCGATAGCCAAGAAGAAAGGTATTGTTTTTTGAGTATATCTGTGCAACTATCACGTAGTTACCACAATTCCGCTTTCCAGCGTCGATGCATGGAAATCAAAACGTGAGTTTCATCAAGTTGCAGCTAAAGAATCAAGTGTACCTAGGTACTACTTTTTGCGCTTGGCTGAGGGATTNAAACGTGAGTTTCATCAAGTTGCAGCTAAAGAATCAAGTGTACCTAGGTACTACTTTTTGCGCTTGGCTGAGGGATTTTAATCGATCATCAAAGTTAAGCAACGTTCCCAGCGGCACACATTTGGATAGGTGACCGTTTAGTGGCATATCATCTGAGCGCTTCCGGGCTTCGGAGGGCACGTTAAATATTAGGTACCAGTTGACTGATAGCAGTCGTTAAGCAATTTCAGAGGTCCTTGGGCGGCCTGATAAACACTGACACCAGATGAAAAAAACATTTCGGTCTCGTTCCCAGCCGTTGCAGAATTACGTTTTGTTGTTATTCTAAGGAACCGTATAATTTACCCGGATAAAAACCTATGTCCTATTCCAGGACCTAAAGTACCTACATACGAAATTTCATCAAAATCCGTTGAGTCGTTATGGATCTGAAAGGTAACAAAGATACACACACACAAACACACATATTTTCGCATTTATAATATTAGTAGGATAGAATTGCTAGAGTTATTAATATTACTAATAAGCAATTTTACTACGAAGATACAATATTATAGATTAGTATATACAAATAACAGACGTCAGGAGACATAAATCTTCACCACCCTAAAGTAAATAGCTTTATGCAAGTGTTATAGGTCTCATAAACATAGTTATATTTCAGCACATTAGTAGAGGCATAAATTAAATTTAATTTATCTTACAAACAAACGGCAAGACTGCAGAGTATAAGAATTTAGTTACATTTTATGCATATTAGCTTCGTACAGGTCAGTGGTGATCTTAGTATTTATGTACTTTTGCTACCAAAAACGCGTTTATTAGTACATCGAACACCCACGTGTGTACTATATTTAAGGAAGTTTTTATGATCTTGACTTACCTATATTTAGAGATTAAAAAGGCTATTCTGAAATCCACGATGTACAGTTGGCCTACCTCGCACTTTTGATTCTCTGCATTGATCGGCTTTCATATTTTCCAAGGTTAACTATACGATTAGTTTGTGTCTGCGCCAGTAAATTCCACCGTACAAACCGTAAAGTGAGAGCTTAAGAGCAGAATAAAAATAAAATGGTTTTATTCTTTTACAATGCAAAAACTCTTTTATGGCATCCGATTGTGAGTTTGAAGCAAATTCAAGTTCACAGTTGGTCCTACAAAAGTCAAGGCTACGGTTTAACCGGTTTCCAAGTATGGCGACTTGAACGCGCGGTACTGCGCATAAATTTCACTGGGTGACTTCAACAGCAGATTAGACAACAAACCTGAATAATAGGTCGCTGTCGCGATGATTTTTTTGTTCTGTGGGAGGATTGTTGTTCATAAAACATCAAGATGAATTAGAGAAAAGCTGAAGACAGCTTATGCACACTTATCTCAGTTATAAACATTAAAATATTTATAAACATTGTTACTAAATTTTTATTACATAAAAATAGATTAATTATTTTGATTGTCTAGCTTAGTGAAGGTTTGTTTGCAGAATATGCTTTGTGAAACATCCGTTATAAAATAAGCTCTTATTATTATATTTAAAAAAAATTAAATTATAGCAAAATATTTTACAGTGTTAACAAGTTAACACATATTTTTTCATATGTAACACAAACCGTATTTTTTGATAATTTTGGTAGTGTGTACTACTTTTTTAAAATGATTTCTGCGTGTTAATCCCAATCGGGTGTAGTGCTCCATTTGAAACCACTCTACTTCTTCTATAAATTTGTCGGAGAAGAAAATAAAGCACTTTAAGAGAGCGTGGGACATACATTTGCTCGAAATACGTCAGTTAAAATTCGCAAGATCTTAGAAACCAGCGTTGAAAAATTTGAAATGGGCAATTCTAGACAAAGGTTTTTGCCAGCTTTGCACCCAATTATTTTCCCTAGCAGGTGTATTTATTTTTCATAATCTCCTGTGCCGCAAATACGTATACATCTAGACATAAATACATCACTCTGATAAAATATTTGTTCACAAAGTTAGTAAAAATACTTTTTTGGTTGTTTTTCTAAATTGGCTTCCATAAACTTGCAGACCACGATTAACGTATTTAGCGGAAATTTATGTCGCACGACATTCTTAGTAGCGAATGAAGCGACAGGCGGCGACCGTAGTCACGGACCAGCTGTTCACCTCGCTGCGCGACGCTGTGCGTGGCGCAGCGGGGGCAGGCGACGCGAACGACCGCGTGCAGCGGTGTGTCGCCAGCGTGCGCGGCTCAGCTAACTGTAGCGCGGCTCGACGCTATCTCGCCGCAGTGGAATGCCGAGCTTGGCAGTGCGCGGCGCATTCCTGCCTGTACGTCTGCCTCACCGAAACCGCACTTCCGCGCGCACGTAAATGACACAGTGTCCGAACTGGCACATTTTGTTAACAAAAAGAACACGTACCCAACCCGATCTCGTGCAAAGAAAAAATTATGAAATGTGTATGAATTTTTGTATTTAGTTTTTTCTGTGTAGCTAACCTTTACGAAAATATCAAATCGCCACCATACTTGTTTTCATCTTGATTGTGGATTAGTTTAACCAATAAAATATACATGGGACTGCATAATTAACTTAAGTTGGAATAAAAAAAACTGTGCTTTATCATCATAATCAGTGCTTAAGGCCATTAGGTCATTTGCAAATTTGTTTACAGTTACAGTAATATATTAAAAATATTAATGCTGGGGCAATAATTTTTTGTAATAAAGTAACATCCAGCTCGTTCCTAAATTATATAAAATAAAACACATTTATTTTCAACTATATTCTGGAGAAAAAACTGTATGGCTTGTAGATATTGTTACTATTAAGATCTACCGGATCGCAAAATTACTAAATAACGAAATTTTTAATTCGNTGTATGGCTTGTAGATATTGTTACTATTAAGATCTACCGGATCGCAAAATTACTAAATAACGAAATTTTTAATTCGAACGCGGCTTGAAATTGCTCCAGCGCTGGCCGCGGCTTCACATTCCGCGTTTCGCGAACCGGTATAGTTATCACCCGTTTAAGTGCACACGTCGTCCTTCGAAGCGCCAGGCTAATTCCTTTTACCCCGCTACCGTGCAACACTGTGTGCTATTTTTTTTGTCGCTAATGGGTTTGTCGTTGTTTGATAACGAAGTGATGTTTACCTACAGTTGTAGACTTATATAATACATTCTCATAAATATTGTTTCACAGTGATTCGTGGATATTTCTCCATTTAGAAACGTAAAACCAACGAGTTATTGTGAATGCTGTTGCCTAATAGTCATAAGAGCTAATTTTAGCTGTGAAATTACTAAAACTATTAAAAATTAAATGTTTTCTAAACGGGACGTTTGTTGCAAAGAATATTTATGTTTATAATTAAAAATCGGGTCAATGCAAACAAAAACTACTAGAATAACAAAGTATGTGCTGTAGATTTGTTTAAAAAATATTTTTAGCATTTGCATTTTAAAATTACATATTCCCAAATTACTGTAAAATTCTTTTGCAAAAAAATCATTTTCTCACAAAGTTTATTATTACGTAAAGATTCGATCTAAATGCGTTACAAAGTGTTTATTTATACAAGGAAGATATATGCCTAGATTATTTCTCACTATAATTTTACAAATGAAACGTTACGTAACAATTTCATAGCAATATTTTCATAGCAGTATTAATTATTTACAAGAGACAAGTATCGTGTCTGCAATCTCTTCTTCTATTTGTTGAGCGCGACTTATTTCTTAAACAATTAATAAAAAGTAAGTTCTTTTGAGATGGCATGGAAATTGAAAGAATATGACTAGAAATGTTTAGTCCACATATTAGGAAATTACGTACTAACTATTACGGTACTGTCAACATTATAACATTCTTGCATTTGTTTTTTTTAGAGAAATAATTTGGATTCTTTGTCAACAAATATGAGCACACTTTTAATTCCCAATCAAAAAANATTTGTTTTTTTTAGAGAAATAATTTGGATTCTTTGTCAACAAATATGAGCACACTTTTAATTCCCAATCAAAAAAATTTGGCAAGTCATTTTGTAAATAATAATAATAAAAAATATCATATTTAATTTGAAATAACTCTGATCGGCNAAAAAATTTGGCAAGTCATTTTGTAAATAATAATAATAAAAAATATCATATTTAATTTGAAATAACTCTGATCGGCAGAATAGCTAAGTTGTGTCCCCATGTGTATCTGGACAAAATAATATTTACATTCGTACAATTGATTAAATATGTTGATATGCACAGATTCCATGAGTGGTTAAATTATTGAATTTTCATCCAGTGATTACACAGAAGCCACTGAAAATGACTCGCTGGATGATTTTTTTCCCATCGGCTGTGTTAAATAAGGGTTTCAAGGTGTTTCCAAGTATGTGTTGTTCAAGATAAAGTGAGCACTTTTGAAAAAAAAAATNGTGTTAAATAAGGGTTTCAAGGTGTTTCCAAGTATGTGTTGTTCAAGATAAAGTGAGCACTTTTGAAAAAAAAAATATTGAAAAAAATCGCTGCCCGTTAACAGCACATACGCTGCCGTACACACTGGCATGCACAGGCTCCCAGTTAAGTTGGCAGCGAATTAAGGAAAATATTAATAAATTTTGACGTATTACGAGTGTAATATTTAAATCAATAGTAAATAAAGTTGATGTTATTTTTTCTTCTGCATTATACATACTAGTTATACATTAAGGTCCTTTAAATATTCACGAATTCCACGGTTTCACTTCACTGACGCATGAGTAAAGTTGCTAGGTCCGTGGCAGTGTAAACGTAACATATGGCAGAATGATAAAAACAAATCTGACAAGAAAAGTAGATCTTAAGGAGGGCTTTCAAAAGTGCTCAATTAATTGCGAACAGATTGTGTATACTACCACAGTCTATAAGCCCGTGGACTGACTGGCGCCCGGGTGTATGCAGTCACGCATCATGGCAACATTCAATGAGTTCTTGGACTGGCACCTAGAGAGTAGGCAGCCACGCACCTCGGAGTCCCGGGACTTGCCGAATGTATTATGTAATTTTAATGCGATATGTTTGGAAAAGCAATTTCGGCGAGGAGTGTGGTTCGGCGACGGGCGGTTCACGGTGGCGAGGTGACGTCCTTCCTCGAGGGGCGGGTGCAGGTAGGGACGCGAGGTCGTGGTAGTGGTACGCACCTTCGACGACGACGGCGTCGTCCGTCTCGTAGCGGTGGTCCGGGTAGGCGCGCTCCCGGAGCGAGGGTGGCTCCTGCTCTGCGCCGGCGACGAGCGCCGCGGCGACGAGCGCCGCGGTGACGAACACGCACCACGAGGCACTCCGCATGTCGGCGCACAATGCCGGCGCGCCCGCTGCCACCCCGCGCTTTTACCCGGCAGGAGGGGCCCGCAGCCCAAGGGGAGGGGGAGCCCACCAACACGTGGACGCTGCCGTCCCTCTCCCAACGCCGAAGAAGTTGCGGCCCGCAAGGTTCAATACACTTCTCACCGATACTTGGAGGGGAGGGGGAAAACGAAGCGACGGAGGGAGGAGGCGGGGAAAGAGAAGGAAAACAGGCCTGAAAGAGTTGGTGCAGGTCTTGCCCGCCTGCCTGCGTCGCTATTTCGCAAATCAGGTTCAAGAGCAGGCTCCCCGACCACTGGGCGGGCAACAGCGAGCCAAGTCCCGGCCGCGCGGACGCTGGACAATCTGCTGTTGCTGTAGGAAAACGCTTCAACTTGCTGCGCTGAACCATTGTGATTATTTCCCAAATGATCCGCTGCACGAACAGAAAAACGTAGTACGCTAAACTTCAATTCTCTACTTGCACCTGGCTTCCATGCAAACGCAGAGCGGACTCGAATGTGACTCGCACGACATGTATTCGGGATTTTCTTATCAAGTTTGAGTTGAGAGTTGAGAGATTTGGGCGGCTATTAACAACGAGGCCTTGAGAGACGACGAGGGTGTAATGAGGCAAGAATGCAAGTGGTGGGGGAAACTGGATATCCCTGAGAAAACCCGACGTTTCCCACTTGCGAAAATCAGGAGTGACCCGGCCAGGGATTGAACTCGGTTCGCCTTGGTGGGAGGCGAGCAGTCGAACCGTTCAGCCATCGCGGCACCATCTCTTATAAAGGTTACTGTCGTCACTTCCTCTACTGTGAGTGCAGCATATTCTTCATGATAACGAAGTATGGGTCAAAGTAAAGATTCAGGACGATGCCACTGCACCGCAGTGCGAAGACATCCTAAATAGTATCCAACCAGCTGTTATAAATGTCAAGCCGGGCACATCTGCCATGTGGTTCGTGACCGCTGTTTAAATCGCCTGCTTAACCGTTCAGCAGGTGAGCGTGTCAGACGTCGTGCGAACTAATGGTGATCAATCGTTTGACAATCTTCACGCATTAACAACAGACTGTGAGAATAAACTACAAGTGTACCTCAGTTGAACAAACAACTCTTTTTTAGAACAGTTATTTGGCACCCGCGGTTGTAGTAGTTTGGTTTGCAACTATACCGCTACAGGTTATCACTGTGTTTCATTATAATGCTATTATATCAGCAGGGTATCAGATTTTGCTAATCGTAAGTAATTAAAATTCCACGCATCACATAAACAAAAAAAATATATGATATTAATTATGAAGTTGGACGGTTTCCGACAAAAATGCGGGAAAATAAGCAACACTCAATGAGAAGTCAGCAAACTTAGTTATCATTCCCACAAAATTTTACTAACAGGTGGCTTTTAGGGCCATTAAAATAATTCTTGAAAGTGACAACAAAAAATCGCGTATTGAATACACCTATTAAATAAACCGCTGTATCTGAAAAAAAATTTATTAATAAATTACTTACAGCAGTGAGCAAAATTGCTAGGCTGCAGGCAGTTTTGGCAGAATGTTACGAAAGTTATAACTTAAAATTTTCTTCCTTAATGGTGTCCCCTTTGGATGTGTAAAATTGCATAATGCACTTTATTGTTTTATGCACTATGTAAAGTACCGGAGAAATCCAAACGTAACATGATGATTAATTATATCACAAGTTTCAAGCTACATTATAAAATTGTGTTTATTTTTTAGTATAATGTAATACATTTTCATGAGAAACTTTCCGCCGATTCCTGTAACTAGATGTACGTTTGATGTAGGTACAGTTAAAAAATATTATCTGTTGTCTAGGACAACTGTGTAAGTAAAGATATGAAAAAATCAGATTTTTTGAGATCAAAACTTACGGACAAACTAAAGTTAAATGTTTACTATGTGTTATCAAATATTTATTTTCACCGAGAGCGTCTTAATTTAACCCGAGGAAACACCTGAATGTAAGAAAATTGCTATTATGTGTGCGTGTGTGTTTGTATTATTACTTGTATTATTCCGCCACAACCTTAAACCATATTTATTAAACCAAATGGTTTCATACGTTTATTAATAATTTCGTTGCAACATGCTGGCGCTATAAATTTTATTTTAAAATATAAGAAATTCGTTTTTCTCAAAAATAATGTAAATACGTTACGTTTATTTCTAAGCATGACATTTCCTTAAATATATTTTTTTTTCGTTAACATTGAATTTGTTTTTACAAATGCTAAAGAAATGACTACTGACAGAAAGTGAACAGAAACCNGGTACAGTTAAAAAATATTATCTGTTGTCTAGGACAACTGTGTAAGTAAAGATATGAAAAAATCAGATTTTTTGAAATCAAAACTTACGGACAAACTGAAGTTAAATGTTTACTATGTGTTATCAAATATTTATTTTCACTGAGAGCGTCTTAATTTAACCCGAGGAAACACCTTAATGTAAGAAAATTGCTATTATGTGTGCGTGTGTGTTTGTATTATATGAACATAATAAGGCGGTGTTGGAATTTGCATATTTATTAAACCAAATGGTTTCATACGTTTATTAATAATTTCCTTGCAACATGCTGGCGCTATAAATTTTATTTTAAAATATAAGAAATTCGTTTTTCTCAAAAATAATGTAAATACGTTACGTTTATTTTTAAGCATGACATTTCCTTAAATATTTTTTTTTTCGTTAACATTGAATTTGTTTTTACAAATGCTAAAGAAATGACTACTGACAGAAAGTGAACAGAAACCTACGAAATCATAAATAACTAAAAAAATAAAATGAATACTTCGAAAACGGCCAAAGTGTTTAAATCTGGTAACTATTTAATTTGTTTCGCCCAACATGTTTTCTTGTACTTTGTACAAAATCTATCTCAAATGCTTAAGCCGATACTATAATGAAAGGTTCCAGTTTGCGTTCATGGCACATTTACAATTAAAACAAATAACATTAAAAAAATATACAAAACATCGAGGATGTACTTAAATTTCCAGATTTGGCAAACAAGCTTTTTATGTTTGATATTAATTAACTATATTTACCTAAAATTTCGTATACTACGTGAGTACTGTAACTATTCTAACTTAAACATGTAAGGCGTTGAAAACCAAAGTGGCGTAGGTGACTTTTTCGCCTGTTTTGATCCAAGTTCAGAAACAGAATCTACACATCGAAATGTGTTGACTGGAACAATGGTGTAATTAATAACTCCACAATTAGCCACATAGATGGCAGCATTATTTTGACATGCAAATGAAATAATTTTTTGTTGGTAGACATTATGGTGCAAGTCAGACTTACACCACTGTTCCATGAAGTGAATGTGCTGTGGTATGTTGTTTGTTAATACTGTGATAACAACCAATCATTTCTGTGAACAATATATGTTGAAATAGTATGGATATGGACGAAGTAAGTGAAGTCACAGTCAGTGAGCCTAGTATTCTGGCCAGTTCACGATCTGAAGAATGGAAACCCTCAAATTTACAGTTTTCTGAATCTTCTAGTAAGTCTGATTGTTTAAGTTTATTTTCGTGAAAGTAATGCCAATACTTTATTAAAGTGGGTTTGTAAATTTATATATATATATATATATATAAATAGTTAAAATCATTGAATAATAAGGTTGTTAATATAAAAAAATTACTTAAGAGTAAATAGCATTTAAAACTTAACGTAAAGCATAACCTGTAAACTGACTTACGCCACAATTGCATCTAACAATTGTGTGGTAGACTATGTGGGTTTATTATGCTTACCTGGGCGTACAATAGCGATAATCTAAATCCAAAATTAGTGCCTAACCTAACGTACTGTAACTCTGTACATATGAAATATACGAAAACTACACTCAGCCTGCACATTATATTATTTATTTTTGTTACAGCTGATGAAGATGAAGAAGAAACAGGCATTGCCACTGCCTGGAATGAAGTCATTGAGGAGAACAGCAATGAACATGAAGAACTAAAACGAAGTCTAAAAAGGAAACGCAAACCAAGTAAACAAGAAGAACTAAAGATATGTTGAAATTCAGTCAAAAATACATTACCAAGACCGGTAAAGTAGTTCAAGGTAAGAGTTTTCAGAACAAAAGCTGTTTATGTAAAAAGAAATGCTAAGAAAAAGTAATATGCGTTTTACTAATTTTGGAAATTAAGCTCGTTTACTGCTGAATGTTTTCCTTTGTGGTTTGATGAAATATAATGAACCCAAAACCAGACGACCCAGAAATCATTCACAATCTGAAAAATGTACAAGTAATCAGTGTTTTATTCTAATCTCAGGATGAACAGTTAATGTTTGTAAAGAACGTTTTTTGAGAGATTTCAGATATCAGATGGTTGCATGAGTAGGGCAATAAAAAGCGTGAGAAGTGGACAACAACCTGTATCTGATAAATGAGGAAGTGGTGTTCCTGCAAACAAAATATCGGAAGAGATATTGAATGTGGTTAGAGAACACATTGCACAATTTCCTTCCTATCAGTCCCATTACACCAGGACCAAAAACTCTAATCGTAAATATTTATCACGTGACGTAAATGTACGTCTCATGTACAAAGTATACAAAGAGTCCTGCGAGGAGAGACACGTCATGCCTGCTTCTGAGGACATTTATCGCCCGACATTGAATAATGAATTTAATCTGCATTTTCATGCACCACGTACAGACACATGCAGTAAATGTGATATTTAAAAAATAGCTAAATCAAATGTAATAAATTAAATCCAAATACGTAGGTTGGAAGTTGAACATGAACTCCATCTTCGAAAAGTGGAGCGTGCTCGAACATCTACGAAGGATGATGCAAACAGCTCAAAGAATGACCATTCATTTTATGTATTTAAAGCTCTCGCTTTACCAAAAAATCACGTCCGTAGCATATTGCANTGACCATTCATTTTATGTATTTAAAGATCTCGCTTTACCAAAAAATCACGTCCGTAGCATATTGCAAACGAAATATCTAAGTGGATAATCTTGGATGTCATGAGCTAAACACTAGTTTTGCCTTTAAGTACGGTTGGGGCGAAACTATTGCGTCTCNGTGGATAATCTTGGATGTCATGAGCTAAACACTAGTTTTGCCTTTAAGTACGGTTGGGGCGAAACTATTGCGTCTCGTGGTTCGCAAGAAGCAAGTTCATTTGTAATTAAACAAACTGAGACAGGGGCATCCCAGGCTAAACACGTAGTCATGCACAGCGATACCTGTACCTGTCAAAACCGAATAGGAAGTTAGCCTTATCTAAACTGAAGCTGGTTCAAAAGGAAGACAATAAAATTTAAATAATTGACCATTAGTTTATGGTTAGTGGTCACTCATACCTTTCAAATTATGCTGACTTTGGATCCATATAAACTTATTCCAGAGGTAAAAAAATCTATGTGCCGGATGAATGGTACTCGGTAATTGTACTGTATCGGAAGAAACACAAATTCCACTTCAAAAAGATGGCTAGACAAGATTTCAAGAGCTCAAAACATCGCGAGAACATCATTACAAGATGGAAAAACACCCACCCTACAGAACCAGTGTCATGGTAGAAAATGCAGTGGATCCGTTGTGTACGAAATAAACCATTTATTTTGTATTCAAAGAAACATTGAATGAAGATTATGCCTTCTCAGCTCTTGACTGTAAGCCGGCTAAAGCAGGAAGGCAAACCTCATTGACAAACATCATTCAAGATTGCCTTTACAATGGACCTAGACAGGTTACACAACAGAAAAAAACGAGATATGAGTGATTTGTTAACATTAATTCCACCAATTCCTCATAGCTACTTTCACAAACTCCTAATTACTGAATCTCATGCTGACAGAGAAGGTTTAGGGCCATTAACCAAGGGGAAAGATGACAGTGACAGTAAATGAACATCAATGTTTGCCAAAAAAATTACTTTTCAAGTTGTGTAAAATGCAGATGTGGGACCAATGACAGAGGTGAATGTGGCACTGATGAATAGACATAATCTTGAAAACGTATGTTACATACATTAATACACTATTTGGTGTGGGAATACAATTATTTAATGACAATTAATATCACTTTTGTTTTCCCTGTCTACAGAAAGCCAGTCTACAGAAAAATTGTGTAAGTCATTTCTACTCTTTAGGACTACCCTAAAATAAAAATTAGGGTTGTCAATTACACAAAAGGTGTAAGATAAGTTACAACAATATCCTATTGTATGGGGAAACCCATAATCGGAACGATTTATTTATACTGAATTCTAGTACAGTGGTTCTAGGAAACCTCTTTGTTTTTCGAAATGAGTATAATGTGACTTACAACACTTGGCTTTCTGCGCCTCATGTACTAAAAACCTTCCAAACGTTACCATTGGTTTGTTATATTTGAAATTTGCAATTCAAACTAACATTTAAGTGCTATTTACTTTACAAATAGCCTAACTGAAATAAATTTAATGATATTTTGCATGAAAACCATTTATTATTTGCTATTACCAACACAGTACTTCACTCAGTGATTATAATTCATATCGACTACGAAATTAGTATTTTTATAGTTAAATATANATTACCAACACAGTACTTCACTCAGTGATTATAATTCATATCGACTACGAAATTAGTATTTTTATAGTTAAATATATACAGCATGTCTCTAAAAATCACCGACAAACTCCGGGAGGTGATTCCTTATGAAAAAGTAAGTAGAAAATATATAGAACACTGTGTACCTACGTGCAATATTAAGGGAGGAATCACCCCTTTAAAATCATAAAATTGAAAACACAAATCTCCTGAAATATCGGAAACTAAGTGACATTAATTTAAAATACTCCGAAAATTGTTTTCTGGTATTGGGAACCTTAACCTACAGCAAACATGTGTTTATACCTTCCACGGCAATGAAAATAACACAGGTGGCCACCCTCTTATTTTATGCAACTTTTGTACCATCAGGATTTTTCAATGTTTGATGCTGAAATAATGAGCAATGCCACTTACGTAACAAAATGGTCCTCTTGTTGCAATTGCGTAGGACCCACCGTTTTCGCTCAAAACACATATGAAGCTTTGGTCCACCGTTACAGTCCCTAACACGTAGGCCACACTACCTACTTTAGTCAATGGCTGGCCGCTGGGTCCGCTGCACAAGTGATGGTGGAAGACATTTAAAGACTTAACTGTAAACCACATGTACCTCACATTTATAGGCATACAGTACGTAAGTGGTATGGTTAGTGTATCAACAAATGTTGACCAGTGTCAATATGCTACACCCTATGGTTATCAAGAAATGGATGTTTAATTTTCGAAACAGATAATGTGTTATGCCTGCGACATAGGCAACTCTCACCACACATAACGCGGTGCAGAGGTAGCACCGGAGGGATATTTTACTGACGACTCACTTCTACTTAACAGATATCGCTAGCTGTGCATACGGCATGCAGTCACCTGTGTACTTCGTATGTGCGTAAGTGCGGTTCACACTGTTACACGTTTGGTCATGGAGCGGTACACATTGACTGAATTCACAGACATGCTGTAAGTGTATGGGCGATGTGAAAGTAACGGACGAGCGCCCCAGCGTCTGTACAACGATATCCAGGCAGGCACGTAACCACACCACACCACATTTGAGTCAATTACGAGACGACTGCGGGAAAAGGAAACCTTGCAGGTAAGGATAGGGTATTGTGTGTTGTAATGGATGTGTTGCATGTTGTACGTCCTATTTAAGTGTGCTGGACTGAAAATAATTAGTATTACGTATTGTATTTGTAACATAAACTGGTCAACGTGTACACAGTAAACGAAATATCATTTCCTGGAAGAAAGAATTATTAGATTCCATAGTTGCCAAAGTTGACGTGTAATCTCACGTCAACGTCGGAATGTTACTGTATTGTATAAAATCAAATCACAGCAAAGATTAATTAACAGCGCAAGTAAAAACACTGAGCTACTTCAAGAATCCTAATGTGATTACATAGGGTAAGTATGTGCAGTGTGTAAACATTGTTGATAGGCTAAAATGTGTAAAATGTAGACAGTTTACAAAAACAACAAATTTTCTCAACATGATTATAGCGGTTTCCTCACGCAACTCAGTGCTTTTGCTCCACTGTAATTTATGCCGTTGCTGTGGTTACGATAGATTGTACTGTTAGTATGAACACAAAACAGTAACATGAGATTTTGACATGCGCTTATACGTAAATTAAGACATTCTTATTTGCGGGAAATGACAATTTATCTAATGTCTACATGTTGAGCAGTATGTGGTACAAATTAAGACTTTCTATGTTGCCTGCAAGTACCCATAAACCACTGGGTATGTGCCACAGGTACGGAAATCTGATTCGGGCCATCCGCACACACGGCGCACAGTACGGTTTGAGGAGGCGGTGCTGGCACGTGCTGAGGAGCTGCCGTCTACAAGAGCACGTGAGGTGGCACGTGAGCTGGCCAGCGACCGCAGCAGTGTGTGGAGGGTTTGGAATGAACAACTGCTACACCCATTTCACTACCGGAAGGTACAGGCATTACATGCAGACGATTATCACCATCAGACCCAATTCGCGCTATGGTATCCGGAACAGTGTAACAGTATTCCTGGGTTTGCATCATGTAACCTGTACACAGATGAAGCGCTTTTCACCCGTGACGGGATGTTCATAAGATGCATGTGTGTTCCGATGGCAATCCGCATGCCACTCACACGTCTGGTTACCAGGTACGATTTTCTGTGAATGTGTGGTGCGGTTTAGTAGGCGATATGCCTGCATTCTGCAGAAAATATTACCGGAATTTCTGGAACATGTCCCGCTTGACATTCGCGCCGACGTATGTGGCTACAACATGACGGTGCGCCAGCACACTTCGCAATAAGTGTACGCGAGTTCTAGAATACACAGTTTGGTGGTAACTGGATTGGCAGCGGAGATCCTGTCCCATGGCTTGCAAGATCACCGGATCTGACGCCACTGGATTTTTATCGTGTGGGGCTACATTAAATCGCGTGTGTATGAGACACCTGTGGAATCAGAAGAGGATCTCGTTCAGAAAATAATCGGTGCTGCTGTATTCCGAAATGTGCGTCGGTCGATGTCTCGGAGATGCAATGCTTGTATTGCAGCTGGTGGTATGACGTTCGAACAGTACTTATGAACCTGCAATTATTATATAGTATCTTACNCAATGCTTGTATTGCAGCTGGTGGTATGACGTTCGAACAGTACTTATGAACCTGCAATTATTATATAGTATCTTAATTTCGAAGTCCTGGTCACTAGTGCCCCTCTGGTGATACCTATACACCGCGTCATGTGTGTTGAGAGTTGCCTATGTCGCAGGCATAACACATTATCTGTTTCGAAAATAAAACATCCNTACACCGCGTCATGTGTGTTGAGAGTTGCCTATGTCGCAGGCATAACACATTATCTGTTTCGAAAATAAAACATCCATTTATTGATAACCATAGGGTGTAGCATATTGACACTGGTCAACATTTGTTGATACAATAACCATACTACTTACGTACTGTATGCCTATAAATGTGAGGTACAGGTTGTTTACAGTAAGTGTTTAAATGTCTTCCACCATCACTTGTGCAGCGGACCCAGCAACCAGCCATTGACTAAAGTACGTAGTGTGGCCTACGTGTTAGGGACAGTAACGGTGGAACGAAGCTTCATGTGTGGTTTGAGCGAAAACGGTGGTCCTACGCACTTGCAACAAGAGGACCATTTTGNACGGTGGAACGAAGCTTCATGTGTGGTTTGAGCGAAAACGGTGGTCCTACGCACTTGCAACAAGAGGACCATTTTGTTACGTAAGTGGCATTGCTCATTATTCTAGCATCAAACATTGAAAAATCTCGATGGTACAAAAGTTGCATAAAATAAGAGGTTGGCCACCTGTGTTATTTTCATTACCGTGGAAGGTATAAACACATGTTTGCTGTAGGTTAAGGTTCCCAATAACNTGGCCACCTGTGTTATTTTCATTACCGTGGAAGGTATAAACACATGTTTGCTGTAGGTTAAGGTTCCCAATAACAGAAAACAATGTTCGGAGTATTATCGTTTAATGTCACTTAGTTTCCGATATTTCGGAAGATTTATGTTTTCAATTTTGATTTTAAAGGGGCCATTCCTCCCTTATTATTGCATGTAGGAAGCACAGTGTTCTATATATTTTCTACTTACTTTTTCATAAGGAATAACCTCCCTGAGTTCGTTGGTGATTTTTAGAGACACGTTGTTTAAGTGTGTATGTTTAATTTATTAGAAACCACGTAACATTAATGTTGACAACAGTATGACATGCTTGTTTTGTACAGTTTTGTGTTTTGGCGTTTCGGAACAGATGCAAAAAATTAGCATGTTATAATTAATTACTGTATATTAAATTCAGTTCTGGAATACACTTATTTTGTGACTGTATGAATTGTTGTATAGAAATATAATAAAAAATCTTGTGTTAATGATACCATTTCAATTTTGTTTGTTTTTAAACGGTTCCCTTTTTGTTCCGTAGAAATATTTCAACTGATTTATCCACTGAGAAGAAACTCGTCTTTGTTGACATTTATTTTTTTTAAGTGTATTTATAATACTCAGAGTTCAATTTTCTGTATTATTATTCTTAATATATTTATTACACTTATTACTGTCACCATTAGTACTCAATGCCTTTACTGTAAAACACACTGTTATATCAAAACAATATAGTTAACATTCAGTAAACCAGATGAATCGCCTAAAATTTGCACCGCAAATATTCTGAAAATGAAAGGTACCATTGATGTTCTGGTTTCACAGACTTAAAGTTTATTCAAGCGCTCATAATTGCCACCCAGAGACAGATTTTAATAAGTATTGGAATGTGCTTTTCTTAAAAAAAGTTACATTTTTCAAATAGAATAATGCCTATTCACACCAAGATAATAAAACTAGAGGAAATTACACCGAAGAGACAAAAAAAAAAACAGGTATAGGCGTGCGTATGCAAATAACAGAAGTATTGAACCAATCAGAGTAAAGCGATCTGGTCGGCAGTTAGATCGGTTACTGCTGCTACAATGGCAGGTTATCAAGATTTAAGTGAGTTTGAACGTGGTGTTATAGTCGGCGCACGAGAGATGGGACATACCATCTCCGAGGTAGCGATAACATTTGGCTTTTCGCGTACGAAAATCTCACGAGTGTACCATAAATATCGGGAATCCGGTAAAACATCACATCTTTGACATAGCTGCGGCCGGAAAAAGATTGCGAAATAACGGGACAAATGACGACTGACGAGAATCATTAAACGTGAGAGACGTGCAACCCTTTATCAAATTGGCGCAGATTGGATTTGTGGACTGCTCTGTAGGATTTATGGTGTGAATTGCCTCCTGCATACCTTCAGAGATTAGTCGAGTCCATGCCACGTCGTCTTGCGGCACTTCTGCGTGCTCGGGGGGCCCTACACGATATTAGGCAGGTGTACCAGTTTTTTGGCTCTTCAGTGTATAATGCTTATGGTGTTTTTTGCTGTTTTCTGGTGCAAGTAGTTTACCAGCTATCGTTATAAAAATTTTATATACCTACAGTTTTCTGCTACATTTAATAGCTTAGTTACTAGGCTATGATGGTCGTATGTTAAATTTTATATTTTAATTCCTGGGGGTTTCTTCTGAATGTGCACGAAAAGACTTGTTACATCTTGTATATTTGTGTTATTTTACTGTACCACGTATCAAAAATACAAAAGTAAATAAACTAATTCTGTGAATTCTGAAGATGAAAGATAAAAATGTCCTTCACAAGTTCTCTTCAAAATGATGACCACCAGCTACAATACAAGCTTCCATTCTTACATGTATAAATTGCTGCACATGTAGCATTTCAGCAGAAATTTCAGAGCAGACGGCTGCAATATGTTGTTTCATATCTTGTGATATAGTCGGAATGTCCTTTTTAGCGTTCCTCGCAGGACAACAATCTGAAGGGGCCAGGTCTGGTGAACGGACAGACCAACGTACATGTCCGATTCGTCCAATACATCTACTTTGAAACAACCGTTGACGAAAAGCCGTAGCACGCATTGCACTATTCGCTGAGCAACCATAATGCTGATACCACAGGATACTCCTAGTTGGCATTGGAAGGTCTTCTAACATATGTGGAAGTTAGTCTGTTAGGATGTTTACATACTTTTGGGAACCTTGTTTTCCTTCTATGAAAAAGGGCATATGAGATAATGCTCGCTATTCCACACCACACATTTACATNTTTGGGAACCTTGTTTTCCTTCTATGAAAAAGGGCATATGAGATAATGCTCGCTATTCCACACCACACATTTACATTCCACGGACGCTGACTTTCCACTTGGCGATTTTTAATGGGGATTCTTTACTCAATAATAGTGCTTTTTTCTGAGGTTGGTTTGGCCATGATTTGTAAATGTTGCTTCATCGCTAAACGAGGGTGTATCATGTCTTAGTGCCCATGTACAAAAGTTAACACTATTCTCAAAATCGTTTACATGTAGCTGTTGATGGAGGGAGACATGATACGGATGGAACTTATGACGGCGCAGAATGCGTTGTACAATTGCCTGACTCATGTAACTCCCTCTTGTAAATGCACGGAAGCTATCTTGGGGGTTCACAGCAACAGCAGCGAGAATATTAATTTCACCCTCTGCCTCGATCACTCGTTTGTTTCTGTTACGTTTTCGAGGTGTTACACTTCCAGTTTCCCGTAATTGGTTAAAGAAGTTCGCAAATAATAGGTGAGATGGTTGACGTATATTGGGGCATCGTTCAACTTACACATTACAAGAACTAACAGCATTATTCCTACACCTGCTATACACAATGAGCATGTCGGCTTTTTCAGCATTAGTAAATACCATCTTCCAGCACGTCCTACGTCTAGGTAGTATGAACTATCAGAAAGAACTGACAAGGAGGTCCCAATTCAATCCGTGTAAAGTTAAAAAATATAAACAGACGTAAGAACATCGTCGCCAAGTAACTAAGCACAGTTCAAAAGAGCAGGCAACTTTTGGTATTTAAAATGGTCATATTACGATAGCACGTAAACTACTTGCAAAAACACCAATGACATTGTAATTTCCTCTAGTTTTATTTTCTTGATGTGAATATGTATTGTTTCATTTAGAAAAAAGTAACTTTATTAAAAAAAAAATACATATTTGAATACTTATTAAAATATATGTCTGGGCTGTAAATACGAGCACTTGTCTAAACTTCAATTATGTAAAACCGCCACATTAATAGAACATTTCATTTCCGAAATATTTGCGGTGCAATTTCTGGATGATTCATCCTGCATACAGTGCTGCAAGAGATTTCTTTTGTATTTGTGTGTTAGATTAATAATACTAGGAAATAAGTAATGATAACATGTTACGACTATACTGAAAATCATTTCCCCTAATGGAAAACACAGGTTCTATGTCACTGAGTGTCCGAATTGTTAGGGAGGAATCTTATTTNATTTTGTATTTGTGTGTTAGATTAATAATACTAGGAAATAAGTAATGATAAAATGTTACGACTATACTGAAAATCATTTCCCCTAATGGAAAACACAGGTCCTATGTCACTGAGTGTCCGAATTGTTAGGGAGGAATCTTATTTAAGAAAATGATTGTGTTGTTACAATAATGTTATTTGCTGCCTACTAAAAATATATATTTCACATTTTACCACTTCTTTAGAATCAACATGTTCTAAGCTAAAGCAATTATAATTAAAACTTTTCAAAGTAACGTGTTGAGTAACGGAGTTCAGTTAAGTTACATTCAAAATAACGCCCAGTTATAATCCCTTCAAAAGTAAGGAAAAGTATTTGATGTTACTTTATCTATTAAATTTAACTAAGTTAAATTTGTATGTAACTTTCTCAACACTATGGGATGACAGCATTTTACCACATTCAGAAAGAGACGGAATCAAATTTCGAGTCAACTCACACTTTGTGTGATGGCAACGTATGGATTTTCATTTCTGTTTCTAACCGCAATTAGTTGAGCTTGGAAACCATAAAATCCACGCCCAACTCCGGCGTCTCGTAAACTAAACCACAACAGTCAGTCAACAAAAATTATGTGCAGTTCAGTGCCACTATGGATGTTCGAAAAAGGTATAACTCGTTCCAGTTCATGGTGTCCCAACTAGTTCACAAGGAAAATTTAGTCATTTTCTTGATAGTCCCCCAAGGCACCCAGCTCGGGGACATTAGAATCACTAATATGTCGTTTTTAAAAACAATCTTTCAGAAGTCGTTATAATTAACTACTCAGACAAGTTAATTCATTTTACTGATGAATCGAGTGGTATGAAATTACTTTTGACTCATCAGTAACCATGAACTTGATTTCTATTCCCGTGTGGGCCTCATGTATAAACATTGGGTAGTTGAGGTCTCTGGTCTTGCCGTGATGCCCTGTTCTCGGGCCGCCCGACCGGTAGGCGGCTCGCTTCATTAATCACGGAATAAATTGCTAAGTGCGACGCTCCAGGCAATCAGCCCATAACTCATGCGGGAGTTCCTGCAAACCGGTGGGAAAGCTCCTGCTGCGACTTACGTTGTTCTGCCGCTGAAGACAGGCCGCGCGCAAGGACTTGACCCACCAACTGGAAATGATCACCGGCGGCAGGTCTTCAACGGAGAAAGAATAAAGGTTTGAAGGAGTAGAAAAAGGGAAGTGGAGCGAAGAAAAATTTGCCATGTTGGAAAAAGCAGCAGGTGGCTAGCGTGTTGAAGGTGGGTATGCGCACTGTCAGGCGTAAATAACGCGTGAGGGATGGCCCGAGAGGATGACTGATCGACGAGGAAAAAAAAAAAGAAAAAGACGCAGGGATTGAAGAGGAGTGGGGGTGACACATCAGAAGGAGGTGCCTCCTCCTTCAACCTACATCAGGTGACGTCACGGAAGCGGGTCGACGGTGGCTACATTCCGGCCCGGGCTCCCTCGAAAACTTCCGCTTGCCTCCCCCACGGCCAACTCGTGGCGTTGAGGCTGTCCTAGGGCAGGGATTGGGCGACCACCGCTCCCTCTGACGCACGAGCCTAAGCTTCCGTGGTACGTTTCAGCTGTGCGGAATTTCTGTCCGAGCTCCGTCTCTCTTCACCGTTACTTCAGCTGTTCAAGATTCTTAAGCCACGCCTTTCTCACACGTCATTGGTCCACTACATAGGCCCTGACTCCTCCTTCAGCTTTCCCCACAGAAGACTGCGCAGTACAGCAGGCGTGCAAGCCGCATTAAACCTTCTTACACCTTTTTATATAACTGCCTTCCTACCTTTACTATGCTATGGCGATTTTTATGTGCTTACGAGAGGGTAGATGTTTCAGTAAATCAGTTTTACTTGAATGCTCTCACTCTGTGAGTTTCAATGGGTGTATAACTTCAGGCCTCCGAAATCTACTGCTTGACTTTTGGCACTGAAAAAACATGGCGAATACAAGTAAAATAATTTATAAATGAAAATGCTTACAGTTATAAGTGAATATCCATATAAGCTCTTGGTGGTTTATTTCTGATCTTAAAGTGTCCCTATCGAAAACCAATTTTAGAGAAATTCGAGAGGCAGGGCCATCAATAAGGTAGACGCAGGGCCTTAGATCGTCAGATGGAGGAGCTTTGCAAGAGGACAGAAGAAATTGACAGAGGCGTCAATAACAACGCAGTATTAGACCGCAGTAGAGTGACATAAGGTCTGCACCAGCATAGTATTTTATATTGAGCTTTCCCAGTGATACACATACGGGCACTTATTTGTTTGAACTGCATGGTCTTGCAGTGATGCACAACGCTTGAATTTTCCTTCACACAGTGGATATGTATACATGATTACCTATTATTTACTAATAAGTCCTTGGAAGTGTGGTGTATTTTGTATGGCCGTCCCCTAAATTCAGCCATCACTAGTGGTTGTGTACATGCATGTTTTATAGGTACACATATGATCAATTTGACACATCACATGCACAATGTGACGACCGTATCTCAGAATTTTCTGTATTGATTACGCTTTTCTATAAATGCTTCAAATTTACGGCATGAACGCAACCTTTAGTATTTCCATTCTCATTTATTTCCCCAACTGTTTTACTGGTGAAGTACTACACAGTAGCNGTATTGATTACGCTTTTCTATAAATGCTTCAAATTTACTGCATGAACGCAACCTTTAGTATTTCCATTCTCATTTATTTCCCCAACTGTTTTACTGGTGAAGTACTACACAGTAGCTATGTTTACTAAAAACAAGGTCTTAACATTTAGGTCTTTCAAGGAGAAGGAATGAAGGATAATGTTTTTCTGGGTTTGTGCACGTTTTTAAATGTTCTTATGTCCTCTTACTACATCATTTATTTTGACTCAGTGTTACTTAGTTCATACTAAGCCTAGAGAGCTCATCGGTGAGCAGTCTTTCGTGGTCACAGACAGCACGGAAGGATGCGCATGTGTTGAAAAAAAAACGATAGGGGACTATGTATCTACGAACAGTTCCACTATATTTGTCTTCAAAATTGTTGTGCAGTATTCACGTTATAGGATGGCTAATCGTGGGTGACCCTGATTCCAAACACGACCTAAATTTACATCTGGAAATAGCACCTATGATGATGCCTTACCCGATATCACAACCCAAAAATTCTGCACCTAACTTTGCATCTAAAAAATTCACGGATTAGCAAGGATTAAAACCGGATTCCTCTAAATGTAACTAAACGATCACATTCACAGGTATTGATTTTATGTTGGTACTTGTTATATGGGGGCCACGGTGGCTGAGTGGTTAGCCATAAATCCCACCAAGGCGAACCGGGCTCAATTCCTAGCCGGGTCACCCCCGGATTTTCGCATATGGTAATCGTGCCGGACGATGCCACTGGTCAGAGGGTTTTCTCGGGGATCTCCCGTTTCTCTCGCCCTTTCATTCCGGCGCTGCTCCATACTCACCTCAATCACACACATCGCTCTCAAGACCTCGCTGTTAATGGCCGCTCAAAGCTCTTCACTCACTCACTTGTTATATAAATACAAGAATAACTTCTGCCTCACGACAACAGTAACACTGTAGAAAATTGGGATATCTATAAAAGTAAGTTCTTAATTTATGTCGAAATGTAAGACGGATATAAATAAAGAACACAGATATAACTTGAAAATTAATCTCGATCAGGCTTTTGCGTCTTCGACCAACTCTTATAGGCTACCCGCGGTTTCTTCACACTTTTTGGATCAAACATTTGACAAATCTCACCATGTACGACGCGTTTCGTCGTTTCCTGAATATGTCACGTATCACAAGAGTTTTATACTTCTGTTAACATAAAAGTCTCTTGTTTTTGGTTCGGATCTAAAAACATCGATGCTAATAGCCGCCCGAATTCACTATCCACTCTATCTTGTTTTTGGTAAAATTAAACTTTTACTTATATTCTATCTACGTATTATAATATTTAATTGATAGTTAATATCAATAAAACAGAGAGAAAATAGGTGCGTTGGTAATAGTAGATATTTTGGTAGGTCCGTGGACAAGTGCTGGGGCTGAGGCACTGCTACCATCTCAGATTCTGCCATTTTGGATAATGTGACAGCCACCATATTGGACCCGCCATCTTATATCCGGCCACCATCTTGTTTTAATTTAGTAATTTTTTTTTCCCACCTTCTTGTTTCCCAATTACTTACCTTCGCATCTGTCGCATGCGCTCCATGTGCTGTAGTTCTCTCGTCGTCCACTACCGATCTCTGGAATGTTGTTTATTGTTGCTAGAGTGTGCCACCCTATAAATCACCTTCGTTTGACCTCATCATCTTGTTTCCACTTGTCCTTCGTGCAACTTTTGCCTGCTAGGGGCGCTGGTGTTGCTCTCACTCGGCTGCCATGTTGGTTGTAGAGTTGACCGTTCGGAGTGTTGCTTCTTTTTTTTTTGCATCATTTTTGCAGAGCTCAAAGTATCGTCTATATGAGAGCGGGATCGAACTGTCGAACATTGGGTCGGCATGCAGACGCCTTATACCACTCGGTTATAGGGACATGTGCTGGGACAAGGTTTTAAAAGAAGTATATTTAATATGTGTATGGGGGGGAAAAATTCAGATTTNAAAAAAAAACGATAGGGGACTATGTATCTACGAACAGTTCCACTATATTTGTCTTCAAAATTGTTGTGCAGTATTCACGTTATAGGATGGCTAATCGTGGGTGACCCTGATTCCAAACACGACCTAAATTTACATCTANGTTGTGCAGTATTCACGTTATAGGATGGCTAATCGTGGGTGACCCTGATTCCAAACACGACCTAAATTTACATCTGGAAATAGCACCTATGATGATGCCTTACCCGATATCACAACCCAAAAATTCTGCACCTAACTTTGCTTCTAAAAAATTCACGGATTAGCAAGGATTAAAACTTGATTCCTCTAAATGTAACTAAACGATCACATTCACAGGTATTGATTTTATGTTGGTACTTGTTATATGGGGGCCACNGATTCCTCTAAATGTAACTAAACGATCACATTCACAGGTATTGATTTTATGTTGGTACTTGTTATATGGGGGCCACGGTGGCTGAGTGGTTAGCCATAAATCCCACCAAGGCGAACCGGGCTCAATTCCTAGCCGGGTCACCCCCGGATTTTCGCATATAGTAATCGTGCCGGACGATGCCACTGGTCAGAGGGTTTTCTCGGGGATCTCCCGTTTCTCTCGCCCTTTCATTCCGGCGCTGCTCCATACTCACCTCAATCACACACATCGCTCTCAAGACCTCGCTGTTNTTTCTCTCGCCCTTTCATTCCGGCGCTGCTCCATACTCACCTCAATCACACACATCGCTCTCAAGACCTCGCTGTAAATGGCCGCTCAAATCTCTTCACTCACTCACTTGTTATACAAATACAAGAATAACTTCTGCCTCACGACAACAGTAACACTGTAGAAAATTGGGATGTCTATAAAAGTAAGTTCTTAATTTATGTCGAAATGTAAGACGGATATAAATAAAGAACACAGATATAACTTGAAAATTAATCTCGATCAGGCTTTTGCGTCTTCGACCAACTCTTATAGGCTACCCGCGGTTTCTTCACACTTTTTGGATCAAACATTTGACAAATCTCACCATGTACACGCGTTTCGTCGTTTCCTAAATATGTCACGTATCACAAGAGTTTTATACTTCTGTTAACATAAAAGTCTCTTGTTTTTGGTTCGGATCTAAAAACATCGATGCTAATAGCCGCCCGAATTCACTATCCACTCTCTATTGTTTTTGGTAAAATTAAACTTTTACTTATATTCTATCTACGTATTATAATATTTAATTGATAGTTAATATCAATAAAACAGAGAGAAAATAGGTGCGTTGGTAATAGTAGATATTTTGGTAGGTCCGTGGACAAGTGCTGGGGCTGAGGCACTGCTACCATCTCAGATTCTGCCATTTTGGATAATGTGACAGCCACCATATTGGACCCGCCATCTTATATCCGGCCACCATCTTGTTTTCATTTAGCAATTTTTTTTCCCCACCCTCTTGTTTCCCAATTACTTACCTTCGCATCTGTCGCATGCGCTCCATGTGCTGTAGTTCTCTCGTCGTCCACTACCGATCTCTGTAATGTTGTTTATTGTTGCTAGAGTGTGCCACCCTATAAATCACCTTCGTTTGACCTCATCATCTTGTTTCCACTTGTCCTTCGTGCAACTTTTGCCTGCTAGGGGCGCTGGTGTTGCTCTCACTCGGCTGCCATGTTGGTTGTAGAGTTGACCGTTCGGAGTGTTGCTTCTTTTTTTTTTGCATCATTTTTGCAGAGCTTAAAGTATCGTCTGTATGAGAGCGGGATCGAACTGTCGAACATTGGGTCGGCATGCAGACGCCTTATACCACTCGGCTATAGGGACATGTGCTGGGACAAGGTTTTAAAAGAAGTATATTTAATATGTGTATGGGGGAAAAAAATTCAGATTTNTATAGGGACATGTGCTGGGACAAGGTTTTAAAAGAAGTATATTTAATATGTGTATGGGGGAAAAAAATTCAGATTTAAAACAATTTAAGTTTTCGATGTCATGATTATTTCAGAATAAGAATGTGTAATGATAATAATTTTAGTCACTTGTCTTAAAATAATTTTTCTTAGTAAAATTAAAAAGACGTACTTACAAAATAAATATACTTTTTTTATTTCATTTTTATTTTCATTAAATCGTTTTCATTAAAGACATTTCTTTTTCCTGCACTGGTCATCCATCCTCCCCTACCACAACACTCCCACCCCCGCATACTCACGCTCCTGGCATTCTGTCCCCCCACACCCTCTTACATCCCTCCATCCCCACCCACTCATTTCCCACCCCAGACCCCTCTTCAACCCTTCCCTCCTTCAAAAACCATACCTATTTTCCCATTGGCTAGTATGTCAGAGCAAATCACGTGCCTTCGCCTACCCCATCCATTGCACTCATGTACCAGCATATAAAGGCCTCGGGACCCAGATCCTGGCTGCTGCTGCTGTCTTCGTCACCTGCTTGCCTCATCAAAGTATACAGTTTATCTCTGGTCTGGAATTTTCTCATCACCAAGCAGCAGATGTTTGCGTGCTGTCCCAGTGGGCAGAAAATAATTTCGGCGATCATCGCGTATAGGAGGCAACTGTCACTTGCGGCCCTAGATCCCGATAACGAACTAACATTTATACAGAAAGAGTTCCTTCTGACGTACGCCCACCACGAAGTTCGATACGTGTACAAGATACTTCCAGCCTACCTGCAGCAGGACGAAGATATTCGCGACTTCCTCCCCTGCAAGGAGTGCTTCAAAGGCTGCATCACTTCCGTTCTGGACACTCCTCATTCCCGCAGCTGGTGAAAGGCACTACGTCGTGAAGTAGTAGGAACCACCACCAGCACCACCTCCTCCATCGACGAAGGGTCCACGCAGTGAAAAACATGAACGTCTCTGCAGACCAACCGACCGCCGACCTCATGCAGCTGATCACATAAGATCTCCAACCCAGCACCACATTCGCCTCGACGACATGCGACGAATGGATTCCAGTACATGAGGGCTCCACACATACCACTATCGCCACCAGCAGCAGTTGGTTGACGGCCGCTAAAGCTAGTTCCATCCCACCACAACCACGATCTTCGATGCAAGAGTCAGGTATGGTGAAGTGTTATCCCAACGCCATCCCCGGGCTCCGCCGTGTAGAGTACTGGCTAGGCGATCCACGGTATGATGATGCTGTGAAAAACCTAGCAGCCTGTGGTGGTGTGAATCATTCCCACCTCTACTACACCCTGGTGCCTGCGTACAATCCGAGCATCATGAACGCCGAAGGCAAGACAAAATTGTATTTTATGGACAGAAACCAGTGCGATGGTGAAACCTGTGCAGTGTACAACATGAGGCTGGTCGTAACCCTACCACGCAGCACCGACGAACTGTTGGAGCTGAACAAGGGTGAAACATTCATCATTAAAGAAGGCATCCAGCATACGGACTACGAAATACAAGGGGGGCAGGATACAGTGCTTCGTTTCAGTAAATAATGCGATGGCAATATGCATAGACGCACATCGGACGAAGAAGCTGGCACGATTTCGTTCGTCGAGCGGACCACGACTTGTCGCAGCCTGCCGTGCGAGGTAAAGACAAGCTCACAGGATTAGGACAGAGAAGGGCAGTGGATGATAACAAACAACATAAAGAAACAGTGTGTATATAACAGGGCAAAATAATGAGAATGAATTCTATTTTTAAGAAATAATTTTTTTAGGTACATAGAGTGTCGGTTTGTGTAAACAAAAACGGCAGGGAATTTGTCATAAAAAATANAAGAAATTATTTTTTTAGGTACATAGAGTGTCGGTTTGTGTAAACAAAAACGGCAGGGAATTTGTCATAAAAAATCTTTGTTTTCTAAAATTATCTTGCTTATCTATGTATGATTAATACAAAAATGGGTCACAACATAAATGTAGAAAAAAGGACATAAAACAAGTTTTTTTTCCTTTCAATGTAAACTAATATTGTTTAACATGTATGTGAAAACACAATAAAAGAGTTTAATGAATAAACTATGTTTATAATTTAGAACAATTTTCTTTCTTATTTGATTGTTTGTCATTTACCCCATCAATTCAGAAAAAAAAGGTAATGTAAAGTATATTGATGGAAAAACTTAGTAAACATTTTGTTTTTAAAATATAGAAAATAAACTAATACAATAAGGAGATAAATTATGGAACAAATTACACTGAAGAGCCAAAAAAAAATGGTACAACTGCCTAATATCATGTAGGGCCCCCGCAAGCATGCAGAAGTGTCGCAATACGATGTGGCATGGACTCGACTAATGTCTGAAGATATGCAGGAGGCAATTCACGTCATGAATCCAGCAGGGCAGTCCACAAATCCATAGTAGTGTGAGGCAGTGGAGTTCTCTTCTGAACAGCATGTTGCAAGGCATCCCAAATATGCTCAATAATGTTGATTTCTGGTGATTTAGGTAGCCAATGGAAGTGTCTAAAGTTAGAATAGTGTTCGTGGANGCATGTTGCAAGGCATCCCAAATATGCTCAATAATGTTGATTTCTGGTGATTTAGGTAGCCAATGGAAGTGTCTAAAGTTAGAATAGTGTTCGTGGAGCCACGCGGTAGAACTCTCGAAGTGTGGGGTGTCTCAATGTCTTGCTGGAATTGTCCATNAGAATAGTGTTCGTGGAGCCACGCGGTAGAACTCTCGAAGTGTGGGGTGTCTCAATGTCTTGCTGGAATTGTCCATGCCCGTCGGAATGCACAATGGACATGAATGGGTGCAGGTGATCGGACAGGATGCTTACGTATCTGTCACCTGTCAGAGTCGTATCTAGACATATCAGGGGCACCCATTTCACGCCAACTGCACACGCCCCATACCATGACAGAGCCTCCACCAGCTTGAACAGTGCCCTGTTGACATGTAGGATGTCTCCATACCTGTAAACGTCCATCAACCCGATACAATTGGAAACGGGACTCGTCAGACCAGGCAACGTGTTTCCAGTCATCAATAGTCCAATGGCGGTGTTGGCGGTCCCAGGCGAGTCGTGAAACTTTGTATTGTGCAGTCAACAACGGTACACGAGTGGGTCTTCGTCTCCGAAAACCCATATCAATGATGGTCCGTTGAATAGTTCGCACGCTGGCATTTGTTGATTCCCCCAGCATTGAAATCTGCACCTATTTGAGAAAATGTAGCACGCCTGTCACATTTAATGATTCTCGTCAGTCGTTGTTTGTCCCTTTCGTTCAATATCTTTTTTCGGCCGCAGCGATGTCGAAGATTTGATGTTTTACCGTATTCCCGATATTCACAGTACACTCATGAAATGGTCGTACGCAAAAATCCATATGTTATCGCTACGTCGGTGATGCCATGTCCCATCTCTCGTGCGCTGACTATAACTCCATGTTAAAACTCACTTAAATCTTGATAACATTGACACATTCTGCGTCCCTATATTTTATACGTCAGATCACACGCTCTGGCGAAGCTCGCAGGCGGACGACCGCAATAAGGATTAAGGTTTTGGTGGACATGATGAGGAGAATGGCGCCAGGATGGCCCAGTGGAACGACCACGTGCGGAGGAAGGCGGATGCATCTGCATCCTTCAGGTGCTAAGGGACGCTGAGCCCACACCAGCAGCTGAGTCTGTCCCGGGCTAGTTTCAGCAATAAACATTGAGAGCTTTTAGCGGGCGTGCTGGGATAATAACGACACGGTATCGGGAGGCATAAGTGCGCCGAACCAAAGAGGCCACCCAAGAGTTCCCGCACATGCAGAACGGAACAATAAACTTCCAGGCCAGAATCAAGGGGCGACGCCAGGCCGACTACGAACCACAGGAGCAGCAGCCACGTGTTTTACGACTCAGGGGAGACGCGGCATCACCCCGGCCATGTGCAGGGACGGTGCAAGTTGAATATGGCGATGGAGCCTACAAAACGACGGGAGAGTGGGAGGAATGGATCAGTCAGTCGAGGATCGAGCAGTCAGGCAGTCAGTCGGAGGACCTGAAGTGAGGCGTCACAACGTCGACGTCAGTCAGAGGCTGTCAAACAGGACGTGCGACGGGAAGAGTCCGAGGAAACGCAGCAGTCAGCCGATGGGAATCGAGGAGGGCGGAGCGAATCCGGGAGAAGACGACAACGGCAGCCGGCCGTCGTCAGTCGGAGAGTGCTGAGTAGACCCGAGAGGAGGAGCTTCGAGACCAGGCGTCGAGATGCCCACCAAGTGACGGAGCAGTCCCAAGTCGCCAGCCGAGAGAAGACAGCGTCTCAAGCCAGATAAGTAGAGTCATCCAGCAAGTGTGAAGAATCTTGCCACCCCCTCTCTCCAAGACGCGAATCGCCGCACCAAACAATACGGAGCCGACGTATAAAAGGGAAGGGGAGTGTTGTCTCGTGTGTACATGTATGAGTGGCCCTGTTAAGCGTTAATAAAACTGATTTATTGGTAACTTAAAAACCAGGTGAATTTATTAGTAAATTGGACCTAGAGACAATAGAGTCGACGTATTCCTACGCCCTAACACGGAGGGCCAGCATCAATCGCTAGCGCCTCGCACCGAGAGCAGATTCAATACCTACTTATAAACCACAGCATTGGGCAGGTATCAACATGCCATTGTAGCAGCAGTAACCGATCTAGCAACTTTGCCAGACGCTTGTTGTCTTATATAGGGGCCGCCTACCGCATCGCGTTACTCTGATTGGTTCCATACCTCTGTTATTTGCATACGCACGCCTATACCAGTTTTTTTTGGCTCTTCATTGTATGACAACCATACTAAACAGTATGGAAATCGTGCGTGGAAGTGCTTGTGTTTAAGCATTAGAAAATAAGATTGTTTATTCAGTTAGATAAAAATGTTCCCTCATTAGGAAATTATTTAAAAAAATTTGTTTATTGAAAATTTATTTTGGTTACGTACATGATTAAGTAGAATTTAATATTGAAATATTAATATTTGTTTATATAAAGTGAAAGAGGGTTTTAGGCGAGGACTCAAGTTCGTTGAATTTTAGATGCGTTGTCCGTTTTAATCATGAACTCTTGTTTGTAAGTACATAGAAATACCAATTTTTTAATGCGTGTTGTGTTTATCTTTCGTCTGCCATAGCAGTTAAGCTCCCTACATCTGCATCAAAAAAGAGAGAAGCGTTCTTTTACCCGGAAATAATCATACGGCNTGTTCTTGAATCTTAGTATGTTATTTCCTTTATGTGGAAGTTCGACTCTAATTCCATCATGATCTCGGCAGTCTTCTTCGTGAGCATTTAGCTTGCTTTCAGAGTGGAAGTGTTGCAAGCATCTATCACATATGTATATTTTATGACCATGCCTTGTCACCTGTGATGCAATAAGTCTCGAAAGACTTTTTATCCAGCAGTAGTGGTCATTCTTCTTATCTTTGATGTAGAGCAGATTAATATACTTATCCACCTTATTTTTTGTTATTTTTAATGGATAGATTATATATTCCTTATTGTCCTTGTTTTCTTTTTCTTCATATGCATATACATTAATTGATAACCCGCTTCTTTTCTCAAAGGTTGGTATGCTATCCAATTTCATAGGAAATTCCAAACCCTTAAGTGCTTCGTCAAACTCATGTTCATGATCCAAATACTTGCTCACTCTTTGAGGAGGTTGAAGGAGCTCACCCTGAGTGCGTAGATATATGCTACAGAGAACTGGATAGCAAGTTCGATTTTCGTGGCATTGAATTTTCCACACCTCTGCACTAGATATCGAAATTGAAAAGCAAAATACTGTAGTGACGGTAAATGTAATCATAATTAATATCGAAATTAAGGTGCCACCAAGACGTGTCTGTGATGAAGAAAAGCCCATAAATTTCGATCTACCCCTCCTCATCACCGAAGATAATGCACACTACACATACATAGATACTTTTTCTCGCCTGGTGAGCCTGGTGACCACCCATGAGGAAAAATTACATATTTGCAAAAGGTGTTTCACATGCTATGATCCCAGGCTGCGAGTGATAGAAAAGATAGACGAAAATATGCTAGTGGAGCGCAATAAGTATTACAGCCCTCACGTTCCTGCACGGATTGAGATGCCAAGCCACGACAAGATGAGAAGACGATCAACCCTCAAATTCAAAAACCACCACAACGTAGACAAGATGCCAATAGATATATATGCTGATTTAGAGGCCATGCTTTTGCCCGTTCAAACCTGCCAGGCCGACCCCCAAACATCCAGCATGCACTCTTAACAAAAACATGAACATAACAGTTTTTACTATTATGTTCAAGTTGACCACGGCATCATACCTGCTACCAGAAAAACAAGTCTGCCAATGGGGCCGAAAATTTACACTGGGAAGATGTTGCCAATAAATTAATCGAGGAAATCGCGGGCATTGGAAATAAAGTGAAGGAAATTTGCGAAACAAGTGAACCCATGAAGCCGCTCAGCAACTTGGAACAATTGAAATATGCTATGACAGATACCGGCTGCTACTGCGAAGAAAAATTAGCAACTGACATATGGAAGGTAATGGACTACGACCACTTCACCGGAAACTACATTGGGGTCTCCTGCAATAACTGCAACAAACTACGCCGCCGGCCGAAAACATCGCCTGTATTATTCCACAACTTGACGTATGAGTAGAACTTTATTATAAAACATCTGTGCTACGACGAAGAAAACATATTCATTATCCCGCACGCAGAGGAGAAATTTATCACGTTCTCGAGATCGCTGGGGGAGAGATTCATCTTACAATATATAGATTCCTTCCTCTTCATGTCTGCCAGCCTCGCCACCCTCGCCGAAAACCTGCCCCGAGAGACCAGCCAAAAAATACAGCAAAGTTCTTCATCCCATACGAGCTAGAATTTGCAGGGATAAAGGGAGTGTTCCCTTATGATTACATAGACATCTTGCAGAAACTTGAAGATATGCAGCTGTCTCCCAGCGACACATTTTATAATAAATTGACAGACACAGCCATAAGTGAAGAAGACTATGCTCATGGACTTAAAGTCTGGAAAAAATTCGATTGTAAGATAATATAAGATTATTCTAATGTTTATTTAAAAACAGAAGTGTTGCAGTTATCTGACATTTTTGTAAACTATACGAAACTGTACCCGGAAACCTACGGTCTGGACTGTGTCCGCTACATGAGTGCGCCGGACTTCTCGTTCGATGCCATGCTGAACCACACCAAAGTCGAGCTGAAACTCCTAACATATTACGACAAGTATTTATTTATTGAAGAAGGCACAAGAGGTGGAGTGGTCCAATNGTCGAGCTGAAACTCCTAACATATTACGACAAGTATTTATTTATTGAAGAAGGCACAAGAGGTGGAGTGGTCCAATGTTTGAAGCGCCATGGAAGGGAAAAAAACAAGTACATCCTGTCCACATATGATGGCAGCAAGCCACCCGTCTACCTCTAGGACATAAACGCCAACAATTTGTACGGGTGGGCAATGTCTCTGCCCTTCGTTGTGCGTGACTTTCAGTGGGTGGGCACCGACATCGATGCCACAGCGGTGCCAGATGATGGCCTATTCGGCTATGTACTGGAGGTAGACGTAGAATATCCTGCAGAACTCCACGACTCGCACAAAGACCTGCCATTATTGTCCNCGGCTATGTACTGGAGGTAGACGTAGAATATCCTGCAGAACTCCACGACTCGCACAAAGACCTGCCATTATTGTCCATCAACAACTATCCTCTAGGTGGCAAGACCAAAATATTATTCACAAAACGTGAAGAAAAGAAAAACTATACTGTATACTACATAAAACTCAAACAAGCAATAGAACATGGACTAAAATGTAAGAAAATTCATCGTGTGCTGCAATTCGAACAAGAGGCATGGCTCAAGCCCTAAATCGANAACATGGACTAAAATGTAAGAAAATTCATCGTGTGCTGCAATTCGAACAAGAGGCATGGCTCAAGCCCTAAATCGACCTCAACACGGATAAAAGGCAGGCTGCCGGCAATGATTTTGAAAAAGATTTATTTAAGCTCATGGACAACGCGGCATTTGGGTAACTGATGAAAAATAAGAGGAAACGAAAAGTCATGGAATTAATGGGTAGCGAGAGAAGACTGAAAAAATTGATTTCAAAGCCCACCTTCAAATGTAGAACAATTTATGATGAAAACCTAGCCCTGATGAAAATGGAAAAATATCATTATTTTTTTATAAACCCAGTTATGCTGGCTTTTCAGTGCCCGATCTCTCCAAAACTTCAGTGTACAGGTTTCATCACGACATCATTAAAAATAAGCATGAATACAACATTAATTTACTAAATACAGATACCGACACATTAATTTATGAAATTGAATCACAGGATTATTTGCAGACCAGACCCCACGCTCATGCACGAGATGGATGCCAGCTCCTAACCCCCCCTCCACAAATCATTGCTACTCCACCACCAGCAGGAAAGTGGTGGGGAAATTTAAAGATGTGTGTGGCGGGGAACTGATGAGTGAGATAGTGGAGATGTGTGTCAAAATGTATAGTTATGTGTGTGGCAGCAAAGTGATCTAGAAGGCGAAGGGAGTACACAAGACAAGTCTAAAAATAAAATGAAATTTGAAGATTACAAGACCGTGTTGAAGCAGCAGCAAGTCGTGCGAGTAACAATGAACAATGTAAGATCACACCACTTGAAGTTTACACCCAGTGCATGAATAAAGTCGCGCTCACATGACAGGACTACAAAAGATGAATATTGGATGGCGGAATACTAACTGTGCCATACGGATATGAGAATGAAAAAAAGTTTCATACAGTATCATATGGTCATATTGGGTAGAAATTAAGAATAGAAGAAGTAAGTAAGACAAGAAAAGAAGATAAGTGTATTAGTATTTATATCCAATTTAAGCATATGGTGTTGTATGCATGTAACNAAGTAAGACAAGAAAAGAAGATAAGTGTATTAGTATTTATATCCAATTTAAGCATATGGTGTTGTATGCATGTAAAATTTTGATTGATGTTGCTACTACTGACAGCATGCTGGAGCACATGCAAGAGGTATTTGCATATCTTGTCAGGAGTGTTGTTTTTTTTCTAGTGACATGTTAGAGCACAAGCAAGAGAAAATTTTTACATCTTGTCAGGTTTGTCACTATTTGTCTGATGAAGGTTCAGTTATCCATTGTTATTTTATAATTGATTATGCATATAGTGCTGATTGAAGAAATGAGCTAGCTGGGGGGACTGTGATGTTCAAAATAATGTGTCTTTCCCTGGGTCTTTCCCTGCAGTTCCTTATCTCAGGGTATCAAATCAGAAGCGGTTTCACCTCTCACACATCCTCCAGCTATAAAACTCTCATTTGCATTTTCCCTGGGGGCATGGATGAAGGGGTTAAATCTGAAGCAATTTCACTCCTCACCATCTAACCTCAGATAAAAATAATTATGCACTTTTGGTGAAAATAATAACTGTTTTTACAGAACACACATATGGGTCCTGACTCAGTGCTACAAATGTCATTATGAGAGAGAGATTGTTCCACCACCAGCAATTTTTTTGACTATAGATTGTTGCAAGTAATATTTCACTTCGGTAATTTCGCTTGTGTACTCCTGCATGGGGATTTCGGGCTGCGACTTCTGTTTGGGCCTCAAACCAGGGTTTGAAACTAATTCCTGGGGGTTCCAACCATCATCCTTTACCGGGGTTGTGGGTGTGAAATATTTTTTAGTTGTGACATCTGGGCCTATTGTAACCACTAGAGATGGTATTGTTCTTACCCACCCTGTCTATTTACTTCTTTTCTTCCTCGATATCTACAATTCTTTCGTCACTTACTTTTGGCTGTTTTCTTTATTGTTGTCTTTTCTTCTAACCAATGTGTTTTTTTTTTTGCCCTAGGTTGTATAGTTTTCGGCGTTATAACCGGCGTGTACAGCTCATTCTTGCAGCACCATAGAGATTTAAAATATATGTTTTATATACCTGTAGTACTGTAATAGTGTACCGTATTGCTCCGTCCCCAGCCATAGACCCACGCGTATGGTCACTTCGGCAGCCATGCGGGTAGTAAAGATGGAGGACGATGTCAAAAATTATTCCAGTTCCAGACCGAAGCATGGATGAGCAGTTCCAAACTGAAGGATAGGATGACCAGCACAAGAAAAAGAAATGCCTCTAACGAAAACAATTATCAACAAATAAAAACTGTATAAAAAAATTTAAAAAAATTGTATTTTATTTTTTTAGTACATATTTTCATAATTTTTAATAAAGAAAAATGTTTTAAGAAAAGTGACTAAAAATATTATCACACATTCTTATTCTGGAATAATTAAAAAAAGCATCGCCCCTAGCGGCTAACTCTAGAACTAATATGGTGGCCGAGCGAGAGCAACACCAGCACCGCTAGCAGGCGAAGGACAAGTGGAAACATGATGGTGGGGTAGAACGAAGTTGAGTAATAGGGGTGGCACACTCTAGCAGCAATAAACTACATTACAGGGATCGGTGGTGCACTCTAGCGGACGACGAGAGAACTTAGGCATGTGGAGTGAATGAGACAGATGTGAAGGTGAATAATAAGGAAACAATTTGGTGAGCGAAAACAAAATGGTGGCCGGGAAATAAGATGGCGGGTCCAATATGGCGNTGAATAATAAGGAAACAATTTGGTGAGCGAAAACAAAATGGTGGCCGGGAAATAAGATGGCGGGTCCAATATGGCGGCTGTGTGTAATCCAAAATGGCTTCAGTCCTTGTTCTCGGACCTACCAAATCGATCTATGCCTAGTAAGAAATAGCTCTGATGCAAAATATCGTTAAAGTGAGTGCGCACGAATGCCATGCGTGGTCCTTCTGGTGTAATTTTCTAGACTTAGTTAAGCTTTGTTTTCATGAGGCGGAGGAATAGCCTGAAATTAGAGCTTTGGCAGCGCTTCAGAAAAGTTGGAAATAACCGTGAATGGACTAGAATTCTGCTGTTGTGTTAGGCATACTGCCTTGAGAGACGGCGCTGCTCGATCAAAGCTTGGGCGTGCTACTGCACGCGCGGGGCAAGTCCATCAGGTATGCAAGATGGTCCGGCGGGTGGAGTTGGAGGGGAGACACTCGCGACACAGAGTTTTTACATGGTGGCGTGGTAAATTAGCGCGTGGACCAGGCTGCCTGTGATGAAGGCGCGGTGTCTCGCGGCCTCGTACCAGGAGCATCGTCGGGAAAGGTAAACAACGTTCCGCGGGCCGAACAAGCCTGCCGTTACTTGGCAAAGAGCTGGGCGCGAGAATANCGTCGGGAAAGGTAAACAACGTTCCGCGGGCCGAACAAGCCTGCCGTTACTTGGCAAAGAGCTGGGCGCGAGAATAGAAGGAAGAACTAAAACAACAAAACTTCTTCTGTACACACCACGTACATTTCCTTCCTCACCATACGCAGATTGAAAATCTTAGTGCACATACAGGTTTGTACTACGTTTTTTCATCGAGAAGCGTACGTAGTCAATTTTTCAGAGGGAGTGACCGAAAGTGCAGAATCATTATTTTGAGGAGGGGGAAGTGTTTGCTATAAAAATTACAAACTCAGTAATGGCATTATATATAATGGGAGTCCAGTGGTTTCTCTCCCGAGGAATTTCTTCACTTCAAATTAAACATTCGGCAGTGATTATGGTTATTTATTTATGAAAGCATGGGCGTTCCTCTGACACTAATTTATCTTTGAGACTAAAGGAAAACAAATCTATAAATGCATTCAAAAGACCTAGAAATATTACTTTTTATTTATCTGGAATAATATTTAAAAAAATAAAGTTAAAATCGCCAACAGTTTTTCCTTATGCCCCTTGCGTTCGTCCCTGGTTTCATCGTAAGGCATAGCTGAGAGTAGAGTGGAGAGATCTGGGCGGCTCTTAACATCGAGGTTTTGAGAGCGATGAGCGTGAAGCAAGGCGAGTACGGAACATCGTCGGAATGCAAGGGTGGGCGAAATGGGAGATCCCCAAGAAAACCCGACATTGTGCGGCACGATTCTCACATGCAAAAATTTGGGAGCGACCNATTTATTTATGAAAGCATGGGCGTTCCTCTGACACTAATTTATCTTTGAGACTAAAGGAAAACAAATCTATAAATGCATTCAAAAGACCTAGAAATATTACTTTTTATTTATCTGGAATAATATTAAAAAAAATAAAGTTAAAATCGCCAACAGTTTTTCCTTATGCCCCTTGCGTTCGTCCCTGGTTTCATCGTAAGGCATAGCTGAGAGTAGAGTGGAGAGATCTGGGCGGCTCTTAACATCGAGGGTTTGAGAGCGATGAGCGTGAAGCAAGGCGAGTACGGAACATCGTCGGAATGCAAGGGCGGGCGAAATGGGAGATCCCCAAGAAAACCCGACATTGTGCGGCACGATTCTCACATGCAAAAATTTGGGAGCGACCNGGGCGAAATGGGAGATCCCCAAGAAAACCCGACATTGTGCGGCACGATTCTCACATGCAAAAATTTGGGAGCGACCCCGCCGGGAATCGAACCTAGTTCGCCTAGATGGGAGGTGAATAGTCTGACCACTACGCCAACCACCACCGCGAACCCGCTTAGCTTATACGAGAGATGACTGGTGCTAATCGAGAAGTAAAAGACAACATATCCCATAATTCCAGAAGGGTTGATGATGTGGGGATGAAGGATCGACGAAGAAAAAAAAAACCTATGAGATTGAAGAGGAGTTGGGGGTGACACATCAGAAGGAGGTGTCTCCTTATCCAACCTGCATCAGGGGACGTCATGGAAGTTGGTCTTCGGTGGATGGGAGGGGGTGGGGGACGTTTATGGGTTGACTGTGTGAAGACGAAAATATACACGGTAAGCCGATATAACTTCAAAACTACAGCGGTCCTGTCACACTGTTCGAAAAATATCCGGACCTGCTTCACTGGTGGCAAGTTGCTGGTTGTTAACTTAACTTACTCGTGAGTCTCCCAGTGCCCTAGGTTAGTGAGAAATACACAGTTGCTCTTAATTTTTTTTTTACTGGCAGCCTTTATCGCTCATGTGCAAAGCTTGCGTAATGCCTACTGCCACGATGATGATGTTACGTCCCCTGGTGGCATGTATCAGAATTTGAATTCCACGTTAACAGCCAAGTGATTAAGAGCCTACCCTTTTGAACAGGTGTGGAGGTAAAGCCGTAGAATATTGTTGGGCAAGGCACTTGTTCCATCAACATTTTGGCTGGTGTAGTGGAGTATCAACTCTTCTCTCCTACTCCTACCACCCCCCATCCTCTTCATCCTCATTGCTCTATCCTTTCTGAAACTTTACACAGTAAAAACATTCCACAACTTATGATGGCCTGCGTCACTACGCTGTCAAATAAATCACAAAACAATATTTAACACATTATTTTCATTTTGTTAAACAAATAAGTTCTTACTGTCGCGACACAAATGCAGCATGTCAAGCCAATCAAACTGAGAAGTGACTGTACTTCTTCGAGTAGTGGCTACACCAATAAAAGTAAACCACGCTTTTCTAGTTTACACGACTTTCTTTGCAGTTTGTCTCACTTATGTTTTCCAGTTGTTGACGTTTCGTATCTCGGAAAATTATCAGGCGGCATCTTTGTCGCTGAGCCGTGTTTCGTAACGGCTTCACTATATTTGTGCGACGGCGTACGGCATTACAAAAAAAATATCTTCCACTAGTTAGAATTTATTTTCGTGACGCCTTATCCGGCAGTACGATCTCTGGTGATCAATGCACCTGCTCTTTTGAACTGCGCAGTCACAATATAGTGCCACACATACTTTTCGAATACGAAACTTCGAAAATTTGAGAACTTCATGTTGTTTCCCTTTCCAAATCATATCTATAGTCTATTCGCGGTTTCTTCACACTTTTTGAATCAAACCTTTAAAAAAANTTGTTTCCCTTTCCAAATCATATCTATAGTCTATTCGCGGTTTCTTCACACTTTTTGAATCAAACCTTTAAAAAAACACCCCTTGTATGACGTGTTTGGTTGTTTCCTGAATATGTCACGTATTAAAAGCATTTAATACATGCGGTAGCACAAAATTATCTAATTTCTAGTTAAATTGAACGTTTACTTATATTTTACCTATAAATTGTAATATTTCATTTATAATTAATATGAATTAAAAAGTGAGAAAAAAAAGGGGGGGTAGGTAGCGCCTAGTAAGAAATAGTTCTTTTACAAAATAACATTACGTTGCGTGCGCACGAATCCGGTGCGTTATCCCTTTGGCGTAATTTTCTTTACTCGGTTAGGCTTTGTTTGCATGAGGCGGAGGAATAGCCTGAAAGTATAACTTCAGCAGGACTTCAGAAAAGTTGGAAGTAACCGTGAATAAGCTATATGCGAATATTTGCGATGGACTATGCCTCTTCACTAATCGGTCCTGTTATTTGTAAATGCGACCGTAAATATCAAGAATATCAGCAATTCGTTTCTTTTGTTGCGGACGATTACAATATGCGTATGAAGACGAACTACTGATTTGCGAGTTGGAAATTATATTTTTAGAAGTATCTTTAAAACGATATTTTTTTTGTCAAAAATGGCAGTGCATACATTTTACGTAAAAATATATGACGAAACAATGTAATTTAGTGCCACATTCGTGGTATTACTTTAACTTTTTTACTCCCTACTGTGAGACGTTAAACGGAACACTCGTCCTGAGAACACTTAAAAGGACGCTATAGAAAAACATTGTCCATAAAATAATTGTTTGTGCTTATACACGTACCTCAATAAATTAATAGTCTAGAAATGCGATATTTTTCCAGGAATGATAAAAATTTATAACCTACAGCCACCACTTTTTACTTTTATCGTTTTAAATANAAATGCGATATTTTTCCAGGAATGATAAAAATTTATAACCTACAGCCACCACTTTTTACTTTTATCGTTTTAAATATTATTACATGTTGCTGGTCTGTATCGATTCCCTTGCCCTGTCCTGCTCGAGCGAGCAAAGGAGTGTTTCAAGGCCAGAGTGACAACCCGAGCAGTGCCCGGATATTTACAAAGGAGTGCCGCTGCCGCGATAGGCCTATTGGGACTCGTTTCACCTTCTGCCATTGAAAGGATTGAATGTCTGGACTTACCGTTGCAAGAATGTTCTGGTCATTGCCCCTCCTCTATCAGCGTGACTAGGGGTGCGGGGAACCTTTTGGATCGGTTCAGTNGCAAGAATGTTCTGGTCATTGCCCCTCCTCTATCAGCGTGACTAGGGGTGCGGGGAACCTTTTGGATCGGTTCAGCGATATTATTTAAGCGGCGATGGGCCTCCGAGCCGACAGTCTGTAGTTTGGAGGATTGCATGGCATTAAGAGCCATATGTGCGAAGACAGTGAAGCNTGCAAGAATGTTCTGGTCATTGCCCCTCCTCTATCAGCGTGACTAGGGGTGCGGGGAACCTTTTGGATCGGTTCAGTGATATTATTTAAGCGGCGATGGGCCTCCGAGCCGACAGTCTGTAGTTTGGAGGATTGCATGGCATTAAGAGCCATATGTGCGAAGACAGTGAAACGGCTAGCCAGCGAAGCGACTATAGGCGACGAGAGTCACCAGCCGGAGGGGAACGCGTCGTTTTGCCTAAAGTAATTTTGCCTGAAATGGTTCTGCCTAAAATTACAGTCTCTCTATTAATTTTACAAGCAGTCGTTTTGCCTTAAGTTGTTTTCACTAAAAGTCATTTTGCCTAAAGTCGTTCTGCCTAAAGTAGTTTTGCCTAAAATAATTTCGCTTACAATTCTAGCCCCTCGCTTAAATGTCTAGAAAGTCGTTCTGCCTGAAGTCATTTATCCTAAAATAGTTTTGCCTAAAGTAGTTTTCTTAAATGTCCGACAAAGTTTCATAATGGAAAATGTACAGAATTCAACATGTAAAATATTTATAGCATGTGCTTACCCTATTAAAAGATATTGGAACTATTCTCGAGACTGTGTGAGTAGTGCTATATTCTGCCATAAGAGTGCAGGGCGTGTTTAGTATTGCCTGCAACTTTCAAAGAGGAAGCGTAATTAATTTTCTAGGAAACAGTTGGCGTATACGTCGCAAGTATTGAAATTCGTGCTAGAACTGGAAGATATATGTTAGTACCATTTACCATATGATGCATACGTCTGTACTATTGTGTTATAAACTGAATGTATTATTAAAGTTTCATTTTGGTTTCCATTGTTTAGCATTTTTCTTAAGTAATTGTGCTGTCATCAATAGAAAAAGATACTTACTGACAAGGTATTAGCAGTTCGGAACTTCCTTTAAAGAAACCAATATTCAAAACCCGTATTTAACTTCAATGCTTGTAAGAGATATTTTAAATATATTACATTCGTATTTTAAAATTGAATGTGTTAAAATTTATTGCTTCTTTTTTGTGATAATAGTTTTATCTAACACTGACTCGTAAATGTTGCAATTTTCAATGCAGCTACGGGGAAATTGGAAGTATTAGAAATAATTATTTTAAAAAAATTGTGGTAACAGAATTTTGCTTGATAAATGTTTGTTCAAAATCATCTATTAAGCTATACTGCAATAGGAGCCATATCAATTGAGGTAAATTTGAAGTTGTTCTTCAAATACGAAAGCATTATATTTGGCGTTTAGATAAAAATTATTTGAAATACTTTAATATCATGAAGCTTTGAGTATATTATTTTACAGTTTTTAGAACAGTTATTAACAGTAGAAACTGTCAACAGAGGGCGAATAAGGTCTACACTGCAGGAGCAGATCTTACATTAACATCAGTCTGATAGTAACTCACCTAGAAATACTTATTAAGAATAATTACTTGCAGACGCCGGCTTTTACACACACACACACACACCAACACACATATAACTATATGTGGTTAAGGTATTTTTTGAGGCCTTTCGCCTCTTAAATATCAAAAATTAGTATTCAACGAGGACCCAGGATGTTGTATATATGTACATATTTCTTCCTTCTAACAGTCTTTTTACACACACTTGACGACGAAGCGTCTTTGTTGGGACTAAGTTTAAAAGTACACATTATTAACCAACGTTATTGGGATTTGTTTATTTCTTCATCTCTGGTGGGTTAACTGGCTCCTTGTTACTGTCGTCATACACTCTCACATACATTTTGTCTTCACTGTGAGGCGTAAGATCACAGAGATGGTATGTTCCAAAAATGTTCACAATAATGGTTTATTGAAAATAACAAAAATCTGTGACTCCATCACATCATTTTAGCGCGATGTAGTAGGTATTAAATAAATGTACGATATTTGTAAAATCAACTTTACTTTCTCGTGATATACCTATAAGATCATTTCGACTATTAGGTCATGTCCAAATTTAGGTATATAATGGTGTACTCGCATCCTCACATACTTCACTTACCTTTGGTACCAAACTTGATGAATATTGACAGGCAACATAGTTGGCTTTGAAAACAACTATTATCCAGCTAATCACTTTTAATGAATGTGTATTTCGGCGAAGAATTACTTGATAAATGCCGAAAGTTATTGGGTAATAGATAGATAATATTTCAAATACACTTGTCTAACAATTATTACTATGCTGATTGTCTGTTTGTTTCAATTGCGATTGCTTGTTTTACCTCAGGTTATGAACATATAGGTCTAATACGAATTTTGTTTTAGAACATTTTTAGGTGTACCTTACGATAATTATTAACATTGTTCAAACTTCTACAAAGTAGTAATATTGCTCTATTAGAATTAAATGAATATAATCATGTTGGAAAACACTTTTGATGTCACTTCCCGGGACAGGTAAGCACGAGCATGTACTGAAGACGAATTCTGACACGGCCTTAGCTTGACACTGGGCTAAACTGTAGATAACAGGTTCCAGCCAGAGTTGGTTAACTGCAATAAATGTTTTGCGTCCAATATTTTCGGGTGTATGTGGTATAACTTTGCTCATCAATAACAAGAAAATAATTTACTACCTACGGTTATAATCTGTTAGGCCCTATACGTGTATTTATATATTAGATACTACAAAGTAATTACAACTTATTAAACAAGGATACTTCTTAGCAGGAACTGTTTAAATGTGTGTACAGTTTTTTAATTATTTATGAAGTTATTTAAAAAAGGTATTACTTATCTCTTTCAACTCAATACCACTGATGTACTCGGACTGTTACCAAGACGTTTTATGAACCACGTTAAAGTAATCGAAAATTTAGCACCTGTGTCTGAGACCTTGCTTAGGACCTGGTGATCCAAATTTTAGCTGGTTCAACGTTGATTTGGATTTTATTAAATTTGTAGCAACACTAAGTAATAGTAGGATATGAGATCTTAAGAAGAAGAAAATTATTCTTTGGATTATTATTAAAATAAACTGTAAAGCAGGACCTTATTTTTCAGATTATTACAATACCATGGGAAGATTTTCTGCCATTGCCACCCTTCCAGAAACTTGAAACCAATAAATGCAGTAAATCTATCTTTTCACATATTTTATTACTGTATAAAATGTTATATCGCTGTATCGCAAATTACATGAATTAATAGTGGGCATATAAATTAAACTAGGAAATATAAAACTTTAAATGATTATGATTAATAAGTTAATTTTGGTAGTTGATTTTGTTGAAATTTTTTCTTCCTTCTTTAATGTATTTATTTTTTACTGTGTCCGGGTGTTAACAAACACGTCGTNATAAAACTTTAAATGATTATGATTAATAAGTTAATTTTGGTAGTTGATTTTGTTGAAATTTTTTCTTCCTTCTTTACTGTATTTATTTTTTACTGTGTCCGGGTGTTAACAAACACGTCGTGTAAATATTAGTTTTGTGATCTAACTGGACGCACAAACTATAACCCACTTAAAGCTGTTTGGTTTCTTTTGTTTACAAGGAACTTAATGAAAATACTTATATACGAAAAGAAATATCTCTGAATCATTATAATTTCAATTTGTCATGAAAATAGTTAAATTTGACATGTAATAACAGATTGATAAATAAACCAGCAGTTTTACGATAGAGAAATTAATAGTTTCAAAGAAAACCTAAGGTAAGTTTTAGTTAAGTAACTTTAAAAACCATTCTCGAATACAAGTTTATACCTAATTCAAGTTTCTTTTATTAAGATATTAGTTACTTTAAAATAAATTTAAAATCATTGTAAAATTTAAAGCCCTAATATTTGTGGAGTTGGTGTTTAATAGATGTGTTTATTTTTACTAGTAACATCATGCTCTTTCACAGGCCACTGTATACTGTACGTACGAACACGTGACNATAGATGTGTTTATTTTTACTAGTAACATCATGCTCTTTCACAGGCCACTGTATACTGTACGTACGAACACGTGACAGATGTTCCATTGCACCCTTTTACATGGTAGTTTTCAATTGTAGCTTAATATCATAAATTCGTATTTTTAATTTCTGTAATCCTCGTAAGTGCTCCTGATTTTGTTCACGCTGTATCAGGGGAAAATATTTGCAGTTCAGATGTTTGGCTGACTTTTTCTTATACTGTACACTGTGACGATATGATATCTAGAGATCCTATCATTTCGTTTTGTAATTCGGCACCACAGNTTTTTCTTATACTGTACACTGTGACGATATGATATCTAGAGATCCTATCATTTCGTTTTGTAATTCGGCACCACAGTAGACTGATGCATACAAGTACATGTTAGTTTCATGTGTGGAATTGGAGCTCCACTCATCCGACACTCACTGCAGGACTCACGACCAATAGTAAACATCCAGCACACTGTTAGCTTCAGTCCTTGTGGCTTAGTGGAACAGGAGAGCGAGTTCTGTCTGTGGCGCCACACAATGAACCCGTGACCTCTGCTTGAGTGTTTAGAGGGCTGTGGAGTATTGCTCGGTGCCGTTTTATAACGCGTAATGGTAGGGTCTCTAAAGATATCCTGTAAACCTAAGCGAATATTTTTCCTAGGTTCCAATAAACTGCGACACTATTATCGAATGAAATGACACTATACTTCATTAGAATTATCGAGTTCACTTAAAATTCCCTCACAGAAATAATAATCAAATGGGAAGTGTATGTGTAAGTTGGGTTCACTCGGAGTCACGAATAGGGCGAAACCACTACCCCTAAACCAGCTGGTCGTGAACACTACATCGTATGAACCGGAGGTTGTGGTAGCAGGGATCGTAAACGTGCTCGAAAGTGGGGTCGTGGACACTCCGGTAGGTTGGAGTGAACACAACCGCTTCAGTCGGAAAGGTTCTACCAAAGGTGAAATGTGAGTCTACCAAACGAATGAAAATAATCAAATCAGTTGAATTGTACTGCGATGAAGAATGTTTGTTGAGAATAAATTTCGAAATTTACAAGGATTGAAATGCAAGGGACGAAACTTGAATTAATAAATAAATTAATAAATGTATATATATATATATGCAGGATCGGCGTATTAACAAAAATTAAAAATAATATTAACAAGTCTAATATCGGTGTTATACTGAAACCAGGAGCCTCTGTTGATAACATTTATCGGCATAGGGTCCCATGGTTCCAAATTGTGCATTCGTATAAAAAAATCCCGAAATTAATAAAACTGAATCTAATCTTGCAATAAGTGATTCACAAGTTCAAAGCAGCACAACTTCAATGCGACCGCAATAAGAAAACAGTTGTGAACCAGATGACACTTCCGGAAAAATTTGGCTAGCCAAAAGGAGAAAGGTTAGACCTCTAAAGTTCCTTCAAGGTCACATCAGGCCACTACATAAAAGAGCATCTTCAGGATCGGAGTGCTGCACTGTCATATATTGGGGAAGAAATTGAAAAGTTGGGCCACATTTAAAAAATTTGCCGTCGGAGACAGAGTTTAATGTTTGGTGCCGACATTTTGGCCAAACATCTAAAAAACGTGGAGACTTGGGGAACTGTAAACCTATCAATACCGATACAGAGTCTCGTTTGCAATGGATGAATCGCTCATGAAAAGAGTTAATTATTATTTTCATCGGGAAACGTTCATCCAGCTGATACTTCTACCTGCCAACCTCCTGGTTGGCATTACAACGACCGTCAACAGCCACCGCCTTCAGCTTTCAGCCAGGAAGCCATCCAACAGTACATTTAATTGAGTTTTCAACAATCACCAGGGGAAAAAAGTAGTTAATCTCCAGCTGAACATAATTCTGAAAAGGAAAGCTTCAATTCTCTGATATCATCAATGAGCTCTTCCTCTTCAAATTCCCTTTAAAGAACAGTTTGTTTACATATTATTATATCTGTGTGAATCCTATCCTTGTGTTCGTAATTTAAAATTTGATGACCACGAACCGAGCACTAAGAACATCTTTACAGGAACCGAACCATGGGGTGGAGCGAAAGAGACGAACACTACATTTAGGTCTTTGAGGAATGATTTACACAATTTTTTGAATATTCTCCAAGTTCTTTAAAAAATTTTTAAGCATTTTATAGTATTTTTCAGATTTTTACAGTTTTTTTACAGTTTTATTTACATTTTCTCGGGTTTAATCTTCTTGGGGTCAAGGTAAAGGTAGCGGATTTCTAAGATGATGGTCGAGGTCAATTATGCAATTTTTCGTGTAATTTTTACTATTTGTTGTGATTTGTTAAAAAAATTTTGGGCTTGAGTTTGCCCGTAGCTAAGATCAAGGTCGAGGGCATTCAATATGGAGGCCGCGTTTGTTAATGTAATTTCTCCCCCAGTTTTTGCAATATTGAAATTTTTTTATTTAAATCTTCTAGATTTTTTATTTCAAGGTTACCTGAAATCAAGGTCAGGGCCACCTCGTGTCGAGGTTGAGATCTTGGAAATCCAATATGGTAGTTGTAATCAACAATTAATATTTCCTCATTTTTTTTCAATTTCAAGGTCGTCCAAGGTTGCGGGAGCGGGGTCAAGGTCATTGGGCTAAGGTCACCCGTGCTCTAGATCGTTGTTAGCTGAAGTCACAACATGGCGGTGGCTGGCGTCTGGCTTCTCTACCGGGTGCCATGTCCTAGCTCTTTCATAATTATGCTACTATTGATCCCTTCACTGAAATGTTCGTGGTATGGACAACAAGAGTGAAGTCTGCGCGAGTTGGAAAAATGTCTGGGTAGTAACATATTTTACAAGAACACGTCATTAAAAAAATAGGTATTGCCTACAACCTATAAATTTAAACAAACTATACATATATTATACAATAGCACTGTTTCGAAGNAACAATAGCACTGTTTGGAAGTAAAACAAATTTTTTCAGAAATGCATGGATTGTTTGGTGGTTATTTGCAGTATACAATGGGAATGATAATGTTTGTAGGTTATACCAATTTAAAGGGTCTTGATAATAACATTGAATATATTTGGTCACAGGCATACATTTTTATAAGGCAAGCAGGAGTTCGATTCCTGGCAGGGTTAAACACAGATTTTCGTAAGTGGTAAGCTTGGCGGACGTTGTCTCTGACCGGCGGATTTCCTGGGGGTGCTGTAGTTTCTCCCGCCATTGCATCCCACCGCTGACTTGTATCCGCCTCATTTCATCCTCGTAAGTTCTTTAGACCTCAACTGCTATGTGCCTCTCAAATGTCTCACTGTTGCGTTTTTCTCTTGGCAGACAGCACAAATATTAAATACCTATTTAATTTTCTTAACAAGAGTTTTGTATAAAAGTACCCAACATATTACATTTAAAAACACGTCTCATAATGTAAAATGACCTAAGCTTAATTCAGTTTGAGTGCGTCGCGGTGACGTCCGCATCTGCATCATAACCTAACTGGATGACACTCAGTGGGAGCTGAGCTCGACGTAACGCACCTAACTCGGCAGACGTCAACAAACCTGTTTCTTCCATCCGTTATAATAACATATTCTAATGTATGCACAGTATTTATTCTGCAGCAAACAGCGATGTCATCCTGAGGAGCGGGGCAGCGGGAAGACATAGACTTAGAAAATAACATAACGTTTGTGTAAACGGAAATACTCGTGAATTATGGTTATTGAACTATACGAACAAGTTTTATTAACACCGCTTTATAAATTCAGCAAAGCCCAGTGTAGTTGGTCTGTATTTACCTTTTACCGAGCAGTATTGAAGACAACATTACGGTACTACACGGTATTGCAGACGCTAGCTCCAGTATTAAAACATAACCATTTTTGCAGTTTTCACAGGGAGTTCGGTGTCCACAAAGTTTGGGAAAAGCAGGTCAATAACGCAATCAAAGTTTCTGCAAATTAAGAAAACGATATTGCACCAAGGAAAGTCCATGTTTGTAATGATGTTCCCTACGTTATTGTAATATGCAATGCTGGATGGTGCAAACGATCCTATGGACACACAGACATACAGTGCGAGCTCTGGCGTAGTAGGTACTATGTCTTACACGGGGTGTACAAACGAGGCTCGGTGTTGTATGTTAGTGGGATGTCACGAATGTACTTTTAATGAGACGCTTGTGTTTTGCATTCCACAGGGTATAAAGTATGTTCCTACAGGGATTAATACTGTGTTTATTTTATTATTTAATGTAGTATTTATAGTTCAATAGTTGGTTAAATTTAGCCTATTTTTATTGTATTTTTGACACCTTTTTGCGGGTTAGAATATAGTTCCGTTACTGATATGTCATATTCTGTACAATGAAGTAACAAATAGGTTGGTTATAAAAACAATTATTTACTGAAAATTTAATTATTATACTTGATGATATTCAATATTGTGCTTGTAGAAACAGAATAACAGCTATAGTATCCTACACCGTATGGACTATTATATGAATGTATAAGAAATTTGAGCAAATGTGGAAATGCTCAAGCCTAGAAGGCAGGGTTACTGCAAACAAAAATAGTGGCTTCCAATACATCATTAACTCGAGACCGCACTAAAGAGTACCATTTACAGTAATACGTTAGTACAACACCATTGAGCTATGTGCCCGGAACCCTATTGTTGTATATTGTTCTTTTACGTTTATTGTAAATCTGTTGATTGCCTCATATAATGATTTTACCTGTTGTAACGTATATATTATCAATGTAATTAATAATGTACATCACTGTGATAAAGGATCCATATGCATTTAATATTTTACAATTCATTGCATTGGTGTTATATTTGTTCAACTGGTATAACAATTTAATTATTAAGTGGTGTAGAATTAAAAAAAAACGCTGTATAAATAGTTCAAACTTAGATGGAACTATTACATGTATCCGCTGCTGTAGTGGTCTCTCTTCTNCAATTTAATTATTAAGTGGTGTAGAATTAAAAAAAACGCTGTATAAATAGTTCAAACTTAGATGGAACTATTACATGTATCCGCTGCTGTAGTGGTCTCTCTTCTGTTCTTGATATGTACAACATATTTTTCCTGCACCAGATATTCACGGGCTTATATTTGCACACCACAGCCCTAGCGATAAACTAACATTGCTAGCTCGTCTTGTAACGATTTCAGCAATTAAAGTTTAGTTTTTGTTTTAGTTTCGTTTGAGTTGTATGTTTATTTATCTTAGAGACATAATAATTAATTTAATTTTAAAGATCAGGTATAGCTAGTTTTGTATGATCAGGATATCACCTCTACATTTTTATTTACATTATATTTTGGTTAGTTTACTTTTTACGTTTTGAAATTTTTTTATTTTTTTATTTGTTGCGTGAGAACTGAGCTCAGTTATATTTGGCAATACTAATTTCAATTATATCATTGTTTTTTCTTTACATTTCTACCTGGTTTTATCCAGCAGTTTTGGTAACGGAGAACGGTATTAATAACAGGTTTGATTATACTATAACGTAGAAGGAAGTGACGTCTTTTAGGAATTTCCCGTGTAATTAGCGTCATCATGTGAGCCCCGGTGACTAACTACTCTCTCCTCAGACGCCATGATGAGTGGATCAGCGTAAGATCTTGTCTGTAAGATTTGCATATAATTATTGATATTACCGCCCATCGTAAGAGTAGGCATGGTGTTACAGAGGCACCACGTTGTTTTAAATATGCGGGGCATGAAAGAAGAGGCCCGAGCCGTATTGTAATTAGTTTTAGAGTGCTTACTTCGCCTGCCATCTCCACCAACATGATAAGTAATACATACAGAGGCTGGGGTAATGTGTGCAACTTCTTGTTACGCTTTGAGAGTTACAGACTTTTCGTAATTTTAATTTGTTTTGGGATATCTTTATAACATTTGAACTTGATGAGAGTAAATTTGGAAGATGTTAAATTTAATCTGAAAGGTTATGAGGGCGTTTTAATTTTTCACGAACAGTACCAGAAGCCAGTAGTGAGATTCGTATGTTCAAAGCTGAGTTATTGCTACAAATATTTTAATGATTTTATTAATGAGAGATTTAACTAACCAGTTCATGGTTAACTCACGTAAATTATCTTTTTGTTAGCCAATGCTTAAAAATGTGATTTAATATGTTACTGCATTGCAACCGTATCATAATTTATTTCCCACCTATTTTTCATGGTTTTCTATTGATTTGAAACCTCACCTTGTACCGCGCCATAGCGCACCAATAAAAAAGTTTCCTTCCTCCCAAGCTGTTTCTAAAACAAAACAAAAAAAAAGTAGACAGAAAAGAAACAGACCCGAAGAAAATTCCCTGTTTCTTATATCGCAAGACTGCAATTTGCAATGCCATAAAAAAACTAACTTGCAAATTGAGCCCTTATTCTTCAAATACAATAAAACGAAACCTGGGTTACCAATAAAGTCGTAAATATAAGTGGAGTAATACGTATAGGATCTTCAGAAATACGACCAGTCTTTCTTATGCCACATTTGAAAAGTGGATTGATCTGGAGAGATGGAACCAATATGGCTTTATATTTCAGCTACATTTTTTTACACATAAAGTCTTATTTATGAGTTCGTATGCAGCCTTCTGGAAGAAAATTGTAAGGGCACTTTCGTTCGCTTTAAAACCAGGACATGCAGTGCTATCTGGTCCTGCTACATTGAACTTGATGCCCTTTTATAAGACAAACACTTCTATTATTTCGAGATATTCTACTAGTGGTGCCATCTATGTCGTAAATGTGAATAAGATAGTGCTCGTGGTTTTAATCAGGAAACAAAATTAATTTACCTACAAGAAACTGTTGTTTTGCCTAAAATTCTAGCCCCTAGATTAACTTCCGAAAAAATAATTTTACCTTAAGTAATTTCACCAAAATTCGTTCTGCCTAAAGTATTTTTGCCCAAAACCATTTCGCCTAAATTTCTATCTCCTCGCTCAACTTGACAGGCAGTCGATTTGTGTAAAGTCGTTTTGCCTAAAAGTCATTTTGCCTAGTCGTTATGCCTAAAAGTCATTTTGCCTAAAGTAGTTTTGCATAATTTTAGGCAAAACGATTTTAGGCAAAACGATGGGTACACAGTAGGAGTGAGCAGGAGTTAAGTCTGCGAACTGTAAGCATCGTTACAGTGGAGAGTGAGACTGACGGGCGGGATTATTGAACTGGGTGCATAAGTGAAATACATTTGGAATGATGGCAATGGACCGGTTGAATATGTGTAAATAATGAGCGTGAGTTAAATTACAGTAACCAATATAGAGACATTCATAAGGACTTAAATCAAATCTGAGATAGACATTAAATATTACGCTTCCTGAGAATAGCAAGAGAAACAGTAGATTTAGATAGTTTAATGTTATAAATTAAACCTTTGTGAATATTTATAGCATTATAAATAAATAAGAAAAAATACTATTTTGTTTGTTGTTTTATATATTAAGACGGCCATCCGTCACGAACTCGGACAAACCCATGGAGTCGTGTAACAATGAGGCGTGTTTTTTAATAAAGTGTCGAAATTCAAACTACAGAATCTATGGACGAATATAAAAAAATCCTTGTAACAAAATTCTTTGAAAATGTCAACTAGCATTTTAAAATTTAAGTTGAAGTTAGGTAAAACAACGCAGGAAGTTCGTAGCTATGCGCACCTGCTTGGGCAACAATGTGCATATCCCGAAGGCGAACGGAATTGGCACGCCATGCGGGAAATAAAATGCAAACACTCCTGACAGCCTTTACTACTCAATTGCTAGTCTCCCGTTGTTCATGTAGTTTGACACATGTGTACAAACAAGCAACCACTAGTGGCGCCCACGTACTTCGAGATTATGGTGTCCTGTGTGCAGGCGCTCTCCGCAAGGCGCGCCAGTTCCGTTCGCCTTCGTAATACGCACCTAAAACTTGTGCACGAAAGTACGTATAAACTTAAATTTAAAAATACTAGATGACGTTTCCAAAAATGTTGTTACTATGAACTTTGGTTGTTTATATTAGTCCATATATGCTGTGGTTTGAATTTCGAAATGTTATAAAAAAAAATCTTCTATATCCAAAAAGATTTTTAAAAAAATTTTAAAAATAGTTCAAAAAATTATTTTTTAATGCTTTCCTGTGTAATTTCATTAAGGGAAAGGAGAAAAGTACCAAGTGGCATATCGTATCCCGAATACAAGATTATCGTAACTGAAAATATCTTACTTTCGGTGAACGAGAATTAAAGAGATGGACCATTTTCAAACACTGTTATTTTTAAATGGAACGTCAGGTATTATAATTGTTTAAAAAAACTGTAGTTTTGTATACTCATAGCCATTTATATCTGACAGTCTTCCGTGTATCTGTTATATGGTTTTCCAAAGTGTAACACCATATTACCTGCTGTAAGTCCAGTAAAAGTAAATATAATTTTTCTAAAGTCTTCCACTGCCTATTAATATGTATTTTCCTGCTTAAAACACTAAAATATCAAAACATCCCCTTTTTTAATTACGATAGTCTTGTATTCGGGGTGCGATATGTAGTTAAATCCATTGGTTTTCATTGGGTGTAATAATATTCTACTGTTACATATATTATTTGTGAGAATTTCAGTTACCTGTGAATGTATATCGTATATCGCAGCCTTCTTTGGAGGGCCCGTCGCAGTGCTTCCTTAAGGCAAGGGTTATTCTAGTCAGGTTGGGAAGCTCAATGGTTTTAGTTTGGCAACTAAAATTTTTCGCTACTAGGTAAGCGCTGGTGTCACATGTGTACAAGATTTTTCTCTATTTTTACGTTAAAAAACAAAATAATTGCAACAATAATAAATCAAATATAAAAAACTACGAAACAAAGTAAAATCTTTCTCTCTTATCATTCAAGCAGTCTAAAATTTTTAATTACAAGAAAATCTCCCACAAGAAAACTCGTTTTGTTCCTAACCTGAGAAGAATTAACCTTACTTAAGGGCAGATGTGACCTTCAGGTGATTAGAAATTTTTCACTAGGGATTCCTCTTAATAGCCAATCGCCTGATAATTAGAGCCGCTGTAAATGTTTCACAACTGATTGGATTTATTGCCCAGCGCAGTAGGAGTGGTCCCATTGAAGTGGTTTTTCCAGTCTATTATCCGTCGACTGTAGGCGAGTATACTACTGCCATTTCTATTTATCAGAGTTGCAAGAATCATTTTCTACAACAGTTGAGGAAACAACTTTTTATGGCTGTTTGGATCGCGCTGAATTCAAAAATCCTTGTGACCACTTCGAAATCTCGTCTGGAAAACCGTAATAAATGAGGGCGTTTAAATCATTGTTGATATCTCGCCTGTGTGTCCGTCTATATGACTCACTCACAAAGTCGCAAGAGGTTATTCTGTGCCGCCAAATATGGCATAATGATTTAACGATATGAATTTTACAAATAACACATTATGCAAATATTATTTCATAGTCCAATTTTTGAGTTTGACCATTAATATATTCTCTACAAAATGAGTTTAATCACTTATATATATGAAATCGTTTGGAACTTTAAAAAATAAATTGCCCAAAAGAATGTGATCAGCGAAAGACAGATCAACACAATGCTGGTTAAATTGTTAAAATAAACAAAAACGAAAAAGATTATTTTACATTTCAGGTATTGGCCTTTATAAAACGAAGTCTTGTGCATAACGTGCCATTGTTGTTGGCACTCGTTTGAGTTCATTATTTTGTACATTTTCAGCATTTCATTTTGGGAATCATTTAGGGGTTTTTCGAGTTTTGTTTATGCAACGTACTCTACTCTAATCTAATTTGTAAATTTATGTATTTCTTGTCACAATTTTAATATGAAACTAAAAATAGTCTGTCAAATTGAAGTTTATTTTAAAAATTAAATGTTTTGCTCTATGTGATATGTCGGTATTTTTGTCATGTAATACTTCAAAAATGTGTTCTGTTTTGAATTATATGGTTAAAATATTACATATATTGCTTAGCAAGTTAATGAATGTCATTAAAAATGTAATGTCAAAGAAAATATAATTTTAAAATTTTCTGTTGTATTAGGTATACATCTTTCCACAACCACTTCGATATATATATATATATATATATATATATATATATATATATATACATANGTCGGCAGCTAGATCGGTTACTGCTGCTACAATGGCTGGCTATCAAGATTTAAGTGAGTTTGAACGTGGTGTTATACTCAGCGCACGAGAGATGGGACATAGCATCTCCGAGGTAGCGATAAAATTTGGATGTTCGCGTACGACCATTTCACGAGTGTACCGTGAATATCGGGAATACGGTATAACATCACATCTTCGACATCGCTGTGGCTGGAAAAAGATCGTGAAAGAACGGGACAAACGACGACTGACGAGAATCATTAAACGTGACAGACGTGCAACCCTTTCTCAAATTGGCGCAGATTGGATATGTGGACTGCCCTGCAGGATTCATGATGTGAATTACCTCCTGCATACCTTCACACATTAGTTGAGTCCATGCCACGTCGTCTTGCGGCACTTCTGCGTGCTCGGGGGCGCCTTACACGATATTAGGAAGGTGTACCAGTGTTTTTTGACTCTTCAGTGTACTTTCGCTTGCGTTCCTGAGTTTTTGTTCGCTTTTTTTTAAAGCAGGTAGACGCTTTGGGTTTTTGTTAGTTTCGTCGTCTTTCATCGCAAGATGAAATACTTTATCCGCCGTTTTGGGTTAGTGTTTCGTCTTGGCTATTTTTTGTTCCGCATTATTTTCATAATATTTTATATTTCGTGTTTTTTACACTTAGTCACACAAGCAATACACTCTATTAATGAACTAATATAAGGAGCAGCTACTGCATCTACAGTAGCGCCCAGACACCAAGTCCTTGTCTCTAACTATATAAGTACAAACAGGGAAATTTAAATTAGTTTACATTTATTTTAAATATTTAATCATGTATATTCCCCAAATTTTTCGTATGCCTTATCTACAGTAATGCGTTCCTTAATTGGCACCTTTGGTCCGGTCAACTGCAATTTTTGAGTAAAATGGTATTTCAGTGATAACTCTGTTATTCCATTGGCGTAATGAAATGACCCTGAAAACATTCTTTGCGTACGGATTACCAATCGTCTGTCGGGAGCAGACACCTGCTCAAAGATGAATAAGAGATAACTTCAACAAAGAGACTGTTTTCAAAATAATGAAAACGTTTGAAGTAATTGTTGTTAGTGTTAGGGTGTTGAGGTCAACCGGGAGGAGGGTGTGTTAACGTTCTATGTTAGTAAAATTTCGGGTTTCCCCCCCCATTTTTGACATTTTTGCGATTTTTTAAAGATTAGGTGGTTGTGGTAAGGGGTAAGGGTTTCTGTGTATAGAGGGCGGGGGAGTGTGAAATGAATATTATATGTTCCCCAATTTTTCAGAATTTTTTTCGATTGTTTACAATTTTACGCGATTTTTATGATTGCCGGGATGGACGGGAAGAGGGGAAGGGGTGAGGTTAGCGTGACGTGGCGTGGGGTGAAGAGGGAATGTTAAGACAATGTGGCTGATTGGAGTGGGGTCAGTCTTCTGCTGGACGTGGTCCTTCGAAGACCTCCGAAAATGTAAATTTTTAATACATATTTTATAAATTTTTTATAAGGTTTATTAAAAAATTTAAATACATTTTTACAAATTTTTTATAAATTGGTTAGAATATTTATATGTTTTTTGAGAATTTTGTGATTTGTGGGTTTGAGGTCATGCAAGGTTACAGGCACGGGTCAAGGTCACATGCGCAAAGTCAAGGTCAAGGCCACCCGTATTGAAGATGGTGGTTGGGTGACGTCACAACATGGCGGCTGGCCGGCTTCGGCTCCGGTCCCGGGTCCCGTTATACCCCAACTCACTATATCATTCTATTACCATCAAACAAACCACACTCATCAAGCATGCCACAATATTACTTAACCTGTCAAGCATACTTCTTAAATCACACATATCACAAAAATATCATAAGTATATCATATACGTTCTACAAGAATGTCGCTTGAAACACAACCATACAAAATATATCGTAAGCAAGATCGCAAAAATACCATACATGAAATACGAACATTAGAAACATGCCCACACACTTTGTAATCCACCGATGTAAAATATAATTTCCATACTGCTTTTTGACGTTTGTATTTCTTTCTCATGGAGTCCTTTGGAACTTGGTGAGAGCGCTGTGCATGCTCAGAGTCATCAAACGATTAAGTGACGCAAAGAAAAACACGGTTACTTTGTATGTGCATTTGGGGGAAAGAACGAGTTATACGTGTAGGCTACTAACGACGGTGTTACTACATCTTTAGAGAAGAAAGTGTGCCGAATTTGTACATCGAACATAAGGGAAAAAAATTTGAACAGTAGTTTTCCTCGAAATCTTAAGTGATGTATATAAACATACTCACGGACATACTAGTTAAACACCTAAAAGTATGTGTGGAAATGAAATTAAACTGCTCGGGTGGAAATGTCATGCGACTTCACTATAATGATTTTAATATCAGATCAAATGGACAAAAGAGTTGGCAGTGCAGGCACTCTGCTGATCCCATGTCAGTAGGATGCAGCACCCCCTCGTACCTGGCTGTATTCGATGATTTTGTTGGGAAGGGAGTCATTCAGCTGTTATATCCTAATGCTGAGGCAAGTCGGTCCACAATTTTGTAAACCGGTCTCGATATCCTGCAGATCAGCTCTGGGTCGGAGTTGAAATCCGTGCTGATTTCACGCATGATCTAGCAGATACAGATCGGAGGACCTTACTGGCCACGAGAATACAAGATGATGCAGGCATTCCACAGATACATGTGTACTGTATGAACGAGAGTTTTATTAATGAAAAACTCTACCATGGTGCTGTCTCATAAGGGGAACACATTACCTACATACATATCGCTACTGAACGCAGTGATAAACCTTTGGACTCGCATTCGGGAAGACCTATGTTCGAATCCCATTTCGGCCACCCTGATTTCGGTTTTCCATGGTTTCCCGAAATCACTCCAGACGAATGCTGGAATGGTTCCTTACTATAGGCCATGGCTGATTCCTTCCACGATCCTGCTTCTCTGAGCTACTTTCCCCGTCTCTAATGAACTCGCTGTCCACGAGACGTTTAGCCCTTCCTGCCTACCTGACGCACCGCTATGCCATCAGGGTTCACCGCATCTATACCAGATATAACCTGAAGTATTACGCTATGATGCCAGCATTTACTTCCATAACTCTGCCATGATATGCCCTCTCTACTTGGTGTCACCATAATCACACGATATGATAATATACGATAATGAGAACCGAAATACGTCGCTGAATGTGATGCGACTCCACGTGTCATAACTCCATGCCTCTCGGTTACGGAATCCTATGGTGGCCATACCACGCTGGCAACCTGATGGTCTTCGGATAATCGTGGTTCAACTGCGTTGGGCGTATACGGTACTTGGATGGGTGACCGCCAAGAGCCACCACGTAGCCGTTGGTGCACATGAAAAACTATGTAGGCCTATTAAGGCTCAACACATGAAAGGGTAGGAGGTAGAGGTCGTCTGGAACGGGTATGCCATAAACCCCCGGCCCAGATTTGGCCACAAGGCAACAACTGCGTCCTACAAACACCGCTGTATTTTCTGTTTCTAACGGTAGATCAGGCACAGGATGGTGAACGCGAAGTCTGGCCGCTGCCAGTCGCCTAATCATGGTGCGAAATTAAAAAGGGTATTGTAGAGTTTCGAGTAATTGAGTCGACATAAGGTTGTTTATTGCTTATCGTACAGTACGGTGATCATCCCTTGTGATCTTTGGTTGACGGGGACCTTCACAACATGTGTGAAAGCCTTCACATACTCATTGGTCCCAAAATCGGAATGCCCCACATTTCTGGAGGTTGTACGCAACGTCCACTCAGTCTCATGTAGACCCCACAAAACTTCGCAAATAGCTGATGGTGCTGTCTAAATGCAACTACGGAGTATAATTCTGTGCACGGTGATCTTTATTCACTGTGTTGACTGACGCTCCGTAAATGTCTCATAACACTATAGCTTATACCACGTGCGGTATAAAATTTTAATTTTATTTTTAGATTTCAGAAACATTTATATTAATATAAGTAAACAATCTTTACTTCCTCTTAATAATTTTTAATTTTTGCCTCGACTTAGGTAACAGTAATTACAGTTTGTGTTAATCAACCGACCGTTTTATGGGGTTTAGTTAAATACATAAATTTCTAACCCATAAATGTAGTAACAACATTTCAATAATTATTGGGCTTGTTATTAACTATAACAATTTTTAAAGGTTAAATTTTTGTTTTGTATAAATTTTTATGTTTGGGTTAAAGTTTTTTGAGTTTAGTTTTTCGATTTGTTTGTAACACGCGGTGCCCCGGATCCGGAAGTAGCGTGTCTTGGCAGCTTCTGATAGGTCCATGACCTTGCATCAAGGCCGGCTTCTTGGTGGGAACTTCAAACAGAGAGGATGTTTCCGCGATCGCTGGCATTTTCCATCTGTAAATCCCCAGTGCCATCGTTAGTTTTTGATTTAGTTTTGCCCATCAGTAGTAAGTGATCATGTTAGGTCACCACGATAGTTTTAGAAGAGATCGTGGTGCCGACCTTAACAAATTTTAATTTTGAGATACATTATAGAAGATCACGAAGACGCCGACGCAGCCATGGTGTGGTATTACGCCGTCTCATTTACTGATGCCACCCTTCGTGCACGGTCGGAGGGGTCGCAGGGTGTCAGCTTTGTTTTTCCTAGACTTGAAAATTAAGTTTGCTAGTGTTTGAAGTAACTTTACAATAATATACCCGCACTTTTCAACTTAACACAGTGATAGAAGCTAGCTAGCATTACAACTAACTTCGCATACAAGTTTGAGGGCTTTTCGTTGACAGTATTTATATAAACACTTTGACTGCCACCATACTTTTCGTAAAATGTGTTTTTTTTTCTCGAGGAATTTTATATCGAATTTATCCCTTTAGTTTAATAAGATGTAGAAAACGAGCATATTGTATAAAAAAATATATGGAAGATGTCACAGGATCATGTGAATAAATGTGATGCAAATTACCAGAATCAAAATACAGCTGTGCATCATATTGATGCACATAGCAGTCAAAGTATTAACATTATTTTGAGAGAACATTTCTTCAGCAATTTGATTCATATAACATTTTTGAGATTTCGGAAGAACAGTTCAATTGTAGAAAGTCATTTAGCGTGTGTTTAACTAAGATGAAGTTTCGACCTTGAACTTTGTTAGCATAATATTTTCTTTTGCCGTCTGAAAACATTTCAAGTCCTATTTTCTCTTTTCTTTTATCCCCATTAATTAAAATTAGTAAGGAGGGTCATATTTTGAAGTTAAAATCTCAGATATAATATATTATTCTTTTCATTAACATCGCAATTTACTACCAGCGCGTTTTGCTTTTCATTACACTTTCTTTTAACATTTCAATAAATTTTACGAAAATTATTATTATTGGTTATGATTTGTAGTTTTTTGCTTTCATGTTATTTACTGAGTGAATTCTATGTATTTATTTGAAGTTTTTAATTATATGCTTTTCAATGGTTGTGATATTGTTTTCTGTGTTCTTAAAACTAGCACGTCTCGCTATATCTGCATCTATAAACGTTATTGTCCATACTGTTCTAAATCAATTTCTCATGGCACTCAACTAATTAAACAAAATAATACACACAAATTTTATGTCATAGTACACTGTGCCCACAACTATAAAACACTATAATTGTAGTGGGAACACTAATGAACTTTGTTAGCCGTTCTNGTCTCGCTATATCTGCATCTATAAACGTTATTGTCCATACTGTTCTAAATCAATTTCTCATGGCACTCAACTAATGAAACAAAATAATACACACAAATTTTATCTCATAGTACACTGTGCCCACAACTATAAAACACTATAATTGTAGTGGGAACACTAATGAACTTTGTTAGCCGTTCTNTCATAGTACACTGTGCCCACAACTATAAAACACTATAATTGTAGTGGGAACACTAATGAACTTTGTTAGCCGTTCTAGACATAACAGAATATTGCAAATCTAATAATCATTTACACATCCTGCGATACTCACGTGTACTAAATTAACTTTCATCTCGGACCATTACTCCTGGGTGCTTCACTTTTCTTCAGTCAGTGTATATTTACAACTATTTTTGTGTGTAACACATGTATTATTTTAGTTTATCATACAATGCAAATGTAATTTGTTGATTTTGGTTTTTATGAAATCATTTATCTATGACCGATAGCCTGTTTGGTTAAAACACATTTCTTCACTGTGAAATATTAACTTGCATCTTTTTTTTCTTGTAGGTATCAGCATTGGACCTATACTAGCAGTAATTCAGAGCTGGACACTTCTAAAATTACCCATGATACTTCAAACATAACAAATACTCCATGTTGCGCTAACAGTTCCTATGAAATTTATGTACAGTTAAGTTTAAATTATGCTGCATTTCACTGAACTACCAAACCTGTGTGTATGAAGCAGCTCAATTTTAATGCACTTGAAAGTGAGAAAAGCAATAATAATGTTAACACTGAATCTGATGGCAGTACATTATTGGTAAGCGCAGAGAAATATCCTAGATAGCATAATCAGCTTGATTAAAGCTAGAAACAAGCTTACCATCACAAGTCAGTAAGCCTGCAGTAATTTCGTGCAAGCCAACAAGCTTGAATCAAGCTAACTAGTCTCCACATGCCAAACTTGTAGCAAGCTTGGTTAGTTACACTTGCTTCAAGCTTGATTTGACAAGTACAAGTATAATTCTAGCCATTTGCAAGCTTCCCATTAGGTGCCATTCGTGAGAAATTAGGCTTGAATCAACATTGAATCACACATGGTATGACAAGCTTGCTCTGCAAGGCAAATTAAAGTCAAATAGCAAGCTTGACATAAGCTGACATGTTATCTGGGATATTGATCCATCGTTAGCTTCNAAGGCAAATTAAAGTCAAATAGCAAGCTTGACATAAGCTGACATGTTATCTGGGATATTGATCCATCGTTAGCTTAAGTCAGTTCATGTGGAGATTAGAAGAGAAAGGGGTCTGTTCTTAAAGAAATTAACCTTTCAAGTTACAAAAACTTACACCTCATAAAAGTATTTTGATTTGTATGATTTAATATAGAGATACTTAAAATATTCTATGTATTATTGCTGCTACCATCAGTTTAACNAAGGCAAATTAAAGTCAAATAGCAAGCTTGACATAAGCTGACATGTTATCTGGGATATTGATCCATCGTTAGCTTCAGTCAGTTCATGTGGAGATTAGAAGAGAAAGGGGTCTGTTCTTAAAGAAATTAACTGTTCAAGTTACAAAAACTTACACCTCATAAACGTATTTTGATTTGTATGATTTAATATAGAGATACTTAAAATATTCTATGTATTATTGCTGCTACCATCAGTTTAACCTGTAAAGTTGATATAGAAATACTAACTGGTAGCGCCGAAACAGTGTTTTTCATGGAGAAAGAAAGCAACAAATGTTTTCTATTGCAGTGTAATATGCTATACGTTTTCCTTAATACACTTAAAGAATTTTGATAGTCTAACGCAAGAATTTCTCTCTAATAATTTACATGTTTTCTATGATATTATGAATAATTAAATACACTAATTTACAAAAACATTTTTTCTCATGAAAGAATTGCGCGAGTACAACAAAGGTTGCTACACAATACTAGTATTGTCATAGTCCGACATTTATCTCATTTACTTGCGTGGATGTGCTACTAGAGGGCATACATGTTCCTCCATAATTCATAGCAGCAAGACCCCGAATAAGGCCTTAGCAGCATTGTGAGCCACAGAACCCGAAGGCGCATTCGACATGCCTTTGCCCAGCTGGATGAGTTTGAGAGAGACCGCATCGTCAGCCTCCAAGAGGTAAGATGGATGTTTCGGCACATTTTTCGCCAGTTGAACCGTTCTGCCTACACTNCTTAGCAGCATTGTGAGCCACAGAACCCGAAGGCGCATTCGACATGCATTTGCCCAGCTGGATGAGTTTGAGAGAGGCCGCATCGTCAGCCTCCAAGAGGTAAGATGGATGTTTCGGCACATTGTTCGCCAGTTGAACCGTTCTGCCTACATTGTGAATCGGTTTTGGACGCAGTGGGGACACGAGGGTATACACACCGTCGAAAAAGTTTGGGTCGACCCTGGTGGANTGTGAATCGGTTTTGGACGCAGTGGGGACACGAGGGTATACACACCGTCGAAAAAGTTTGGGTCGACCCTGGTGGACCATTAGGAGGGAGGATCGTTTCATCGTGTGACAGGCTATAAGTACTCAACGGGTTTCGCTGAGTGTCATCCAGGGACGTGTCACGGCACCTGGGGATACGTCTGTGTCCACCAATACCATATCCAGGCGTCTAGCAGAGCGGGATCTGTCGTCGCGGNCACGGCACCTGGGGATACGTCTGTGTCCACCAATGCCATATCCAGGCGTCTAGCAGAGCGGGATCTGTCGTCGCGGTGTCCCTTACGACGTCTATCATTACGAAGTGATCATTGCATAGCTCGTGTGATCTACCGGAAACGGGCAGGACGGCAGGTTGCGATTGGCGACCAGCAGTGTTCAGCGAGGAATCACTCTTATGTCTACATGCAGATGACCGCCGAATTATAGTCTGGAGAAGTCCTGACCAGTGCCATCATCCACGCCTTATTGTAGAGTAGCACACCGCCCCAACAAGATGTGTTATGGTGCAGAGTGCCGTTTACTACTATTTCCNATGTCTACATGCAGATGACCGCCGAATTATAGTCTGGAGAAGTCCTGACCAGTGCCATCATCCACGCCTTATTGTAGAGTAGCACACCGCCCCAACAAGATGTGTTATGGTGCAGAGTGCCGTTTACTACTATTTCCGCACCCCACTGACGGTGATTGAAGAAACCCTGACTGCACGGCGATAAGTGCAGTAAATCCTGCGACCACGTGCTCTTTCCTTCTTGGTACATCGTGACAACCGCCTTTCCCATTAGAAAATGCCGGACTAGCACAGTATGGGTGTCTCTGTGTTACCTTCGTGATGTCAACATGCTTCCTTGGCCAGCAAAGTTCCCAGACCCTTCGTCCATCGAAAACATTTGGGACCAGATTAGAGGGTAACTTCAGTCAGTGGCAACAACAGCGAATTTGGAGGGTTAGTGGCGCCAGCTGAGACAGGATCTTTCTCAGGAGATCATCCGACGTCTGTTTGCCTCATACCCGACAGTATCGCCGCCTGTATTCGCGCTATGGGTGGTCCAACACCATACCAAGTACATCCTGCAAGTGTTGGTTCTCTACAATACATGGTTGGTGTGAATGGATATTTGGATGTTTTGGACTGGCAATGTAGTTTTATTCACGATGACGTGATATGTGAACGTTTTGATAAACTAAAATTTGTATTCTGTTTACACGCAGTCAATTAAAATTGTGACTTGTGTTTTGCTGGTTACGAAATGTGTAACTTGTAATTAGGCCTACGCAGTATTTTTAATTGTAGAAAGGAAAGCAATAACGATGAGTTTTTTAAATTTATTTGTAAAATTGTTTGCAGACAGATTAATACAATATTGATATAAATGCAAATGAATCGCTCACAGAAGTCAGTGTTGTCAGTTATGTGACAGACAAAATTACAGAATTAAAGAATTAAATTTATTATCTGTCAGTTACATTTATGGTTTAACTGTAAACTGGATTTTTCAGGAAGTACATTTGATATATCAGTAGTGATCTTTGTAATCAGATGACTATGTTTATTCTGGTATCACATTGAAAAAAATGTAGTTAAGAAAAACGTTGACTTACTTAATCTTCTCAGATGTTGATTACTACTGTTTGTGAAGATAACACTTGTTGAGAATGTATTGCCTTAAANGACTTACTTAATCTTCTCAGATGTTGATTACTACTGTTTGTGAAGATAACACTTGTTGAGAATGTATTGCCTTAAATTGCCCATATAGAGACTAAAAATTAACCTTGTTGTCTTCATTGTAACCAGTTATGATATATTTTTGTTACAAGTGTAATACAAAGACCAAGAGTCAAAATTACGCAAGAAAACTATATAGTACGTGTATAAAATTTCAGCAAGGGAAGAAACATTAAACTCCCTAAGCTATTCCACTTAAGGTGATGTAATAACTCTGCGTTTGAAAACTAGTTATAGATACTATAGTTTATGAAATTTTAGACATTCCTTATAATGTCATACTATGCATGCAATTATTCATTAGGGCTCCTCACAAGGAATCTGTCATAAATGAAGCCTGAAACTTGAGCTGAAACCTGTAGAGCGAAATAAAGTGCACAGTATTCAGGTGCATTTCCTTGCTCTTTTTATAATTTTTCTCTTCTTAAAATAACATGCCAGTTAAAAGCTTCACGTAAGGCTTATTTAGTTAAGTCCGTAATTTGAGGAGTAATCTAAAAATTAGTTTTTAATGTCATCATAAATGCTTGAGCGTGGACTACGAACGATATGAAGCTGTTGTACATTAGCAGGTTTATTTTTTGCTGGTAACACCGTTGGTCGTAATTTGTGATTTTAAAGTACAGCTTAAACACACTTTTCTTGACATAAAGTAGGTAGGGAGGAAATAATTGCTGACAGTATTCAGAGCGCAGAGGTTGTTTTATATATTCTTGCTATTCCATTGTCAGGTTTACCAGCGTTAAGAAATTACGCGAGCAGAGACATGTTGTGTACGTTGTCGTGAACGTAGTGATACAAGGCGTAGGCGAACTTGTATCTCTGAATCTATATTCGGACTCGAACTCGGATTATGAGAGTAATAAAATCAGTCAGTATAAATTTACATTTTGTTTGGCTGTGATACCACGTTGTGAAATAACATGACCAGTTTTCACAGTACATAAAATACGTAGATAATGATACATATTTGCCGTGTGATGTGGATGAACTGGTTCCGCATACTTGTAATAACTATCGTGACGTTAAATTTTAAAACGTGGACACTGGATGACTTTAATTTTAGCGTGAATGACGTGGCTACTAGCACTGCCAGGTTATCTGGAACATCTCGTAGTCATGTTGAACAGTATACCGAATAAATGGTGCGCAGAGTCAGCAAGATAATTAACCAGACGCAGTTTCATCGCACAAAAATCAAAATCGCAAGCTGATCGCCGCGCTGCGTACATCCTGGGGAAACCCGCACGATACAACACTAAAAAACGTATCCGTGAAATTGCACAACTTTTTTTGTATTTATGTAAGTGGTGGTTTCTAGCAAAAAAAAAAANACTAAAAAACGTATCCGTGAAATTGCACAACTTTTTTTGTATTTATGTAAGTGGTGGTTTCTAGCAAAAAAAAAAATCAGTAGACTACAGACATGTTTCAAGTCCATTAATTGCACACCTACAGCTTTTCATTATCACAGGNAAAAAAAAAAATCAGTAGACTACAGACATGTTTCAAGTCCATTAATTGCACACCTACAGCTTTTCATTATCACAGGATGCTGATCACTTAGATACGTCACAAATCATACATCCTTTTCAAGTCATGAATTTCCGATATTATCTGGTTGTCATTTGAGGAAGTCATGCAATTGTGACAGTAAAATAATACGACAAAATGTTTTGAACATGTCTATTTCATTACAATTTTCAATAGAAATTTGTTATGTCTAGGTACACATAGAAAACACTCGTACAAGCATTAAACTTTAAATAAGCGAATTAATATAATCTTGTATATTTATAATGACGTTCTTGATGTACTACACAACATAGTCACGTCACGAAAATAATTAATAGGCAACAAAGTGTCTTAGTCTAAAGTTATTCCTAGGAAATTAAAACACGATCATAGAGTCTACCCAAAGCACAAGTTTATTTAAAAAACCAGTATTTAAGATGGAGCACTGGTTGTTTGGATAATTATTGGGTAGATGAACATTTTCAACCGTACTGAATCCTGCCGCTGTTGTAAAATTTTTAGTAAATGGAATCAATAACAATATAAAACCAAATTTCGCCTTAATTTTGTGTCGAGGAAGAAAAACTGGTTTTCCGAAATCAATGAAAAGAATATAAAATATGCTTGGTTTTAATTATTGTGTTCAGGCATTCGCGCACAAATTTATTAAAAAATAATGTGGTACGAATTCAGATGGGTAGCATGCAAATTGCAAATAGATAGGAAATGTATGTTTGGGAGCAAGGGCTGAGGTGGCGTGGTACCGTCCGTCATCTAGGTTTACACCATCTTGGATTCCGCCATCTTGTGTCTTTGACCTTGACCTCTGTCACAAATCTTGGTTTTCGCCTGTTATATTGTACTCATACGCCATATTGGTTCCACCCACCTTATTGTTCCCCAATTACTCGCCTTGACTCGACACTANGTTATATTGTACTCATACGCCATATTGGTTCCACCCACCTTATTGTTCCCCAATTACTCGCCTTGACTCGACACTACCATATCGTTTCCCAGTTGCTCACCTTCGCATCTGTCGCATTCGCTGCACATGCTGTAATTCTCTCATCGTGCACTAGAGTGCACCACTGGTGCCATTATTTATGGTGGCTAGAGTGTGCCACTGTCGTCTGCCATCTTGCATATCATCCCCAAGACCTTCTCTCAAATGTTGTATGCTAGAGGCACTGGTGTTGCTCTCGCTCGGCCACCATGTTGTGTGTTGCATGNAAGACCTTCTCTCAAATGTTGTATGCTAGAGGCACTGGTGTTGCTCTCGCTCGGCCACCATGTTGTGTGTTGCATGTTGCATGCTAGAAGTGCTGCTGTTTTTTATTTATTTTCGTAGAGCTGAAAACATCGTCTGGAGGAGGGCTGGATCGAACTGCCGAACCTTGGGTCGGCATGCAGACGCCTTAAACCACTCGGCTATCGGAATGTGTGTTGGGATAATGGTTTAAAAGAGGTATATGAAATATTACGTGTATGGGGGAAACAATTAGATTAAAAATAATGGAAGTTGTTGTCGTCATGGTTATTCCAGAATAAGAATGTGCAATAATAATATTTTTTGTCACTTTTCTTAAAACATTTTTCTTATTAAAAATTATGAAAATATGCACATAACAAAAAATAATTTTTTTAATTATTAATGTTTTACTTTATTTATAAAAAAAAATATTTGGATTTTATTTATATAATTGTTTTATTAAAGACATTTCTTTTCTTGAATTGGTCATCCATCCTCCCCCACCAGAACACCCTCCCACAATCATGACCCTCCTGTACCTCTGTTCCACCACAACCTCCTACCACCAACCATCCCCACCCACTTATTACCCACACCAAACCCCTCTTCACCCTCCTCTCCATCAAAACCCATACCTATTTTCCCATTGACTAGTTTGTCAGAGCCAATCAGGTGCCTTCATCTACACCCTCCATTGCACTCATATACCAGCATATAAAAGACCTCGGGGACCCAGTATCCTGGCTGCTGCTGGCATATTCGTCACCTGCTCGCCTTAAAGTACAAGGTTTATTTCTCGTCTGGAATTCTCTCATTGCAAAGCAGAACATGTTTGCATGCTGTCCCAGTTGGCAGAAAATAATTTCTTCTATCATCGTGTATGGAAGGCTACGGTCACTTGCGACCCTAGATCCAGATAACGAACTGGCCTTTCTTCCAAAACAGTTCTTACGAACGTATGCGCACGACGAATTTCGGTACGTGTACAAGAGACTTCCAGCCTACCTGTAGCAGGACAAAGATATTCGCGACTGCCTGCTCTGCAAGGAGTGCTTGGAGGTCTGCAACTCTTCCATTCCAGACACTCTTCATTCTCACGGCTGGTACAAGGCGCGATGTCACACAGCAGCAGCCACCACCGACACCAACTCCTCCATCATCGAAGGGTCCACAAAGTGAGAAACATGAACGACTCTGCAGACCAGGTGACCGCTGACCTCATGCAGCTGATCCCATCACGTTTACGACCCAGCACCACCTTCACCTCGACGACATGCAACGATTGGCTTCCAGCAAATAAAGGCTCCATGCAGACCACTATAGGCACCAACAGCAGTTGGTTGACGCCCGCCACAGCTACTCCCATCACACCACAACCACGATCTTCGATACACGAGATGATGTACACAGCTCCTTTGAGTCAGGAATGGTGAAGTGTTATCGCAACACAATCTCTGGGTTCCGGCGAGTAGAGTACTGACTGGATGACCCACGGTATAACGATGCTGTGAAAAACATGAAGTGCTGGGATGATGTGAATCATGCCCACCTCTACTACACCCTGGCGCTCGCGTGCAATCTGAGCATAGTGAATGCCAAAGGCAAGTTAAAAGTTTATTTTATGGACAGAATCTGGTGCGATGGCGAAACCTTCGCAGTGTACAACACGAGGCCGGACTGCGGTACCATGTAGTACCATGCAGCACTGATGAACTGTTAGAAGCTGAACAAGGGTGAAGCAATCATAATTAAAGAAATCATGCAGCATAGGGACCACGAAATACGACGAGGGGGGCAGGAAACAGTGCTTCGTTTCAGTTAAGAATGCGATGGCGAGAAGCATAGACTCCTACCGGATGAAGAAGATGACATGGTTATGTTCGTCGAGTGGACCACGACTTGTCGCAGCCTGCCGCGTGAGGTAAAGAAAATCTCACTGGGTGAGTACAGTGTATAATAATAAACAATATTAAGAAACAGCATTTCGAACAGGTCAACATACTGTGAATACATTTATATTTGCCAATTCCATTTTTAGGCACATGGAGTGTGTTGGCGTGTGTAAACAAAAATAGTAGTAAATTTTTCACATAAAATATTACTGTCTTCAAAATTATCTTGCTTATCTATGTATGAATGACGCAAAAATATGTCGCAACAGAAATAAAAAAAAAACGGACTTTAGAAATTTTTTTCCTGTCAATGTAAACTAATATTGCTTAACATGTATGTGAAAACACAATAAAAAGAATTTGATGAATAAATATGTGTATAAATGAAAAACAATAGTACTTCTCATTTTATCGTTTGTCATGTACCACATAAATTCAGAAAAAAGGTAATGGAAAGTGTTCTGGGGAAAAAAACTTAGTAAACATTTTGTTTTTCAAAACAGAGAAAAGAAACCAATAACTTAAAAAGATAAACTATGAAAAAAAACTTTCTGCATAAAATATGTATACAATTTAGGTTACTGGAGATAGTCTATGTCATCATGCATGGGAAAAGTCATGTTAGCATTTTCACAGGTCTGCACCTGTAGAGTACAAGCTATCTCCAATACAATATTGTGTATAAGTACAGGCAAGTGCAAGAAAAAATTATTGCAAAGTAAGGTAAACCGACATTTGTTTAAAAACAATACATATAAATAAGAATTATTTTTTTTAACATTGGTATGTACTGTTTCAAAATGTCCTTTTCATAGACCCAGAAGTCGTCACGTTTTCAGTGTCCGAGACACCTCGCGTACACACTACCATTGCGTCGTTTCAGCAGCTTCTTCAGAAAAAAAAAAACATCGGGAAACATTGTAGACAGGATTTTCTCTGCATAAAAGCCTCCAGCGATGGGTATGCCTCGTAGGTGCTCGAGGTAATACTTGCGCGGGTATCAATCTCGTATGCGAACAACCTTGTACAATTCCGCCTACCAGTTGTGACGATAGGCCTAGTGGAAAATGCCACGTTGTTTGGAGATGCACACCACTTCACCGATCTTGGCTTCAGGCTTGTGTGGGTCTCTCTTGGTCGGAATAGTATAAACTGACCAAAGCAGAGAGTCATCCTTGACATCTTCGAGCTTCATGTGAGTGGTAGAATGAACGGTAGAATTATACTCGTAAACGGATTTTGGCAGTAGCTCAGACCACTTGTAGTTTCCGTTCGCAGTGAAACATCTCCATATTTTTGTTTTTAGAGTCCAGTGAAAATGCACAATGATGCTAGCCTTGAGCCAAGAGTATGTGGAATAGTAATTTATACCATACCTTTTCTCATCAGTGCACGGAAAATTGCATTAAAGTATTCCTTACCATCGTCAGTGTGGATGATTTTTGTTATGCATCCTTCGCGCAACTCACCTGCCATGGCCTTGGTGACATCGCATACATTCTTCGAATTGAGTGTCCTGGCCCATGCATATTTATGAAACATGTATATTAATGTCAAAATGCAATGGTGACCTTTATTTGCATGGGCAAAGTCTTTCATCTCGATCAAGTCTGATTGGAAAGTATCGTCAAGCCCTTTCATGGCATACTTTCTCCGAGCATGATTCCTTCTTGTTGACCTGTGCAGTTCCCCAGAAACTGCATATTTCTTCATCGCACAAAGTAGCCAGCATTGACAAGTTATTGAATTATGTATACAATCTCGTTGGTGTGCGACCGGTTGTTCGCAGACTGCGAAGCGACCAGTAGTCGTAGTCTATCGATGAGTTCGTTCGAATTGTCCCAAAACACATAGTCTATCATGCATTTAACATCGATATTCTGCAGCAGCAGACCTGATCCAATACTTCGACAAATCGTGGACACAGTCCTCCGATAATGCCTAATTTTGCATGCATCATGTCTTACATAGTCATGTTGCGGGGTTATCATTCGCATAATGGGCATGACTGGCCTGTAACATGCGGCGGTACTTGTGCAAATCCGATTCGGCGTGGTGTCCAGGATGGCTACGAAACAAAAGTTTGCACAGACCTTGTGTCATTTTCACCTTGCACCTGCCAATCTGCATCACACCCACTGCCAAAAACAGCACTTCCTTGTTTCCGAGAAACCATTCTTCGAAATGGTGTCGCAGGCCGTACATATTGTCGCTGTTCCGATCGGAGAAGGAAGCAAAGTAGTGCCCGACAAGGGTGCCCACCTCGGGTTTGTGTTGTGGTGTTCGTTTTTGTGCCCGCGCATGAAGAAAATCGATCAGGGGTAGATCATCTTCGTCGCTAGTGATGCCCCCTTTCGATTCGGGCAGTTCCGAACATATTTTCCATTTATGCACCGGGGTCGGTCATCCCACCTTTATTTCGTGTTTGATATCCGGCCGAGGCAAAGCTTCCTTCTGACATCGACCAATATCGTCGAGGCATCTGGTTATCAGTTTGTAAGCCTCATCCATTCGATTCTCGAGAACTAGTCTATTACTAATTTTCGCGAGTAGATATTTCCTTCAAACAGCTTCGATAGCCCGTTGCTCTTCAGTGTATATATATATATATATATATATATATATATATATATATATATATATATA
>NQII01000951.1:123118-372868 GCA_002778355.1 Clitarchus hookeri
ATTTGAGAAAGGGTTGCACGTCTGTCATGTTTAATGATTCTCGTCAGTCGTCATTTGTCCCGTTCTTTCACGATCTTTTTCCGGCCGCAGCGATGTCGAAGATGTGATGTTTTACCGGATCCCCGATATTCACGGTACACTCGTGAAATGGTCGTACGCGAACATCCAAATGTTATCGCTACCTCAGAGATGCTATGTCCCATCTCTCGTGCGCCGACTATAACACCACGTATTAAATCCGAAAAAAAAATTGTAAAAATCAACAAACATATTATGTTACTTGCTACGACCCCGTGTTGAATGTTGCCAACCTTAACCTTGACCCCAATGACCTTGACCCAGTGCCCATAACCTTTAATTACCTAATACCTAAAAAATCGCAAAATTCCTCCAAAAAAAAACATTTAAAAAATTTAAAAAAAATTAAAAATTTAAAAGTCAGAAAATTTTGTAAATAAACCCTAAAAGACTCATGCAGGAGGCCTGGGGCTCGATGGTAGGTGGTGCGATCAGCGACGAAGCATCCCGACATGAAGACCAGCAGACGACTAAGACCCCACCACCAACCCCCTACAATTTTTTTCGCTGATTCCTCGTGTTTGCCTGAAACCCCCTCCTCACACCCTCCCAACAACCCTTCACATTGCTCGCTCGTGAGTGGTTGTTGTTCGCGTGATATCTCGTCCTTTGCAGATAATTAATGTAACCAAAGGTGCGACACATCACAGCTCCTCGTATGATGTTAGAGTTGAAAGATCACACTCTCTTCCTTGACGTTTCAGCATTCAGCCTGGTATGTTACTTTTTTATGTTCATCTCTTCCATAAGATTCTGTAGGGTATCATCAAGAGTGCTCGTAATTTAATTATAAATAAATTCCCTCACCAAAGTAAAAACTCTCCCTAAAATTACGAATACCACTTAGGACCAGTGAGCTATTGGAGTGGAGATATAAAGATGAAGTGTTCGTTTAATAGCATGCTTACGACAAACATCCCGATTTCATCTTTTGGTGGTACTATCGTTGAATAACTAGAATACCTATTTTGCGTCGATGCTATTCGCAAGCAGTTTTGGCAAAACCCTTGAGACTTGGAATGTACGAGGGCAGCTAGGGTGATAACCAGTCTTATATTTCGAGCTCTTCTCAGGCATCAATCCTTCACAGTCATCACCAATCCACCATCGCCAATCCTCCTCCGCAATCGACACCAATACTCTCCAATCCTCAGCAATTCTTTGAAGTCCTCCTCTGCAATCCATAGCAAATCTCCGCAATCCTCAGCAATCATTTGCAATCCCCTGAAATCATGTGAAATCATCTGCAATCCTCACCAATTCTCCGCAATCCTTTACAATCCCCAGCAATTCTTTGCAATCCTCCTCCACAATCCTTCGCAATCCTTTCCAATCTTCATCAGTCCTCCTCAGCGATCCTCACCAATCCTGACTAATCCTCAGCAATCCTTCCCTGCAATACTTTGAAATCCTTCGCAATCCTCCGCAATCCCTCGATCGAGCCTTCGATCAATCCTTCTGTTTGTCGCCTGTCCCCACCCATATGCATATAAATTACATTCTTTCGCCAACTGCATCCAAATGTGTACATTTTGGCAGAATTAATGTTTTCTATGCAGTCCACTATCCATGCATTTTTTATACTTAAAGTCTTCATTAATAAACTGTATGCGGATCTTTACATTGATAATTGAGTGCTCATAGCTCCACTTTAAAGAAATTATGGATAAAAGGATACAGGACAACAAAATTAAGAAGCAATTATGCTGTTTTAAAAATGTAATGCTTTTTTTTAGCATTGCAATTTCAGAAGAAAGCATTTCATTACATTACGAAATATAACACCGATCCGTCAGTTCATCGATGATTGAAGATATCTCAATATGGGTGAGGGATCCCCGCGTTTTTCCAGGACAATAAAATGTATGATTCTATCAACAAATTCATTAGGGTCTTCGGGAAATAGGTAGCTAGTGTTCTCCATATCTTCTGCCTTCTTCATGTTGCCCATTGCAGCATGCAGCAAATGTGGTAGAGGAGTGTGTCAGACCATCGAGAAAATCACCATCGTCTTCATCACCATCACTGGCTCCCATTAGACTAATCCTTGCATATCTGAGTGCGTTCCTTTAATGCATCGCATTGCATAAACTGCACAGGACCAGTAGTGTAATGCTTGATCGCAAGAAAAAGACTCTTCGTACAGGTGGTTCTATCATGCCAACGAGCGTTTTGAATGTAGGTGAAAACTCGTCCGCAGAATTGACACCGACAACAAACAGGTAATGGTTATGCAGTTCGCGGCTCCATGTTCGTTGAGGTCAAAGGCAGGCCTTCGTATTCATAATTCATCTTCGTGGTATGATGAGAGAGCGCTTCCAAATCGATGTTATTCTCATGGTGTCAGAATGTCAACTGCCATTTTTCTATATAAAATATATTCTTGTTATAGTAAAAAGCCTAGATTGTGCCCACAGAAAGCTTTCTACAATAAACATGTTTTAAAATTTAAAAAATATGCGAACACTCTGAGAAAACCCATGTACACTTCCATCCCAGAAGAAAACGGGCAGATACCATAATATATGTATATACATATATATTAACATATAAATACTACATATGGATATACATAATTGTCTGTAGCATAAATAAAAAATAATTTTAAATTTTTATTTGTACATATACCTACAAGCGTATTAAAATGATATTTTGTTTTGTAAGTATCTGCATGTTTTCTTTTGGGGCGAACTAGTATAAGGGTTTTCTCAAAGTGTTACCATTTATTTTTTCATTTTAAAAATATATATTGTAGAAGACTCTCTGTGGGCACAAGCTGGGCTTTTTACTGTAAAAAGAATCGCTTTTATATAGAAAAACGGCAGTTGACGGGAAGTAAACGCCGATAGCCGGTTTCACCTCGCTTTGCAGCCTGCCCTACACCATGTCCTCTCCAGATGTGTGACTATACACATCCGTCTTTGTGAAATCCTCAAGAAGAAAGAGTAGAATGTTCTCATTGGAGTGCAGATGCATTGCGGGAGGATGTAGTGTGCCGGCCTTCGGGCCCTAAAACCTGTCAGCATGCAGCAGTGAAACTCTTTCCGCCAGCTCACCAGACGTCACCAGGAACCATTAAACTTGTACATTCGTTAATATACGCTGCTGATTAAAACATTTATTTTTATTTTTCACTTCTGCGATAAAGAGAAAAAAAAACTGTGGTATAAACTGTCTCACGAACGAGTGCACTTATTTGACAGTTCTGAAGACAGTCTTATTTACAGCTGTTTCTAATGATACAGCGATGTCTCTCCCCTCCACATATGATGTTTACATAATCACACTCAGCTGATAGTCAACATGCCCAGTATGCAACAGAAAATATTTTGCCATGGGAATAACTGTATGCACGACTGCTTTTGGGAACTGGGAAAAGAGTGCACTTGCTCGGGAGACTACGGAACATGTTAGCTGAAAGTTTGAAGTTGAGATTAAAGGACTTAGAAAGTGTTATTTTTTAATAATTTATCGCCCCTGAATATTGGTAGTATTTAAGAACGCCACTGGGGAGTTATATGAGATTTACATTCGCCATTTAATATGTTCTGAATAGGCTCCCTCAATGTACCTATTAAATTGCTTATGTTTGACTGCAAAAGGTTCAAAAAAGCTAAAACTTATGCACTGAAGCTCATGAAAACGTTTACCATGCCTAAAACTTAAAATTTTCATAATTTTTATTGATTTTCTTTACGTATAGATTAAATATGTTATTTTATATCAACTTCGGTTATAATAAAGTAAATCTTTTAACATTCCGATGATATACTGTGAGGGTCTACACATCAGAAATAACACTGTCGGATTCAAACCATGCGTAGTATCTGTGAAGTTCCACAAAGTTGTAGGTGTTGTAGAGGATTTAACTGAATAATTCTACAAAATGTGACAGAGTATTCGTCAAAAAAGGTCGAATATGCATTTACGCACACGCAGATACAATTTTTTTTATCTGAAGTGTTTCCTTGGGGCTGTAAACACCTTTGGATATGGACTCNTAAACCATGCGTAGTATCTGTGAAGTTCCACAAAGTTGTAGGTGTTGTAGAGGATTTAACTGAATAATTCTACAAAATGTGACAGAGTATTCGTCAAAAAAGGTCGAATATGTATTTACGCACACGCAGATACAATTTTTTTTATCTGAAGTGTTTCCTTGGGGCTGTAAACACCTTTGGATATGGACTCCGAACAACCTAATATAGTACAAATTGACAATATTTAAAATGGAATGCTGAGTATTCTGAGTGTAAATGAATGAAGAACTGCAACCACTGCAATACCTGTCATTGTCATAAAATTATTCCTGCCACTCATTCCTGCATTATATTTCATAATGTAGAAATAATTTTTGAACTAAAGATTGTTAATTAGGATGTCAAAATTCGGAAAATGTCATCGAAGTTCAAAGAACCTCTACTGCAATAGTAGATAGGAAGTGCATGTTTGGGGGCAAGTTCTGTAGCACTATAAGGCAGTACGCCATCTTGGATTCCGTCATTTTGTGTTCTTGACCTTGACCTTTGTTAGTCATCTTGTTTGCATCCGCCTTCTTGTTTCTGGCCACCATTTTGTTTTCGTTTACCATCTTATTTCAATCCACCATCTTGTTTCCATCTGCCATTTTGTTTCTGGTCGCAAATACGTTTTCGCCCACAATCTTGTTTCCATCCGCTATCTTATTCCTGCCCACCATATTGTTTCCCAATTATTCACCTTTGTTCGACACAGCCATCTTGTTTCCAAATTACTCACCTTCACATCTGTTGCATGCGCTTCACATGCCATAGTTCTCTCGTCGTCCACTAGAGTGCACAACTGGTGCCAGTAATGTTGTTTATGGCTGCTAGAGTGTGCCATGGTCGTCCCCACGACCTTCGTTCAACTTTCGCCTGCTAGGGGCGCTGGTGTCGCTCTCTGTCGCCATGTTGGTTCAAGAGTTGGCCACCAGAAGCACTGCTATTTTAAAAAAAAATTTTTCGCAGAGATTAAAATATCGTCTGGAGGAGGGTGGGATCAAACTGCCGAACCTCGGCTATCAGGGTGTATGTTGGGACAAGGGTTTAAAATAAGTATATGTAATATAATGTGTAATAATAATATTTTTAGTCACTTTTCTTAAAATATTTTTTAAATTAAAATTATGAAAAGTTGCACTAAAAAATAAAATATCGGTTTTTAAACTATTAATTTTTTACTTTATTTATTACATTTTTATTTTATTCTTTAAAATAATTACTTTTCTTCAGTAAAATTTCTCGTAGAGCTGGGCATCCATCATTAGGTTAGGAACTGGCATCATCCATCCTTTGGTTTGGAACTGGCATCAGCCATCCTTTGGTTTGGAACTTGTCATTCATCCTTCGGTCTGCAACTGGTATAATATTCAGGCATTGCCCTCCCTCTTTACCGCCCACACGGATGCTAAAAGAGCTGTGCGCGCGGGTCTCCGGCTGAGGATGGAGCAATACAGTACACTCTTACAGCAATACGGAGATGTAAAACATTTTTAAATCTCCGTGTGCTGCAAGAATGAGATGTATAGGCCGGTTACAATGCTGGAAATTATACCAACCTAAGACAAAAGAACACTATGGACAGAAGAGAGAACAACAAAAAAGAATACAGTCAAAAGTAATGTGAACAAAAAGATGATATTATAAAGGATGAAAAGAAAGATAAGAAATAGATTGATAGGCTGGGTAACAACAATACTGCTTTTAGTGGTTATAATACATAAAATGTTAGAACAAAACTATTTCACCCCTCGCAACTCCTGTGAAGGATAAGGTTTGGAAACCTCAGATTCTACCTGTTTGCACTGGGATTAGCCAGGCTTATATGACTGTTTGCATGTGTCCAATTTAGTTGAGCGGGTCCGCTCCCAACATCAAAGATTTTATAGCGGTTTTAATTATCAATAAAAGCGTTTGGTACCCTTTTAGGAAGGGGTATCTTCCAATTTATGTGGATTGTTCTGTATCTATAGATCAAACTTATAATCTTACAGAAATTTTCCTGGCATATTCCTCCACTATTTTTTCTTTTCCTTATTAGACATTAAGTCGCATCAATTTTCTTCTAAATTAAGTCTTCTACAATATTACATTCTTAAGTACTCAATATTTGAACAACCTTATAGCACTGCGTGCTGTCTTTAGTGTTGCATATCACGCAGAAAGGGGAGTCTACCAAACTAAATCCTTAGTAGATTTGCTTCGAAATTTCCATGACCTGTTAACATGTGGGTCAGAAGACAATTAGTTGTGCGCTAGTGATGGCGGAGCCTATTCCTTATGCTGACAGCTGAACGTTCTCGTACGCTGCATCATTTAGTAAGTGATTTGAATTAAGAACGGGAAGGAACAATACTGGTGACAGAGTGCTTGTCTCGGCGCCCTCCCACCGCAGATTTCTGGTTTCGACAGGAAGGTATGATCTAACGCTGTTGGAAACGAGGTGGACATCACCAGTGGGGTTTCTCGTAGAAGCTCTCGTTTCTTCCATAGTCGCATTTAACCGCATCTCCATTTAAAATTCATCACTTTCATTATTACGGCTAGCTGGAGCGTCCTGCAGGTACAGCAACTGGCGCCGTTTCCCGTCAGTTTTTTCTCACATGCCATCAGCGACCGTTCATTAAGAGGGTGGGAGGGTGGTAGCGTGTCGTCACTTACTGTAATTCTGGGAGGTGGCTGGAGAGAGAGAAGAGCATTGTAGCCAAATGTATATGATGTGGTGCGACTGTTTGTAAGCAAGCGGGAAGTGTCCTCGTTGGTCCCGATCACCAATGCGGGCCGCTTATGTCGTGATGAGACGACAACGAAGATGGCTCCAGAGGTACCTACGCCACGACATGAGTCAGCATTAGTGTAAAGAATAGGCGCATCCAATGTCTTGAGTTCACTTTTAATAGGTCATCCCATTGGTCTTTCCTGTTTACAACCATATGAATTCAAGTACAAGGTGGCTTGTCTTCTCATCTTCATCGGAGTCATTAGAGAACCCGTAATTGAGGGCTGTCAGCACGGGGAGAAAGCGATCATGACCTCTAGTAAGTAACCATCCCAGCGTTCACCTAGGGTGTTTTCAGCGAATCGCGGAAAACAGAAATCAATGTGGATGGACCAGGAATCGATCCCAGATCCTGCCGAATGTTAGTCCTGTGTGTCACCACCGCATCACCTTACTTGGAAAGTTCGAATTTCTGTGCAACAGTTTTTGGATTCGGCCGCCTTCACCAGTCACCACTACGAATTGCACATGACTTGAAAGTGAAACGAGGCTGCGGTTGTAGTGGCTAGATAACTCGTATCCCACATAGTCAAACCGGGTTCGATTCCCGGTGGGATCGCTCACGGACTGTCACATGTGGGAATCGTGTCGGACGGTGCCGCTGGTCGATGGGGATTATCGGGGATCTACCGTTTCCACCCCCTTTGCATTTCAACGCTGCTCCATTTCCACCTTGTTTCACCCTCATCGGCTCTCAAGTTCTCGTTGTCAAGAGCCACCCAAATATCACCACACTCCACCCTCCTTTTGGGCAGTGATGCTAATAAAACTCTTTTTTTAATGGGCGAGTAACTAGGCAGGTTAATAGTACGAATATCACCGGAATCCACTTGAAATTAATAATGAAAGCATCTTTGGCCAAAACATCCATCTACAGGACGGAGATCAAACCCACAACCTCCTGAATGCGAGGCAGGCATGCTCCCTCGTGACCATGCCATAGATTAAATACCAGAATGGCTGAATCCCGCCCTCTGCGAATGTCCCCGACAATTGGCTGAAGAATTACCAACCTACAGAGCTGTCAAAACCACATGTTCAGACGATGACATGGCAATTTGGAGGATTGCTTACACTTAGTTTTCCATCAAACCTGTGTTTTAAAAAATTAATAAAACATTTTGAATATTTTTATTAAATATTTGGTACAGGAAGTATGCTAACTTTTCAGTACAAGTATTCATGTAAACAGCCTGATAACCTTTGTTTTCTTTAAACCAAATATTTTTGCAAGTCTAGTTGCAGAAATAGTTGGGGTGTGGCTGTGTTGGTTACACGGCTGTGGATTTTTGGTGAATACGTCCACACTAGCGGATAATATTTTCTTTGGGATATGGGGAATAAATGAAAGTAACGGGGTGAATATTTGGCTCTTATCGTTTAAAACGACAGATAAAGAAGCGGTCTTTCGTTTGTCACAAAAATAAGCGCGCTAACACACTAGAGTCGCGAGATATACCTACTGCCAGGACATTTTCGCCCAAGTCCAAAATTGCCGTCAGTCACCGGAGGCCCCCACCCGCACCTTGCGCATGCAAAGCAACAACTCAAGGTCGTGCTCGCATCGTATTCGCAAAAGTTGTACCCTTCCTTCAGCACACTCCATGAGCCATATTCCAACAAGACAACGCCCAACCACATGTCGCCAGTAATGTCCAGGTCTTTTCGAAGTAAGATACCACTTCTTGCTTGGTTTGCATGTTCGACCGATATGCCACCTATCGAACACGTCTGGAGTACGATCACTCGGCAACTAGTCCGTCATTCTCATCCAGCAGTCAGCGATTCTTCAGGACCACATCCGATGTCTGTTTGATTCAGTACCACAAGTGTAGCGGCTCTTATTGCAGTTGGTGGATGCTTTACAACATCTATATTATGTTATTTTGTTTTAATGTAATGTTTTACATTGCTCTGAAACTGTAACCATTTGTTTATAATACTGTCTGCAATCTTTGTAATATGTTTCTTTCCATTCTGATGGTTCCTTCACGGTGTTACATTTTTCACAAACACGAGTTATTTCCTTCGATCACGCACCGAGTCCAATACGCCAGGGACATGAAAATTGTCGTATATCACATGAATGCCCATATTAAAAGTCTTAAACTAATATATACCACATATGTTAAAAATAAGGATCAGTGTTTAGAGTTGTGTGCTATGAATTGTGTCTACACTTCCTCATAGCGAGTTTAAATGCAATTATAAACATATTCAAATTATCCAAACACTGTAAATAAACACAGCCCGTTGGATAACTAAACGTAAACAAATGCACACGTTACTAACTGACCCCGTGATTTTGACATTTCTGATGGCGATGGGCGAGTTGATGCTGGCAACAGGCGCAGAATATGTTTTCGTTCTAGCTCAACTTTAGTGTTTGGTGAGGCCTGCCGCACGTTGAACGCAAGACAGAGAGCAGATATAATAAAGCACTAGCGGCCGGCCAAGGTACAGCAGACTCAATCCTATCTGCGGTCTGTTTCCACTGATGCAAGTGACACCGCTTGTGGAGAAAAATACATTACGAATGAGATTTTCAGCCACTAGGCTACGGGAATTTTGCAGCAATATTTGTATAACAACAATAAAGCATTATTACGATTATTTAAAAACGGACTTTTATAATATTCATGTTAATTTTATACTTTTTATTCTACACGTTGCACAGTATTGTGATAGCGCTGTCTTAGTAACTTCGANAATATTCATGTTAATTTTATACTTTTTATTCTACACGTTGCACAGTATTGTGATAGCGCTGTCTTAGTAACTTCGAGTTGGCACGTGGTTGGAATTTATTTCTTTGTATGTACGAGTACATTGACAAATTTTAATAAAGCGTTCTTCTTTATACCTATATCCCGTTCTTTACTCTCAACACATAGTAAAATTCTTTCCTAATAATTAACTTTATATAGCTCTTTATTCACAGAAATCCATCCAATTACCACAGTTTTCTCCTTTCGTCATCTTATTATTTTAATGAAAAGCTCCCAGTAACTAATTTACTCGGTGTCACACTATTAACAAAAAGTCATTTTCACTGCAAAACATCAGTTACTTTTGTTACATAAATTTTAAAGTTAAGTTTTAGTATTAGTAATTTTAGTAAAATCATTATAAAATATAACTAAAATTGTTTTGTTGCAGTGAAACGTATTTATTACATTAAGAATACCTGGAAAATATTTCCAAGTTTTTAAAGACATTCAGTAAATGAACATAACTGTTCATAAATAAAACAACGTACGGTATATGACCAGACCACTCCCCCTACTGGTTTTAAGAAATATACATATTATTGTATTTTTGAGAAACTATTTATATTCGCTAGTCGAGTAATTTTATTTAAGAGCAATATTTTCGCATAGCTCACTTTTCAACTTTTGCCTTATAGAGTGACTTCTCCTGTAAAGAACTGGTCGGTCTTGACCCACCGGATAAGCTGTTTTAGCATAATTATTACAATCTGTGCTTCTAATGAAATTTGAAAACTACGTGAAGTAGCTGCAGAGGACACAATAAAACTGTAAGAAAACTACAACCAGACAGAATAGCTAGTTACTTTATTGGGCATGCGCTCTTTCCAGTGTAAGGAAACGCATTTAAATACAAGGTTTACATATTTTCCGTTGTTTCGCGTTCTGCTCTTTCGCGCCTGCTGAGCTTTCAGCTTGCGGTGGTAAAGCGGTTTGTATCCACCGTCCAACACAACTATTTGTGTATATTTAATAGGTATTCAAGTGGTGTGAAAAACATACAGTTATTGGGATCCATCGTCTTTAGCGAGCGACGTAAAAACCAATTAACTTAATTTATTTGGTAATGGTTCAGAGTCGTTCAGAACATGAGCATGAAATGTGGTCCAATTGTGAAATGAGTACAAACAGATAAATGTTAAAGTTTAGCGATATACCACATTAATTTGCGAAATTTGAGGTCTCTGATGCGATTTCGGCTGTAAAAGAGTTTTTTCCAGTGGCCGGTAAGTCAAGAAGGAAAACGAGCCGAGACACTCCCGAACAAATACCAGCGGCACTGCTCATTACACGGACACTTCAATTTAAACGGAACTGCCTGTATCACCTCTCAGTCGGGGGAGAAAATTGCTGCGTCGTGTTGTGTACCTCCCGGCAGAGGGAGGGCGGCGCAGCTCCCATGGCGGGAATCACAGATGGGGAAGCAGGTTGCAGAGAAGAATGACGGTAGAGTGGTTCTCGAAGAGGGAGAGGGGTGTGGTAATGAGGCTGACCCGAGGCTTGCACGGGCGTCGGTGTACCTGTAATTGGGTNTCTCGAAGAGGGAGAGGGGTGTGGTAATGAGGCTGACCCGAGGCTTGCACGGGCGTCGGTGTACCTGTAATTGGGAGGTTGCGCGGAGTAGGCCGCCCCTTTTCTGTGNGAAGAATGACGGTAGAGTGGTTCTCGAAGAGGGAGAGGGGTGTGGTAATGAGGCTGACCCGAGGCTTGCACGGGCGTCGGTGTACCTGTAATTGGGTGGTTGCGCGGAGTAGGCCGCCCCTTTTCTGCGCGTGCGTCACTCCCATCGTCGGCGGCGGTCATGCCCCAGGAATGTCCTGTCTGCCTTTGAGTCACCCGCCTTTCTTCGCTGCAAGGTGTTTCAAACAGGTTTCGAAAACAAACAATCTGCATTTTTCTCCAGAATTTATTTGTGAGAATTCATCTTTCTTGATATGTCAACTTCTTCTCACTTTTGAAATAAGGAAAAAAGTATGTATTTCCACTTGCATTATGTCTCGTGTGATACTTGTATTCAACTTTACTCCCAAAATTTTTATTGTCTACCCATTGACATTTTTAAGAGCGATTTTCTGTGTGGTTACTTCGAAGAATGTTTTATATCGTTCTTGATTATCATTACACGCTTGTCTTGTGCCCTGAGAAAATTATTTTGGAATAATGGTATCTTGCTTTTCGCGCCAGAGTTACTTCGTGCTGATAGCAGGAACATACGTTTACTTGTTCTTGTACACGTTTACTTGTACATTAGCGAACTTCACAGTTCTTTCAAAACTGAACTGATGGTCAAGAACGTGTAGTGGCTCGGAGGGTTCTTCAACTACAGTTGACCATTTCTAATTGACCAGTGTAATGGTCAGTTAATTTCTGGCCAATTTTGGTTTGTGGCATGGCAGGTCTTTTTACCTCAGTTCACTGTAACAAAAATCAAAATAGCACATCACTCGTACACTAAAAACATGAAGTGGATGTCAACAATATTGGAACCATAGCCCACATTATCAACTAGAGAGAAAACATTAGTAGTGAAGCAATATAAATAATGTGACGTCCTGGGAATATCAGCACAGTTGGTTAATACCATATTTAAGCAAATCGAGGCAAGATATATACAAGGCCACAAACGAAAATATATCACATAATTGGTCAACAGCAGTCTCTCAGAATACATTGGCAAGAAATGCCTGCCATAGGAACTAATATAGTGGTCATCTTAGTCCTACTGGCTATCTGGACAATCAGAGGCAAGATCCTTTGTGACATGCTATATATATAGGAACCTCCTCTAATTTGTGACCTTCAGTGATTACTCTATACACAGTCCTTATGATACACATACTTTCTAATGCGATTCTGTCATTGGTAGTGCTACGAAAAGTCTCATAAAGCCCTTGCAATTTAAGACCATTCTTGCTTGGAAGAAACTTAAAACGAAGACCTACGACAGCCTGCAGGAGAATTGCGCTACATTACAAGTAACGCAATGCTCTCAGAGATATGTGAACTATCTCATTTCCAGCGAACATATGAAACAACTGTCCAGTCAATTATATAAAGCTTCTGCCAAAAACACAAACACCCTGATGTCGGTCCAGGGAACCAACGACCACGAGGTGCGTTTGAAGCACAGAAGACTGAAATATCTGCTGTGTGAAATGCTACCTTAACAATGCTGCCATATAAACCACACGGTTGGAAGCAAAATGAACTATATCCGGATCATTGGGAGAGGATACAACTAGGAACTGAACTAATTGCAAGACTTTCAGCACTTCAAGACCACTTGAAGAAGCACTGATCTCAAAACTCGCCCATCAATAACAGTTGCACTGCGAGGCAGTGTGGTGTTACAGTATACGGATAACCTCCAACTGCTCATTCATGGCGATTGATAACGACTCGCTAGTACACCAAGCAACACTCGTGCATCAGGCTGTCCGCGTTCGGTTTCAATTTAAGGCATGCTGTGGGGAGATATGTATGTGTATGAAATGATTCTCTGTATGGCTGTGTGCTCTCTGTCTCACAGGGGAACGTACACGCTGGCTGACCACGTCGCACGATTATCAAGAACTGAAGAATCAGAATATACTACAAGAATTTTCAAGCTAATAGCCAGCGATCAGCAAAGGGCTGCGTGTTGAAGGCATCCTTATCCGACTTCGGTGGAAACCGACAAGAGGTTATGTTTCTTTTATATATAAGGCACGAGCCGTCACTGCTCTTCTGTCTTGTCCTCTTCCTGTACAAACTAGCCACATGTAAACACTACATGCAATTTATCTTTCACTTGCATGTATTTCGTCACGGCCCGGTAATTACAGAAGCGAAATTGCCTTTATACCGCGAACTCCTGCCACACCCTCCAGCAAAATTGCACTACTGGCCAGCAGCATGGCGCAAAGCCGTTCGCCAATCAGTACCTGCTGACTTACTTGCCTGGCGGCATATTCGCCAATAGGGAATATTCCGCATAAACATAATACATGCTTGTTGAATGCCCCCCAAGCACCAACCGATTAGACCATTATTTATGGGGGATTTCCTTCCCCCCTTCTTATGAGGAAGGTGATCGAGATACGCCCGATCACCTCGGGTAACTATAAGCTAACATAACAGTTTGCCACACCCGAACCCATTAGTATGACTCTCCCGTACGCCTTCGTTCACACTACTGAGACCCTCGCAATCAGAGTACCTTTTTCCGGTTAGGATGTACCATCCTTAGAACTCCCCCCCTACCCTTGCCTGTTATCTCTCCAGGTCAGCGCCAAAGAAGTTTTGCCGCTCCCTGCATCCACCCTTATCAGGGCAACAGGGAATCTTCCGCAGCATGTAATAATCAGTCATACAAAGGCCCACTTTGTACAAAGCTCACTTAAGTGCCTCGTGTAGCCTATCAGCGAATGGGCACGTCTACATCAAAGTGACCACAATACCATTTCACTCCTGTTTTTACTTATTTTCTGTGGTCACGGTTTTCATTTAGCGACTTAAATTGGCATTATGTTTAAGTTAAAACTGAGGGAAGCGTCAGGACGAAATGTATGGAATTGCGCTTCTACACTTCATAATATGTAGCAGCACGAGACAAGTTCCTTTTTCACCCAAACTAATGGCTATTATCGGTAGACTGAGCACTTTAGAAAGCCCTGCTTAAGAGCTACTTGTATGCACATAGTGTATTCTTCCACCATATATAAATTAAACATTGTTATGGGCCTCGTCACTTGTTTCATACATTAGTAAAGTGAAACGGTGAAATTATTATGAATGTAAATATTTATAAAATGCTGTTAACTTTTACACTTATGTCATTTAAAAAAAAAAACAGAAAGCAAAAGCAATTATTTCAGTATTCACAAATGCTTATCTAACACTTTTAATTCTGCGTTAAGACATGGAACTGCTTTTTCGCCGTCGTTACCAACTTTATTGGGTGCATGCCAGTCAGTGTGCAAGTTAAAATGTATGCAGATAGGGAAAGTGACATTTTGCATAGGTTTATTTCAAAATTGCTCAAATAGCTGTGAACAGCATACAGTAGTTACAGGGTATAGGTCGCAGGCCTGACACAGATCTGGTACCCGATCTTATTCTAACTACATTAGCTAGTTTACTAATTTAGGCTGTGCCCCACCTGCGCCATAGAAAGATAATAAAAACAACGTGGCCTTCAGTTAAGTGTTGAAAGTCCCCGAAGGTGTCTGGTGGAATGTACAGCGAAACGTCAATACCTGCAATCAGCATGACGCGGCTCCAGATCAGGGTCCCAAACAACAATCCTGAAACTTACATAATTTAAAACCTGAACGTATGTGACCGCACTAAAATTTTATGCAGATTTTCTACTAGGAAATAATTAGATTTCTGCTTCAACTCTCATCATTACACGTTGATGACAAAAAGTCTGCACTACACGTGAGCGGCGTTTTATGTACGAAACAGTATCGCACTAACTGTCTGTGTCTTGGAATTGCAAAACAGGCTCATGTTTGCGAGTGTCTAAAAAATATGTAACGTGACACAATGGATATATGTATACTAGTCCGCATGATAGGCCAGGATTTCACGAGACCTTCACAGTTTGTTTATTTTATTTATTTGGTTTATTTGACGTCGCTCAGTTAAGGCAGTGTTCTTTTACTTTTACAGAACTATTAATTAAAAGTCCAAAATTGTAAGCAAATTCAATCATAAAATGCAAGGGAGAGGGAGGAGGGATAAAATAAACACAGATCATAAACTGTTAAAAGTTAAACAATAAGAAATACAAATTCACACATGGATCCGCGGTGGTGCAATGGTCAGACTACTTGCCTTCCACCTTGGTGAACCGTGTTCAATTCCTGGCAGGGTCGCTCCCGGATTTCGCATGTGGAAATCGTGCCGTATGATACCGCTAGTCGGCCGGTTTTCTCGGGGATCTTCAGTTTCCCCCGTCTTTTCATTCTGGTGCTGCTCCATACTCACCTCGCTTCACCCTCATCGGCTCTCAAGACCTCGGTGTTATGAACTGCCCAAATATTTCCACTTCCACTTCCACTTTCAAATACACACACTTACACGTATGCACACACACTGTTGTACGAAAGCAAAAATTGCAGTTTTGTTACTTGTACTGAGCAATCAATGGTGAGTTAATACAAGCAAACATCTACGGACAGAACTTTTAGAGTTTATGACATACTCTACTTGCAGAAGACGCAGTTAAAAATTTTTCCAGAAGGGTCAGTTACTAACTGTAAATGAGCCGAAATAAAAATTAGTTCTCTGCAGGAGAATGTCAAGTTTACCTCTCATAGCATTATTAGAGTCCCAACGTAAGTTGGTAGAAATGAAAACGTAAAACAAAAGGCAACAAGTCGTTTCTTAAATATGATTGGCTGCCACCATGCTACATTTACATTAAGTTGAAGTTGGTGCAATTTTTCACTTTGAAACGCTAATTTCATGTGACACTTAATCTAATGCGAAAACAATACTTTGCAACCAATACCCGAATATATCAATAACGCAAAGATTAACGTAAAACCTCGTTATTTTCATGAAGAGGTCTAAAGAAGAAATGGAGTGAAAATGAGAGCGAGTCTGCTTCCAGAGTTGGTGTGATGTACATTGGCAGACAGTAAATTTTTCGCCTTCACGTAGGCGGCCAGTTTTCGCCAACCGTTACGTGCCAATGGCTTTGCGTGGGTGAAGGGGGTTGGAGGCAGAGAACTCCAGGTCTCCCTAAGATAATAACCTACCAATCAAGTTATCGCCACCGAGGATCATCCAAAGTGGCCATTATCCATGAGGTATTGCGTTAAGGTGGATTTACAAGTTCGCTGATCACGTCTACAGGACTGTGCGAGTTGAGAGGTTTTCAGTGACACCGATTCACACATCACAAGAATTTCTGCGTAATCTTCATACCACAATTTCTAGTTCAATCTGGTTTTCCCAAAAGCTGCCAGTAAACGAGTCTTCATTCATATAAAAACTAGCTGCGCAATGATGATGTCAACATTTCCCATATAATTTTTAAAATTATTTTCTTTATATTAGTATTTATTTTTTCTGGTGCATGTAAAAATATCGTCTTTCATTCGCATGGATTTTATAAGCCTTAACATGAAAACATTATTTTTGAAAGCAGCCATTTTGGTTACCTTGGAGACCACGCACGGAATTGTTGGTAGTATAGGCGTTGTATGCACAGAAACAGAGAGAAGTGCTATGATTGGCGGCTGGCGCTATCTGTTCTGTCAGTTTACGTGGTCTGCGCCGTGCAAATCTACCTTTATGTAGAATGCGAGATATAGTCCATTCGCGGTTACTTCCAACTTTTCTTAAGCCCTGCTAACGTTCTACTTTTAGGACATTACTCCGGATTTTATAATCACAGTTTAACTTGGTCTAAAAAATTACCATAAACGGACAATGCACCGCATTCGTGCGCGCTCACTTTAATAATACACTGCGTAAGAATTATTTCTTACTAGGCATTACCATCACATTAATTTACTTTCTGTTTTTTATTAATTATAATTAAGAATCAAATAATATAATTTATAAATACAATATAATTAGAATTTCAATTTAACCAAAAATAAGATATTTTTTATTTTAGCTAATTATAAAATGCTTGTGGCACATGGCATATTTAGGAAACAACTTAACACGACGTCAAACATGGGGAGATTGTCCAAAAGTTTGATTCAAAAAGTGTGAAGAAATTGCGAATAGACTATTATTTCCCTTGGAGCACTACACCCGACTGTACAACATGCAGGAATCATTAACAAGTAATACGCACACCTCCATAGTTTTCAGAAATCCACTATTTATATTGCATATGAAAGAAGAATGCATATATTTTGTAATACTGTAAGATATTTTTTAAAATTTACTTATTCAAATACTTGAAATAATTAAATAATGAGTTAATATTTAATTACAATTTAAGTGTATTTTAGTTTTGATGCTTTAAAAAGTACATTTTTCAATCCCCTCTTTTTTCATAAAACAATACATATATTATAATTACTTTGGTTGTATCCAATAAAAATGGCAATCATATTTACAAATACTTTTAATACTTATCATTGATTTTATGCACATCCATTTCAGAATCGAAAATTATCCTTTTTTAATTAAAATTAATGTACATAAAAAAAATTACACTCACTTGCAAAAAAAAATATCACCATGAACGAAAATGAGTACAACGAAGGTTGCCAAACAGTATCACCATAACCAGATATGTGTAATACGGTTTGCTTGCGCAGATGTGCCACTAGGGATCATACATGCCCCTCCATTATATTACCATGTCCCGAGCCTTTACCCACTTAACTGCCCCTGCGATGGAACCTTCAGTGATATCAATTATTTGCAAATGAGTGTATTAAATTTTAACTCTAGTGCTTCCCTAACCCTACCATAAATTAAGGCACAAATCACTAAAACAAAGGTAGTCCTTTACCCTTGGTGACGCCAGAAACAAGCCATTGGACAGGAAGGACCGAGCCTAACGTGGACCCATTGCTTTCCAGGTGTATTTCGTAAGAGGTTAATCATGTAGCCGGGCTTGTAAATTATTCCTGAATTTCTTACAGTATAGGAAAGGGTATTAAATTTGACAGAGAGCAGAATTCGTTATAACAATTAATTCTCGGATACGGAAAAAAAAAAACTAATAATAGAAAACACTATTTAAGCCATAGGCAACAATTTCTATTAATTTTTGTGCATATAGCTATTGAGTATTTTTTAAAGTAAACTATTGGGATATAATGAACCAATATCGTTAATTTTTTTAATACACATTACTTTCAAGAAGAAATTTTTATTTTTGTTTAATTTTTTAAAATTATTTTTCACAATAATTATAATGAAGATGATGATAATAATATTTCTGCTTTCGAAAAGGTTTAAAAGTTTATTCCAAATATATTACGCATGCACAGTCTTTAATGATGTTATAAGTTGCCTTGAGGCGTATCCGAGTAAGTGAGTGATGAAAGAGGATTTGATAAATATGAAATAACTAAATTTAATTTATTAACTTATTTGCAGTGATACAACAATACTCAACGATATTATTTACGACATTAAACTGTCTATCTCTACTAATAACAGTTATTATTCTTATCAGTAAGCACAATATTTGAGCCAGTCACAATTATAATTAATGTCCTTATAACCATCATTAAGTTAGCTACAGTCACTTAATCCTTACTTATAAGTTACACATACATGACAAAAATGCCTATTGCCATCATTTAAAAAGTATGCCATTCATGTTTTCAAGTCCCACTTCTACCAAACTCCAGCCGGTCAGTCTCACTCTCTACTCTCCAGATGCCCGCAGACTAACTGGTGTAAAATTGAAAATGAACTACCGAACGCAATGTTCCGACATAAAAGGAGGTTTTACTGAATAACTATACAGGTTGTAAACTGTATATGTTAATGATCACAGGACCGTACTCCTATGGACAGAGGCTACAGAGTGTCTTGAACAACAATGTCAGTATCTTGTGTAGCCGCCTTTAGCGACGTTGCAGTCATGCACTCGTGCGTTGAGACGGTCGTAAAGTTGTAGGATGTAATCTTGAGGAATAGTGTTCCATGCTAATTCTACCTATTGTTGCAATTGGTGGAGGTTAGTTGCTGGTATTGCAGACCACACCAAATGTCGTCCCATCATGTCCCACATATGATCAAGGAAGGACAGGTTGGGTTATCGTTCTGGCCAAGAGAGTTGACGAACGTCTTCGAGAGCACATTGGGTAGCACGAGATGTGTGTGCACAGGCACTGCCCTGCTGGAAGAGGATATCTCCTTAGCGACGCAGGAACGGCAACAAAATGGGCTGGATGGTGTTACGGATGTAGCATTCACTTTGCAGTGCTCCATAAACAAACACTAGAGGCATACTTTCATTGCAGGCTATTGCTTTCCAGACCATGATGCCAGGAGTTGGTCCTATATTGTCGCTGCCGTATACGCTATTGTTGTTGTCGCTATCCTGTCGACGCCGCACTCGCAAATGACCGTCACTGTTGCCCAGGGCAGAATCTGCTTTCATCACTAAACACAAATCCGTACCATTCATCCCTCCAGTTGCATCGTTCGCAACACCACCTGAGGTGGGCTGCACGGTGATGAGGTGTGAGATGAAGCCTGGCGAGCGGCACTCTTGATTGTAGCCCAGCGTCCAGCAAACGGTTGGTGATGATCCTAGCTGACACCATAGGTGCAACAGTGGTCCAAATATGTTCGGTGGTCACGTGCGATCAGTAATGGCTGCTTGTCTGATGCGGTGGTCCAGGTGGGAATCAGTATGCCGCTGCTATCCGGAACCAGGTTGATGAGTATGTGCACCATCCTTGGACCACTGGCGCCACCAATGATGCACAGCAGACACTTCACATCCTACGCGTTGGGTAATTATTCGGAAGGACCATCCAGCCTCCCTCAGGCCCACAATACAACCTCGTTCAAAGTCCATTAATTGCACGAAGTGTGGTCATCTATGCCATCGTGACACGTCTACAATGCTTACTACACACAGGTCGATGCTTGAAACAACACACTACTCTTTTGCTGAGTCAACTACAGTTGTATGGGGCTCAGCTATGTAATACCTAGTACGCGGTTCCTACTCTGTCCACAGCACAGTACATGTCATTGCATGTACTGCCCCCTATCTCTACTTGCATGCATGCTCTACTACCCATGCACATATGGTGTTTCTACATTACCGCTTTAGTGGTGTTCTTTTTTCATTTTTCATCAGTGTACAGCACTCGCTCGTCATAACTCCGCCCGTCATTTCGATAGTTTCACAAATATGGTGCAAATGGCTGTACAAAACCCTATACTCTGAGGCATGCTGCAACTGATTTAAGTGAGCTGACCTGGTCCAGAATGTTCTTTGCACCTCGTGGCGCACAGGTTAAGTGGTGACCTGAAATTTTGCACAACGTTTACCCAAGTCATTAAGTCTTCCAAGGACGGGAGTAACATCAGTCCCGATAGCGGTATTATGGCCCCTGTTAGCGATGTCGTGGCTCTTTTATAACTCTGCTTTCCTTCTTCGGTTACCAGCGATGCTCTTGGATAACTGTGTTGTGCTCACCCGAGGGGGGTAGGGAATGGTCAAAAAGATATAGGAACCCCTTGTAACATTGCCCCCTCATCAATTCACTTTATTCCGACAGATTCCGCAACATCCAGACATTCATAGCGCGCATTTCGGTTGATGTGACTATCATTGACTTTATTTCAGGGAGCCACGACAACAAATCTGGAAGGAATTATCACTGACTTGTTTCAAAATTTGATAAGGGCATTCCCAACATTACTGGGGCCCTGTTCTCTTACTTGGATTTGCTTAAAGCCAGTCAAAGTGATCGTCTTTATCATAAAGAGGGTGATAATGATGGTATCCCATAGGCATCTTTATGTTATTACAGATTGCACTATGTCGCAAATGTTGTTGTTATAGTGGATTTTTAACTATAAGTGAAATTTATTTCTTAATATATTTTCGAATAATACTTCCAAAATAAAATTTCCTTTTTCTATGGATGCAAGATTTTAGGTGGTACTAGTTCATTTTGAGCATCACGAGATAGCAGCACTAATTCGTGGCCTAATCCATCACTTCGTAGTTACTTTAAAGCGAGAGTATAACTAATCAATTATAAAATATACACCTTAAATGTACTCCAGACAGCGTTTATTTGTGCGGAAATATAACAGACTATAATATTTCTCATGTTTAGGGAATTTTAAAACATTTTCTTTTCTGTAAGACGTATTTGCAAAATAAATCTCTCAATACATCGGCCATTTTCATTGCACTGTAGTTCACAAAGACACGTTGTTGGCCGGTCTTTTTATAAGACAGTCACAAGGCATTCGAAAGACCATCATGGAGACTTATTGAGTTACAGAATACCATTTCGCTTCCTAAAGATAGTTAAGCGGTAAATGTCTTTATTTAAAGATAGAGATAATTTAAAGAATAGTGCTCCTGGCACTGTTACCTGAAGCCATTACAATGTTTAGTGTCATAAAGCCACACTAACTGTTCTTCCCTGAATGCCTGTCTCAAGACTCTCAGATCATGCCGAACATTCTTCTTGAGGCCAGCTGGAACTTGTATGTTCTTCTTTTGCTCCTTTCTGACTAGTTTCCTTCCCCAAAACACACCTACATGCAACTTCATCCCTTAGCTGGACATGACTTGTCTTGTATTCTTGTCCTTTACCACTAGGTAGCGATCTCTCTTTCTTTCCTTAAGTACTTTGTTGCCAGTAGTTTTGGGCGGGCTACACGTCGGATTATCATAACTCTTGCTACTAGATTTAATTATTGGCGAAGCATTAATCTGGCCCGTTTCTCGATAGTTGGTATCGGATGAATTCCCTGGACACCGGGCTTATATGTGTCACTCCTTTCCCCAGCCACCGTAAAATGCTCTCGGTTTTATTCACTTCTGACTGGTGCGTCCTGCAGTTCCTTCGGGGGCACTGGGCTTATAAATGTCACGTTCGGCGACACTTCCAAAATTCCCGATTCTTAAGTGGTCGTAAGAGGAACTCCCAAGCAATAACTCTGGTAGTGATGTCTGTCGATGTGGTCTCCAGCTTCTTCAAGATGTCCAAGATGCGATCTCCATCGTCGTCATAGCACATTGTAGCTGCCTAAACGGCATTGCGGGGTGGCGGCTCGTGCTTTGCCGATTCCACCTACAGCTCTGACCAGGACATCCTGAATGCTGTGTGGTGCTGTAAGGCATACCGCTCGGTGAACATCCACATCGGTGCTGTGGCCACGAAGAAATCGATTACGATGACGTCACGTGCCTCCTCGGGTCACTCCTCCAGAGACAGTGGAACGGCCTTACGATGTCCTGCCATAGCTAGTGCGGTTTTACCCCTGGTCGCTGGGTGTGGCTTCGCAGTTGGGCATGGTAGGATTGTCGCAGTTATCGGTCACCGAAACGTAGCTCCAAAGCCAACACCAGTGTTGGGTTCTCCGGTCTATGTCACTCTAGCAGAAACAATAGTATACTCTGTGTGGGGCATATTATTACATCTGCAAGATAGTAAGTCTGTTGTTCGTCTGAATAGCCCCATTAAGGTTGGCGACTTCTACAAACTGGCACTGGTACTCCCGCCAAGGAGTATGACCATCGTAACTTCTTACTGAATAACACCAATGCCGTAGAGCTGCCGGCCACCCTCTGAGATTGCTGTATTGATTACAAATAACCCTTTATCCTCACTTTCCTTGGCTGTCGGCTCGGTGATAGCGAAACTAAGTTCTTCCGCTATTCTACAATGCTTACCACGCCTCTGCTGAAAGAATTACTGCCTTTCCATTTTTAATGCATAAATTTTTTTTTCCNCCACCCTCTGAGATTGCTGTATTGATTACAAATAACCCTTTATCCTCACTTTCCTTGGCTGTCGGCTCGGTGATAGGGAAACTAAGTTCTTCCGCTATTCTACAATGCTTACCACGCCTCTGCTGAAAGAATTACTGCCTTTCCATTTTTAATGCATAAATTTTTTTTTTCACCATCGATACTGTCTACTGACAATTACCACTTTTTTTCATTTACACTGTCTATTCTTTCATTTACACTATCCATCCTTTCACACATGCTTATGATTTTCTTACCCACACAGTTAACTATCGTATTTACGAACTTGGAAATGCCCTCTATTTTCTTATCTACATTTTCATTTACTCTGTCTATTTTCGTATTTACACAATCTATTTTCTTGTATAATAAATCCACTACATTAATTATTTGGCTATTTACATTATCGGTAACACTATTTACGATACTGCTTATTTGGCTATTTATGCTGTCGGTCACACTACTAATCTGAGTATCTACAATTTCGTTTACACTTTTTTTTACACTACTTAATTTTTTATTCAGGATATTAACACTTGCGTTCTACTGGCTACTTAGCCCCTCAGTTAAAGCTCGCAGTACTTCCAAGTATGCTGACATTTTTCTCGTGAGCATTCACAGCGATTTTTGGACAGATCAGTCCGAGTTTTAGGGCCTACGGCAAATACAATTTTTAAAAATTAAATATCACATGTTAATAGCATTAATATAATATTGCCTAACTTAATTTACAAGTAAATGCACCCATTCCATTTCTGGGACCAGTGTTACGAGTCACCTGGGGCGTATCCGAGTTGGTAAAAGATGGAGGTCTTAACAGAAATAAAAAAAATTAATTTGTGAAATTATCTGCAATGTTACAAAAATACACATAGCTTTTACTTAAAACATTAAACTTCGTGGCTCAACTAATAACATTTATTATTCCTATCAAGTAGTGCAATATTCAAGCCAACCCCAATTACAATTTTAGTCTTTATCACTGTCTTTATATTAGCTAGTCATTTAATCCTCACTTATTAGTCACACATATACGATAAAAATGTATATCGCCATCGTTCGAAATGTATGTCACTTACGCATTACAATAAGTCCAACTTCGCCACAGTTCCGCCAGTCAGTCTTACTCTCTATTCTCCCGATACTTGCAGACTATACTCACTGATCGCTGCGCCGCCCGTCGTTTCGATGGTTCCACATACCTGACGCTAAAGGCCGTACTAGACTCTAGAGTGAGTGAGTGAAGATATTTTGGCGGCTCTTAACAGCGAGGTCTTGAGAGTCGATGAGGATGAAGCGAGGTGAATATGGAGCAGCGCCAGAATGCAAAGACGAGGGAAAACACGAGATCCCCGAGAAAACCCACCAACCAGCGGCATCGTCCAGCACGACTCCTACATGCGAAAATATAACCAGGTTCGCCTTGGTGGGAGGCGAGTAGTCTAACCACTATACCACTGCAGCCCCACAAGACCCTAGACTCTGAGGCACGCTATAGCTTATATAAATGATATGAGATGGTCCAGAAGGTTCTTCGCACCTCGAGACGTGCTGAGGGAGGTGGTGACCTGAAATTCTGCACAACGATTTCCCATGTCATTCAGTCATCCACGGACGGAGTAACGTGATTCTTGGTATTGTTACTGTGGCCGGTGTTGCCGACATCGCGGTTCAATTTGTAACACTGACTGCCCCCCTCCAGTTACCAAAGATGCTCTTGGAGGACTGTTTAGTACGCACACCCGATTTGGGAGAGGGGGAAGGGAGAAAACAGTGACGCTGCCTGTAATGACAACTAATTAATCTGATTTTGAGTGTGTTTGGGCGAACGTCGCCTCACGAAGGAATTAGGGGGGAGCGTGTTGTAACAAGAACTCACTCTCTCAACACAATGTTACGTTCTACCTTTTCAACGGATTGTAAAAAATGATTACAAATTATAATAACTCGCAAGGTGCATAACCTCAGAAATGATAAGAATGGTGTCACGTCAAACACGGAACTACAATTTTGAAATAAACTTAATACAAAATAATACGTATAATTACAGAATACTATCCCACAAAACGCTGGTTACTCTAAACCAGCCATACTCAACCTTTTTTTTTATAGGGGCTACAAATACCGTTCAGTCATAGTGTCGCGGGCCGCAAGTAAAAATTGTTTAGGTGTAAGTAAATAAAAAACTTAATTTTAACATTTAACCATGTATTTACTTTTTATAAACATAAATATTTTAGGCTTTAACAAAGATAGTTTATTTAAACGTTTTAATGCGATTTTTGATACTGTGAACACTTTTTCAAAACTTTATCAAGATCTGGCTTGTTGCTGCTTGCTAACCTTATCACATCATCCAGATGAGAGTCGGTAAGTTGGTTTCTGTACACATTCTTTGTGTACTTCATTTTTGAAAAAGACGATTCGCACACGATGTCGACCCAAAGACCACTCCTTTGGACGCTTTTATATTTTTGGGGAATAATGCTCCAAAATTCCACATACTCCTTTTTTTCCCTTTTTTCTTTAAACAAAATTTCTAGGTGGGTGTCGTTTTTAAAATCGATGAATTCATCTAACAACTCTGGGTAATTACAATTCAAAATTGAAGCCAGCTCTGAGATAGTGGTTGTTTCTAAATGCCATGGATTTTCTACAAGCATCAAACATTTTTTAATTTTTCTTAGATCTTGAAACCTTTTATGAAATTCATCTAATAGTGCAGTTATATAATTTGAAATTGTAGAGCAGTTTTCCTCAAAAATGTCGATACGGTCCTCTGTTATCTTAATTATAGTTGGAAAATAGTGCAGCTGTTTGTTCTGTAGTTCTTCATGATAAAGTTTTAGCTTTTCCTCAAGAGCAAATACTTTATTCGTCATCTGTGAGACTATGTTATTTTCACCTTGTAAACTCCGATTGAGGCTATTTAGTTTTTCTGTAATATCACATAGAAAGGCTAAAAGACACCACCATCCATCATTTAGTAACTCAGGGTACACTTTATTATTTTGCTCTAAAAACAGTATTATTTCATGGCGTAAAGAAAAAAACCTTTCTAAAACTTTTCCTCTACTAAGCCATCGCACTGAGGTATGTAAAAGGACATCATTATACTCGCTTCCCAGTTCTTCCAAAAGACTTTTAAATTTTCTGTGGTTCAATTCTCTTGCTCGTATGTAATTGACAATATTGATAACCGTCTTCATCACAGCTTCAATTTCTGGATTTACAACACGTACCACCAAGTTTTCTTGATTAAATTTGTTAAATTATATTTTCCTTAAACAACGTAAGAAATCCATTTTTGGATCCAGTCATTGAAGGACAGCCATCGGTGCAAACACACACGATTTTTTGTATATCAATTTTATTCTGCTCTAAAAAATTGCAAATAGTATCAAGGTAATCTGTGCCTCGGGTTTGACCTTTCATTGGAAGAAATTTCAAAAAACCTTCAAAGATTAAATTATGTTCTGTACAATATCTAACAAACACCGAGCATTGCGATGTTGCTGAAACGTCGGTACTGGAATCGAAAGCCAAACTAAAAAACTTGCAGTTTGTAAGGTTTTCTAATAAGTTATCGTAGATGAATTTTGAAATGTCTTCAATACGCCTTATACAGGTTGAATCGGAGATCTGTAGTTTTTTTATATTAGACAATATTTGTATTTTGTTGCTGAATTTATCAAAAAGTGCATTGGCCCCACTAATAAAGCATTCTTTTACAATTTCTGCATCGGTGAATGGTTTCATATGCTTACCAAGAATGTAACAAATTTGATATGATGCCATGGTTACCGCGGAGTCTTATGATAATGCCACGGAAATAAAAATTTTGCTGTTGTTGCAATGCCTTCTTAAAATAACTCAATTTCTCACTTCTTAAAGACGATCCAGAAGGAAACGTTTCGTTGAACGATTTGTGTTTTGTGTTAAAATGACGAGAAATATTGTATTTCTTTAACATAACACTTTCTCGGCATATCAAACAAGTAGCTGCATTGTTTTTGTTAGGAACAACAAAATATTCCGTTTCCCACTCGTCTTGAAACAATCTGTTTTCATCACATATTTTTCTTTTGATAGAAAAATAACTATTTTACACTTAACAAAACCAATTAACTGCAATTACCAGGCGAACTTTGATAATTTGTGTGTGTCATGTAAACAAATTTAAAACAAGTGACGACAAATAAGGCAAGACGTAGGTACAGAAGTGTGAAAGCAAAAGGGGAATTCCCGCCGCTGGCTGTCTTGCGCGCGCAACCCGCAACTCTGAGTTGTGCAAGATAATAAAAGAGATTGCTATATCCCAGCACTGCGCGCACCGCGGTAGGGATTTATGTACTTATAGCGCCCATAGTTTCTCTGATGAGCGCGCAATTTAAAATGCTTGGCAATTTGATAACTCCAGGTGGGCCAATCACAAAAGCTCGGCGGGCCGCATGCAGCCCGCGGGCCGCAGGTTGAGTATATATGGGTCTAAACAAAATGTTTTGTTAGTAAACCACATATTTATTTAATAATCCATAACAATTAAAATTATAAGTATATATATAAACACCAGAAAATCTTAACATACTAAATGATAACAATTTTACACAATTATAAATAAATAACGTGTTTTGAAAATTAATGTTACTGTATCAACGTTTTCTTACATCAGTAATGTCGTGGAAATTGGCTTTTGGTGGCGTTGAAAATGACATGATCATTTACTTGTTTGCAGATGTAATACTATCTCTGATGTATGTATTTTTGCAGCAGTAATATTTTTATTGTATCCATTAATTTATTTGTCAGATAATTTTGTTTACAGAATTTACGACTGTAAAAGGATTAATACATTTTAGTTTGTTGATTTTGTTATGCTTTACATAAGTCTTAGCCAAGGAGAATGTTAAGTGTTTNAAGGATTAATACATTTTAGTTTGTTGATTTTGTTATGCTTTACATAAGTCTTAGCCAAGGAGAATGTTAAGTGTTTCTTTGGTAACCAAGTCCTATGAAATATGGAATAGTCAAGCGATCTCAGTGGGCAGGTTTTCTCGGGGATCTCCCGTTTCCCCCGTCCTTTTATTCCGGCGTTGCTCCATACTAACAACGTATCACAGNGCAGGTTTTCTCGGGGATCTCCCGTTTCCCCCGTCCTTTTATTCCGGCGTTGCTCCATACTAACAACGTATCACAGCCATGTCAAACAGTACAATCCTTGGAGGTAATTAGGAGTAATACGTATTTATGGCAGTGTTGTCTTGGGGCAAGGTGACTCCGAAACACGTGTTATGCGTTTAAGAGTCGGTGCGATCTATTACACATTTTAAAATGGTGTTAGCGGCCGATATGACTGTTTTATTTAATTATATGTATGGTATCAGAACAAATGTCATAAAAAAATACTACATCACAGAAATTTAGCGTACCTTTATTAATTTCGCACTGATCAGAAGGTTGTTTGCTTAAATTCCAGACATTTAAAAGAAGGCCAACACCCCTATGTCATTAAAAAAAACCGAGAATACATTTAGTTAATCACTAACTGGAATATTGTCAATAGGTCGATTATTAAATAACGCAGCCAAATTTTGTAGTTGGAATATCGTCCATTACTAAGCTCATTACTTTTTTTTGTTCATTCAGTGATGTATAATTTCAATATGATTGTAATACTTTACAAAAACTGCACAAAAGTGTGGCCTCCTTCTTCAATATAAACTCATTCATGGCTGTTGTGCTAGTTCAATGACCCCAGACATGTGCCGTAGAGGTAAGCCGCTGCAGGCACCAGAGCAAAGGGTTATTTCTCCTATTCCATTGGGAACGCATACACCAAACCTTTTGAGTACCCCAAACACAAAATAGTAAACTGAGGCGAGGACAGGAGAACGAGCAGGCCATGCAATGGGTCCACCGTGGCTAATCCATTGCTTCGCTGTTAAAATACTTTCTGACGTCACGAGAGAAATGAGGAGTCACACCGTCTTGCTGAAACCACAACCAACGCCGAATATCAATAGGCAATGTGTTTTTCAGGAACTGCAGATACGGATTACCGTTGAGACGTAAGGGCAGCTTTAACGGCCCAATAAAATAACCCCACCACTCACATGTTGACAGTAACTTTTTTTTGTTGGAAATGAATGAAGCTGGCATGAGGGTTTATATCTGCCCACATATATTAGTTGTGTAAATTGACTGTTCCATTTCGGGTTGTTCCATCTCGGGTAAACGATGCTTCGTCACAGCACAGATATTGCATTCTGACGTCATGTCACGTTTAACTGAAAATATAATATAGGTGTTTATTTAACGAAATAACGTTATAATGGTATCTTCTATTAACGCTCGAAATGTGAGTATTGTATTTTGTTACACCCAGTATTTGTCACAGTAAAGAGTTTAAAAAGGTGATTATTGCAAGAAGTAAACTAATTAGTTTTCAGTCACTGCAGGTGGCCACTGCTAGTAGTTATGGAATACGGAACACACATCGAGAGTCGTATATCATACGGCAAATTTACGGTTATTTCCATAATAATATTACCTAGTACCATTCCATAATAAAAATACCCAGCCTATCTGCACTAAAACAAAAATGCATTAAAAGCTTGATTATGTCTAGGTTTGTCCAAATTCTCATGTTAATAATTATATAAGTTTGTATTTTACAAAGAAATATATAAATTTGTTTGAAAAATCATTATAACNAATTCTCATGTTAATAATTATATAAGTTTGTATTTTACAAAGAAATATATAAATTTGTTTGAAAAATCATTATAACATATGGTATATAAATTTTTAAAAACATTAAATAAGATATTTGACGACATTATGAAAAACTTTAGGTGAATATACACCCCTTTCACAAAAGTAAATTATGTTTAGGAGAGCAAAAATAAATAACNATTATGAAAAACTTTAGGTGAATATACACCCCTTTCACAAAAGTAAATTATGTTTAGGAGAGCAAAAATAAATAACTTAATTAATAATTAATTAACAGGAAATATTTTAATTTTATTTTTAAAAACTAATAGAAACCTTGTATTCCATTAATAAAACGTTGTGTTATTTATGACTGATCTTTCTTCTTTCATGTATAAACTGAATCACGAATATCGTCTGATCAGCGGTTAATGAGAAATTAATTTGAAGTCCGTGTTATTTTCGTAGATTTATGGTTGCGGAGAGACCAGGAATCTAGCTCAACTCTATCTGAGCTCCGCCACTGCCTCTCTGCCATCAAGCAGTGAAGTCCGGGAAGGACAGATATTCCTCAGGGGCGTCTGCCCGGGCCAGTTTGTAATTTGCGGCCTGACTACAGATGCTCATTCTGGGCGGAGTGCACTGTCACGTTTGAAATCACGAGTGGCGATGCCAATCTCTGCCAGGCTATTGTAGTTGGAAATGAGTCGATTTGAAATGTCGATTTCGTCGTTAAGTGGTTCGTGGCTGCAATAATAAATCTTTAATAATGAATCTGAACAACAAAGATTTTTGGTCCCAAGTGGAATGGGGAGGGGAGTATCACGTGCTCACTACAGTTAAATAGAAAAGTGGGAAATTCCTACCCGCCACCCCCCTNTGGAATGGGGAGGGGAGTATCACGTGCTCACTACAGTTAAATAGAAAAGTGGGAAATTCCTACCCGCCACCCCCCTTCCTCTTCCTTGTTCGTTCTGAATTTCTAGCAGAGCGAGAACTTTCCGGACTCGGCAGTGCGTAATGTGNCCCCCCTTCCTCTTCCTTGTTCGTTCTGAATTTCTAGCAGAGCGAGAACTTTCCGGACTCGGCAGTGCGTAATGTGAGAAACTGTACTGAGAGGGTGATAACGCTTTCGCAATACCACTTAATAAGGCTGGCTCTGAACGACGGGCAGGACAGCTGATCACCTATCGTGGCAACCTCTTTTTCCATCATTTTTGTTTTGTTGATCTTGCCAAAGGTGAGAACAGTTACAATTGTGTCAATGCATATGCATGCATCACATATACAGGACGTTCGGAAACTCAACCGAAATATTTCGAAAGGTGATTCCTAATGAAAATGAGTTGATAGAGATATCCATTCTCAAAAATAGAATTTATTAACTGTAACTTTACAAAATATAAACATGAAATTAAACTACAATTTTCGGAGCGACATTTTATGTTATCAAGATAATTAACCTAAAAACAAATTCTTAGAAGAAACTCCCCCCCCCCCTGANCTTGCCAAAGGTGAGAACAGTTACAATTGTGTCAATGCATATGCATGCATCACATATACAGGACGTTCGGAAACTCAACCGAAATATTTCGAAAGGTGATTCCTAATGAAAATGAGTTAGAAAAAAATAATGCGACTAATACCTCAGGCCAATCGCAGATAGAGATATCCATTCTCAAAAATAGAATTTATTAACTGTAACTTTACAAAATATAAACATGAAATTAAACTACAATTTTCGGAGCGACATTTTATGCTATCAAGATAATTAACCTAAAAACAAATTCTTAGAAGAAACTCCCCCCCTGAATAAAAAATTAAAAATAATAATAATAATAGCAATAATAATATGGGTGTCCAACCATTAGCATGCCACATTTTTACCAGGAAATTATATAAAAGTTTGGTGCTAGCTTACTGAGCAGTACGATTTAATAAACAGATATGGCCCTCTTGTTTTAATTGCACAGGACCACAGCTTTTGTTTAAAACGCACACAAAAATTTCAGTAGCAGCGAAATAGCTATTTTCTGCACGCAGAGGCAAAATCGATTGGCTGCCTACGATTTCCGAAACCACAAATAACGTGTGGCTTATAACATACGTGCTGATTCACTTGTGGATTTGACGTGGGGCGCGGAAGGATACAATAGACTGAGACGAAAAGAGGCATCCAAACCACGTGCATCCTCATCAAAGAACGTTTATGTAAACATTATTTAAGTATAATTGAAAAAGAAATAACAATTTACTTATAAAAAAACTCACATTTTGGAGGNGATCCTCATCAAAGAACGTTTATGTTAACATTATTTAAGTATAATTGAAAAAGAAATAACAATTTACTTATAAAAAAACTCACATTTTGGAGGTCCCCTAGTCCCATTCCCAGCAAACGACTGAACCCCACTACCAATTGCTATTGGCGCTTTAATCTGGAGGTATCCGCCCCCACTACCCCTCATNGTCCCATTCCCAGCAAACGACTGAACCCCACCACCAATTGCTATTGGCGCTTTAATCTGGAGGTCTCCGCCCCCACTACCCCTCATATATATTCATTCTATCATATGCAGCCATCTTGGTGGATTTTCGTTTGTCATTTGTTATACATTTCTGGAGGATGCCATATTGGATTTCATATGTTTACATTTACATTACCTAANTTTTCGTTTGTCATTTGTTATACATTTCTGGAGGATGCCATATTGGATTTCATATGTTTACATTTACATTACCTAAGTGGCGCTAGTGTATTAATAATCGATATCGCCACCAGGCGAGTTGTCGATTTAGCCACCAGACAGCAGCCATATTTGGTTATTTTTTTTATTTATAGGTTGTGCTGTCGGCACCCTCGATGTTGGATAATATTTTCAACACATAGGTGTCATTAATTTCTCGATTATGCTGCTAGCTGTGTACCGAATGGTGACATTAACCATTCTTGCAAACTATGTAAACTGCCATATTACAATTTTTGTTTTACTTTTCAACATAAGTATTTTTATTTAAAATGATTTTTATGTAAGGCAGAATTTTTTTTAACATAAATAAAACAATATTTTTTACACAAAATTTGTTGACATACAATAAAATATACATAATCCGCAAATAAATAAATAATTGTTATTAATATTTTTTTAACNACAAAATTTGTTGACATACAATAAAATATACATAATCCGCAAATAAATAAATAATTGTTATTAATATTTTTTTAACAGAGTCCAAATTACATATTATTATAATATGCTGGTCTTCAATTATGATTTTTGGGTATCTCGTAGAACACTGANAACAGAGTCCAAATTACATATTATTATAATATGCTGGTCTTCAATTATGATTTTTGGGTATCTCGTAGAACACTGAGCAATTCATGTATGGTGGTATCAGAATTCCTCTATGAAGGGCCGTGCAAATCACAAGGTCGCTACGAAGTCCTTCGGCACAAGCAGCAGCAGTACTTGTCTCCGATGCACCATCCATCTTATTATCATTGCATTGTAGACTTGACTCCTGTTTGATCGATGGCTATATGATACTAGTACCAACATCCGACTCCGGTTCGCTGTATATTCAATAAAACCTTCATTCATGTTGGGACCAATGTGTCCGAATGTTCATTTTCTATTTTCCACCAGTATATAACAGACATATGTATGCACGACACACGAGAAATAAAAATCCACAATACTGCTAATGCATTAATTTCTGGACTTATATATTAAGATTATGTTCTTTGCAGGACAAAGTTTGCTTCTACAGGTTGACTGGGGTTGCGTGTTTTTTGATAAATGTCTTATTACAATTGAAAGAGTTTGAGCAGTCGAGGATACATTTTACCGCAATACGCTTCTCTTACAATCAGATTGTAAACATGCTATGACTGGTCGACAGGTTACACTAGCCGAACTTCTTACGGGGGAGGCCAACCACGATCCAGGTGCACGCCAAATTTCGAGGAGGGTACGATACGCAGGACCCGTCAACTTGTACCCGTCGCGTTGGTAGAGCCATTCGAGTGACCCGCTATGTTGTGGAACTTTCCGTACGAACAGTGAACAGCGTGATCAAGCTTGGCGCCACAAGATTTTCCACCTCCTGGGGAATTTGCACAGTTGTTCCTGCAACGTGTGGCTGACACAGACTTTACAATCGGTGCTCTGTGTACGGAAGAGTGCTACTTCAGCCAGGACAGTATGCGCTACAGTTACATTAGTTTGTAGGGTGATACAAATCTGCAAACCAGAGGTCACCAACAGAGGTACTCTGTCAACATCTGTGATAAGGCCACGGTGACTTAGCGGTTAAACTGCTCGCCTGACGCCAAGGTGAACCGTGTTCAATCCCCGGCAGGGTCACTCCTGGATTTTTGCAAGTGGGAATCGTGCTGGACGATGGCTCTGGTCGGCATGTTTTCTCAGGGATCTCCCGTTTCCCTTGCCCTTACATTCCGGCGCTGCTACATTCTCACCTCATTTCACCCACATAGTCTCTCGTGCCCTCGTTGTTAAGAGCCGCCCAAATTGCTCAACTCAACTCAACAGCTGTGATTGTATTATTGAAATTTACATCATTGGACGGTACATGTTACCGATTTTCTTGATTTCACAGACGCAACGTTTGGTCTGGAGTAACACTTCCACAGTTACTAGAAGTGTTTCGCTGGCCATCCGCCAAAATTGCCTTTTTTTATGTAATTCGTAAATTATAATATTCACAACGTACTACGCGCTCAGTTTCCTAACGTAAACTATATTTAAATAATTATTCTGAATTAAAAAAAGTAATTCAATACTACAAACTTAATCATAAACTAAAGCATATCAACGAAACTAAGGCAATATAAAGTGATAAACAAAACCTTTCACAAGTATACAAGTTACAATTTTTAATTATTCAACCTTTACTGAATTTCAGAAATACGTTCAGTTATTAACATAGAACACAAGTGAAATATTAAACCAAATTTGGGTGGCCAGCAGCACATTCAGGCATGGACCCCTCGTCATAAACAAGAGATGGTTTAACCACGCATGGAAGATTAACAAAAAAACATTTTGCTTTGCATAATTTAATAACAATGCAAGCATACTGCCTGCCATCTGTTAGCTACTAGAGTAAACGAATACACCGGCCCGGAAAACCTACACAACGCAGTGACGGCATTGTTGTAGTTAAATACTTATTGTAGAAGACAAAAGAGCGGATGTCGCCGTGGCCATGCGGTCGTGGTCAGCGCTACCCGAGCCGTTGCTCACTCCAGAGGTTTGAAGCATCCTCCGGACGGATAGGACGGGTAGCTCCCTCTGGCGTTAGAGACTCTCGGCCTCCGGGAGGCGCGAGCGGCGACATTGCTTTTTCTCATTACAAGCTTCAATAAAATAATATAAAGGAATTTAATGTATCATCTGTAACACTTGTTCTAATCCAGGGGGGTCCTAGGTTCGATGCCAGGTCGATCCATTCCCCGTACAACAGATTACCATGTTTTGCTGCATTGATGTGATTTATATTATTTTGTTATTTCACAGTCGTCATCACGTATATTTAGTAGAGTAATTTAGGCTATGATTTAATAGATAATTATTCGAGTTGTTAAAAAAAATATGAGGGCTACTGAAAGGATGATAGTACGTTATATACGAAGGAAAAATATTATGCCCCGTTCCCACGAAGCCTTGCATGGCAAGTCTCGAGCGGCTGGAGGTTCGTCGGGTGACTTGATGCAACGTGTGTATCTGTGTAGCGGGACATGCGCTGTAGTTTGCTTGGTAATAAGAAATGTTAAAACATGAATAACAGTAATGAATAGGATAGTAAATTTGCGTGTGCCGCAGCTTGTTATGTGCGGTTAAGTGGTGAGTTTTTGAAGAGGAAAATGGTGAAACGCAAGAGGGGTTNGCGGCTAAGTGGTGAGTTTTTGAAGAGGAAAATGGTAAAACGCAAGACGGGGTTGGGGGGTGGTGTTATTGAATGAACGTCCTGGAAGGCATGTAACACCAAAAAATGTAAACATTAAAGTAGTGATTATATGTAATTATGTCATAAAGAAGTACATTGCCAAACAACTTATGGAAAAAGTTATANATAGATTATTTTGTGTTGGGCCGTGTGAAGATACAGGTTTGCCAAATGCCTGTGGAGGACATCATTAGACACATTGTGATTGACGCTAGTGACGAAAAAGATAATTATCTTAGTGTATCGCGCTAGCATATAACTCAAGAGCGAGAGGTGAACACGAAGATCAGCTTACACAAGATTGCGATAAATCTTTTGTGGCTGTGACCCCCATCCCTCATGAACTTGGATACGCCCCTCAGTCGCCTTGTAGCAATATGTTTAAATTTGTCCGCCAATCTGTGGTATGCCGCTATACCTTTACCATCTTCACAGATAAAGGTGAAGATTTCTATACTTATTGTAAACAACAAGTGCTCTTTGCACTAATCTGTTTTTGGTGAATATGTCCGTTATCTCTTTTGGTTCTTGACGATTGTCGGAGTGCGATCTGAAACGGTAATATAGGTATTCCTACATGCCAGGCGCTGTATCACTGTATTGATACCACTGAAATCTTTGTGTGCTTTCAAACGAAAACAGCAGGTCCTGAGCAGTTGCAGAAATAGGGCACTGCTAAATACTGCTCAATGCACCGGCATGAATCTTCCTTCAAATCTGATAGTAAAAACGTTGCATGTAATATAAGGATGGCCACGCCTATTATTTTCATTAACGTGGAAAGTACTAACAATTGTTTGTCATTTGGTTGAAGATTTCGATAGCATACAACACGGTACTACCAATTTTAATTGAATACGTTTTTGACATTGTAAAAAAAATTCAATTTATAAACTCGATTTCCAATAGTAGCTATCTCCTTGAGTAATTGAACTAGGATGTAAGGCGCATTGTATTGTTTTCCACCTCCTTTTTCATCTTGAATCACCTCCCAAAATAATTCAGTTGATTTTCCGAATAACCAATATGAAATACATGTATGTGTGTATTTTCATTTTAGAGTAGTGTGAAAATAAAATATGTTTGTTTTAAATAATCTATGGTGAAATATGAAAAGAATGTAAGATTAATTTGAGGAGAGGAGAAGGAAGTGTCCGCAGCTTAGTGAAGGCTTATAATAAAAGAGTGCACGAAAGTGATGGAGCCAGAGCAGAGTAAGTGTATATGTTAGCGGAGCCGAGAGTGACTTCACCTCTGACCTCGAGACGCGCACATGACTGAGAAGACGACGTACTTGGCGGCCCGCAGTCGGAGATTCACTAGCGCGGAGTACAGTGGTAGAGAGATCATCGAGGAGTGGATGGAGACGTTTGGGCTTCTATACTCACCAGGGTCTTGAGGGCGAGGTGAAATGAGTATGGGGCAGCGCCGGGTAAACAGGAGTTATCTGAGAAAACCTGCCAACCAGTGGTATCGTCCGGCACGATTCCCACTTGTGAAAATCCGGAGTGACCCGGCTGGGGATTGAACTCAGTTCACCTTGGTGAGAGACGAGCAGTCTTCTCACTCAGCCACCGTAGCCCCACGAGTCTTAAGAGTTTTCATACACTTTAGTAATAAGCACTGAACATCGGCAGTAACTCAGGATGTATAATATAATTAACGTTCAAAGAGAGCTGTATATATATATATATGTGTGTGTGTGTGTGTGTGTGTGTGTGTGCGTGTGTGTGTGTTGTATATTTTTGGCAACGGGTTTTCAAGAGAAACTTGGTTATTATTGTGTTGTATTAGTTATGTTAATTTCATTAATAGCAAACCTATGGGTGTTCTGACTGTTCCTGGTACTAACATGTATCAGCGCAGTTTAAGTTTTCAAATCTGAGTTTTACATTACATGCGGTTATGCTCGTCATAAGTGAACGCAACCTCACAATGACACATACGTAGAAATTAACGAAGATTAAAATATGAAAAAGTTCTCGCTTTACGAAGGGTTAACAGTCGACAAAACCATACAAAATCTAAGTTTGGCTGTATCGGAGACAAGGCCGCGTGTTTTACGTGAATACGTCTGTGTTAGAGGGTTATAATTTCTTTAGGATATGGGAATGAAATGAAAGTAACCAAAAGGATATTTGGTTTACGCGGCTTAAATTAACAGGTAGAGATGATATCTTTCGTTTGGCGCCAAAATCAGCGCGCTACAACATCAGAGTCGCGAGATGCATTGCCCGGAAATTTTCGTCCACGCCCAAAACTGCCGCCAGTCGTCGCGAACGCCACCCACACCTCGAGCATGCGCGCCGTCAACTCAAGGTCATTCTTGCGTTGTAATTGTAAACCCGATCGAACGATACCATATTTATTTCAGTCGTGTTATTAGTCACGACTTCATTGTTAACCCTGCAAACGTTACATCGCCGTTTCCGTCTCGGTACACCATGTGTCGATCTGATTCTAAAGACGTATTCAAGTCAACAAGAGCTAAGTGGCCGGTAGAGTAGCTGTAACTTACTCTGACTTACTCGTTGATTTCTTTGGTGTCGATATTCGCCGCCCTGCGAAAACTTTTCACTCGTCGATTCCTGGTTCGAAGCCGTGAGCACACTTTACGTCACCACCCGCTCGGTCGTGTCGCAGCTCTCTTTTATTGGTTTAGCGTCGCGCGGAATCAATGTCACTTGCTGACACTGTAATGTAACTACCTGGCTATTTATTGTCCGGTCCTGTGCATAATTTTGCGTTAGTTGATGATGCGCAGTAGCCACCCTGTGTTTATAGGATTGCATGGTTACATTTCAGCCCTCGGCAACTATATTTCTTGAAGTCGCAAGCATAACAATGGAGAAGCCAATGGAAAGGAGAACTCAATTAACTGATTCATAGAACAGCTTGGAGTTGGAAAATAAGTGATGTTCAGCTATGAACTAAACACGACCAGCTAAGATTTTTTGTCACATGAGCGTAAATACCAAAAAGAAAAAGCGAGGCAATGTCATTTTACGGCGGCAAATGGTAAATTATTTCCCATGTCTCCACGTAAGTGTTGCTACATTTACTTCCGAAACAGTCAAATACCTAAGGATGTTCCCAGGATATGTGTTGAACGAAGAGCTGACTTTGATTTTGTCCCACGGCAACGAAGAATTATCAATACTTTGTGAAAAACTGAATAGTGCGTTACATAAATAAGTAACAACATACCTCTGAACAATTTCACTGCTCATAACTAGACAGAGTCTATTCGTGGTTTCTTCACCCTTTTTGAATCAAACCTTTGAAAAATCACCCCCAGTATGACAGGCTTGGCTCTTTCCTAAATATGTCATGCATCACAAGCGTTTTATATTTATGTTAACATAGAGTGCCTTATTAGTTGGTTAAATTAGCCATTTATTTTTATTATATATATAAAAAATAATATTTCATTTAAAATTAATATGAATAAAAGCAGTGAGAAAATAGGTATGTTGGTAATGACTACTAAGAAATAGATACTATGCAAAATATTTTTAGATTGAGTGCGCACGAATGCGGTAGGTTGTCCCTCTGGTGTAATTTTATAGATTTAGTTAAGCTTTGCTTGCAAGAGGCGAAAGAATTTCCTGGAAGTAAAACTTAAGTAGGACTTCAGAAAAGTTGGAAGTAACCGTGAATGGAATATATACACTACATTACACACTGGCATGCAAGCTCTCAGTTAAGTTGGCAACGGATTGACAAATATAGTTCTTAACACTTTGCCGTTGTAATGAGAAGGCAGTGTTTACATTAATGGACACCGAAATGACTACGTTTCTTATTAGCTGATCAGGGTAAACTGAGCACAAGTGAAAGCCCTGCTTAACATCTGCTTCCATGCATATTGTGTATTCTACCACCATATGTACAATCAACATTGTCATGAGCCTTATCACTTGATTCATTCGCCGGTCCTGTGAAACTGTAAAATTAATAGAAAAGTAAATATTTTACAAATTTGTTAATTATTGCACTTATATGCATTAAAAAACAGAAAGAAGAACAGCCAATATAAACAATTAGAGTATGAATTTGCGTATTACTAGCACATTTACATTTCCGGTAATGCCACGATTATACTTGGATGGCGCATGAATAGAGTGGTCAGGCAGTTAGCCATGTTTGTTCTAAGTATGGAAGAAGGATACAAAATGTAAATTAAAAGTAGACACTAATTATGGCTTTCAAAAGTTCTCTATTAAACGTGAACATCCTATTTCGCCAGTACGCACGATCGCCTGTTCTCTAAACTGTGACTATTTTATTCAACGTTTGATTACATGTGGTATTACGACTGCGTCAACGAGATGTACCGTGATAGCTGCGACTGATTCATACTTCATTTTACAGACAGAATTGTGTTCTATTTTCACTGCAGTTTATATCTGTCACTACGACTTCGAAAATTTAGTAATTTCTTGCTTCTTGGATAGTTAATTTTTACTGATAGTTGCTTTAAGCTTCGCCATTCCTTCCGACAGAAAAGCTTAATCTTTCTCGTCTTGAACCGAAACTTGTAGGCAAACAATGGTAGCGATTAGTCACAAAATTCTGAGATAAAATTACAGTGTAGCACAAGTAGCCTACATAACTTTGTAGAAAATCTTATCGCAACATAAAGTGTAGAGCTTGTTTTATTACGAATATAAATAAGAAACCTTTGCGTTAAAAGGAGTTTGCACCATATGCATTAGAAAAAATAACTTCAAAAATCTTGGCACTTTTAACATGTTCAGCATTTAATTATTACATTTGCTCTGTTACCTAGGTTAGGCTCTGGCTCATGAACATTTTTATATACATGATAAAGCTACAATAAATTTTGGTTTACTGGAACTTTAAGAGAATAGAATGTAAGATTCAAATTATTCTAAGAAAGTTTGTCAGTTAGCTCATTCTAGTCTGTCACCTCCCAAGTCGCAAATCACCTACATATGTTTTAACACATTTTTGTCGCCTTCTTGTAGTTAGCAAGAATTTCCTGTAATAAATGAATGTGTTGACTTATGTGCTGTCTTCCATCGACAGAACACTGGTCTGCCGTGAAGTTACAAATGTATATCGTCGTCGCTTCTTTGTGTTTCGGTATTGTAAAATAAGCTTTAACAATCGCAACTATCAAGTCATGAAAGACACCAAATTTTTCATCGTATATAATATAAATCAACGCAGATAACATGTATGAAAAATTGAACGTATCTTGTTAGAAACAGAAATATTGCAGAAGTGGGTAGGCTAACAAGAGAATAATTAAAAACGCGATTTTTACTTTCTTTTGATGTGTTGGTCGGCGCTGTGGCCGCTGAAGAATCTCGGCAGGCGCTGAAGTTATGTAGATGCGGGTAGATAGTGTTCAGAAGCGGCGCGACATTATGCACCTATATATCTCCCAGCGGACATTAAAAACACCACAAATTGCTCTACTTTTTTTTTCTGTTGAACTCCGGCTCGTAGTTTTGTTTGGCGAGGCGACGCCCACGCGGGGCCGCAGCGCGCAGACAGTCGGCGATACGTCTCCTTGTCCGCCCACCAGACCTCGCCAACACCCTGTCCCTGCTGGCGACTGCGGCCGAGGCCTCGTCCGGCATGTCTCTAGGGCTGCGCACTACGTCCCGACAAGCGGCAGCTGGAAGTAACACACGCGAAACGACGGTGCGGTCTTTTTCATCTCGGTGGACTCCATGGCTGGAACGCCCGCCTTCTATATACATTCGTGGCTTGTCCACCGTTAGTAAGTGAAGCTTGTTCACGGTAAACTGAGCACTTTTGAAATCTACTTGTAAGCACCTTGTGTATTCTTCCACCACATGTAAAATTAACATTGCCGTGGGCCCGTGCACTTTACTCATGCGTTGGTCAAGTAAAACTTTTTAATTATTAGAAAATAAAATATTTTACTAATTTGTTAACTTTTAGACTTATAAGAATTAAAAATCAGAAATCAAAACGAATAATTTTAGTAATCGAAAGTGTTTACCTTACTCTTTTCATTCAACACTAAGGCATGGAATTACTTTTCGTCCATCATTACCAACTTTACCGGGAGTTTGCCAGTCAGCGCGCCCGTTAAAATATATACAGGTAGTGACAGTGACATATTTCAGAGGTTGATATTCAAAGTGTTCAAATAACTGTGAACAGCCTATATAAAGGGCTTAACGTCTCGTCAACAGCAAGGTCAATAGGAGATCAAGTTGTTCAGAGAAGCAAGAACGGCGAAGGAATTGACCATTGTTTGTAATAAGGACCCATCCCAGTATCCGCTTGGAGTGATTTCAGAAAACCATGGAAAACCGAAATCCGCGTCCTTTCGAATGTGAGTCCAGCGTGTGCCCACTGTGCCACCTCGCTCAGTTTTAACACATAGTATGTGCTGTCATGTAGTGTGAGCAATAAATAATGATTACATTTTTTACTCAAGACCAAATTATATTGCTTTTCGTTATAGTTTGCTCCTGAAATTAAAAATTACTTCATATTAAGGAATAACACTAACCAGCAAGATGGCTACCGAGTTCACATAAATTCGCCTCGATTCACTTTTGGGCATTCATTTTTTCTGCAGCTCGGAGAAGTTATTTCTATATCCTGGCACACACTAGCTCCAATTATCTACATGGTTTCGAAATAAATTAACCATTCGAGTACGATTAAATTTTACTGAAGGAATTTTGAGACAAACTATGATCACGCACCAACGTATTGTAAACCTGCAATGGTAAAGATGCTGCATTTTGTTCTGATGGCTGCACTGAAATCATCAGTGTATTAATATCGTGCTTTACAAAGTCGTAGGATTGGGGAATTAATTTTTAAGAGAATTATGATTAGATTTGACTATCATGGTTTGAAATTCCGTCGTCTAAAGGTGCCGCGAGCTCACACGCAACCTTCGTTTACGCTTTTCCTAGCTATTTCAAATGGCGCAATGCACCACATTTCTCAAGTATAGGCTGTTCACGGTAAACTGAGCACTTTTGAAAGCCCTGGTTAATATCTACTTGTATGCACGTTATGTATTTTTTCGCCTTATGTAAAATTAACACTGACATGGGCCTCCTTACTCTATTCGTGCGTCGGTAAAGTGAAACTGTGAAATTATTAGAAAAGTAAATATTTTACAAATTTGCGAATTTTTACACTTAGATGCATTAATAAAACAAAGGGAAAGAAATAATTTACGTTATCACGAATGGTATCCTAACGCTTTTAATTCAACGTTAAGTAATGGAAATGTCTTCCCTCCACCGTTACAAACGTTACTGGGCACATGTCACTCAGTGCGTCCGTTAAAATATATAGACAGCAGAAGTGGCTTTTTCTAAGGTTGATTTCTAAAGTGCGCACTTTATCGTGAACAGCCTTTAACGTATTGTGAATCATCGTAGATAATAAACGCACAAATGTCCCGCCTAACTATATTCAGTATATTTTCAAATAACGGTTGGATTACTTAAAATTATACACGCCATTTGACTAGGTTCACAGATATATACTCTCTCTCTCTCTTTCTCTCTCTCTTTCTCTCTCTTAGTGACGAAATTATTTTTGCACATCCCGTATAGTTTTCCATGTCTTACATCTAAAGGCTGTTACTCCACATGTGGTATTATAGAATCGTAACTCACGAGGACAGCGGTATCTCTTTATTGAATACAGACCTTGGACGATTGTAACTGTTACGATAAAGAATTGATGTTGCCCAACAGAACTTTTCTTGCATGTTAAATATCATCGATTTCATAAAAACATAATCACAAAAACCAATATTGTGTAATATTTAGTATATTACGAAATGTTAAAATGAGTCAAACAAATCAGGTTTTGTAAACTGGAACACCAATTTCCGGGATCTATTGTAACTAAACTTTTATTACTGTATTCTACTAAAAAAATTATTGTTTGAAATAGCTGGCATATTTTTCAGATACCATTCGTATACACACATGAATTGCCTGGAACTCAAACCTAGGGCCCACGCATCGCAAGTTGACGAACAGCTAACCACGAGACGAGCGTTGCCTGCTTACATATTCAGCTGCTGAAACTTCTATTTATACAGTTTAAAAATTGGCATTTGCCTAAACTAAATTACAATATGCTCCTGTTTTTTTTTCTTTCAAATTAACACGTAACGTATCTTTCATAAAAATATTTAATTTGATTGGTAAACCGGTATTAATCCATATTGATATCATGTAATCTGTAAAATACATGCATCGCAAGAAACGGTGATGTGGCTTAGCCTTGTTACGTCACAACAAATGTCAAAATAAAAGATAGGCGCTACCTAAACGAGTAGCTTGCTCATTAAAACGTACAGGAATTCAGCTAAGGATTAGACGAACGTCAACTGTACCAAGATACATATAAATATCCCCCTATCAACTGTTTACGGTTAATTAAGCACTTTTGAAACTAACCTTTGAAAAATGTCATTGCCTCTACCCACATATATTTAAACGGGTTTACACTGGCATGCGCCCAGTAAAGTTGGCAACGACGGAATGAAAGTAGTTCCATGTTTTAACGCTGCATTAAAAATGCCAGGTAAACGTTTGCAAATATTAAAATTAATTTTTTTTGCCTTTTGTTTTTTAAATGCATAAAATGGTAAGAATTGTGACATTTGTAAAAAAAATTACTTTTATAATAATTCCATAGTTTTACTTGTCCGACGCTTGAATAAAATGGCCAAGCCTACGATGGAGATAATTTTACGTATGGTGGGAGAATACACAGTATGCGTACAAGTATATCTCAAGTAGGGCATTCAAAAGTTGTCAGTTTACCGTGAACAACATTTACCAGCTTTCACCGTGCCTTGTACGGGGGTCAGTAATGACTTGAATGTCAAACCAACGACAAAGAGTATTGCACTCACATGAAAACAGTCACATAAGTACTGAAATTAACAGAAAATTATTACATAAACAAAGATTTGTATACACTAAATTGCATATGGCAACATTAGTTTGTTTATCACGAAGTTCCAATNATTATTACATAAACAAAGATTTGTATACACTAAATTGCATATGGCAACATTAGTTTGTTTATCACGAAGTTCCAATAAATTTATACGATAGTTATTAAGTTTGCATGTCACAGATTATCGTAACAGGAACGAGACATTTTTTTTCTTTTGTGGGCTATCGACTGAAAAAAAGTATACGGCAAAATCCCTGAAACACTTTTTTTTTTTAAATCCTTGGACAATCCTTGAAGATATTAAAAAAAGACGAATTCGGTGGGAAATAAACCATATTGCTATATTATTGTAGTTTTTTGTACCGCAGTCGTCAACCGAGACTGTTTTTCTATGTAGACGGCGACAAACAAGACTTGGCTTTCTTCTCAAAGCAGTAACGGCACCTCTTCAAGCTTACAGTGAATGTGCAGGTACAGAAAACTGTGATAATAAGTAGCCTATAATGGGTTGTCAGTCAAATTAATGACGGAATTAGGCATCACGATAAACTGTCATTCGCGACCAACCTGAGGTCAAATTACTCGTTAAAGTAAAATTAACTGTACAGTAAAATAAAAACGAAATTTGCCCATAGATCAGTATATGAAACTGTAACCTCTTAGCTTCAACAATAATCTTAAATTTTTTACTTTACTGCCCAAGATAAATGGGGATTTTAATTTAATAGACTAATAAGTGGGTGTTAGGAGGTTAACTACAGCAGAAAACTTAATAAGTAAGGAGTAGGGTTCGGCAGTAAGCAGTATCATATCAAAAATTAAGTGCACAGTAATAGTACATCTTTTAAGTGTGTTGCTTGAAACTAAAAAGGAAATATACGTTTATTTAGTTGCATTTTTGTTTCAGCAATGATTTTAAGCAGGAGAAAAATATAAATAAATCTCTGTTGTATATACTAAATTTTTGTGCGATTACTGCTCACTGTCAAATCCTACTTAATTACTGCTTAAGTTTTGCATTTTGTAAACCTCTTTATAGTGCTATAGACATCTTTTTAAGACGCAGGGAAAATAGAGAAAATATAAATACCAAAGCACACAAGCCTGTCCATTAATGTATAGTCTAAAAAAACTGTTAGGAAAATAGGAAACAATAATATAAGTGCAAAACTTTATAACGTTCCTGATGTTTAACACTTACTATTACAATTTAATATTATTATATAATTATTTATATTAATAAAAAAATATTTTTAAGAATTAAAAATAATTAATTACCATAAACTACATAATATTTACATCATTTAAGCAAAACGTATAATTTTAGAACATTCTCTTTGTTGTGTACTCTTTAAGCAAAAAAGTGCTTAATAATTTTAAAAATTAAATCCGTTATTATAAATAACGTTAATGTCATTAAATGTTACTAGGTCAGCACATCTTTCGTAAGGCGGGGATAGATATGGAACACCTTTACACTTCCTTGGCGATAACAAATGTGAGGACAATAGTGGTCTTATTAGTAGCAGTAAACCGATGAAATAAGATGTCTTCATAAAATCAATACCTATTAATATTAATTTGTTTACATCTGCTTGTGGCACGTTAACGCACTCGTAGACTTGCACCCGCATTCGTTGATGCTCGGATGAAGCTGGCAGGGACGAATATTTCTCAGAGAAACTGAACGGGATATCAGTTTTTATTTGCTTTTATTGAAAGACTGACCAGGTATCTGATGATTTCGAAATCCATATGTTTGAATCTCATTTGACTATTCTTCCAATATATTACGGCATTGCTATTCTCGTCTCTGACTTTGTTTCATTTAAGATTTATTTATTTGTCCTAACTTTGCTTCTTGCATTACAACTTGCGTTATCTCTCCGGAATTGGGAGGCATTGTGGCAGCCCAGCAATTTTTAACACACCCTCTCAACCGCAGGTTATATTTTAGCCTACTTTCTGAATTAAAGAAAGGCTAATGAGATCACTTTCCTCCATGTGTGTATGTCTGTGGGTTTGTCTGTGTGCTTCTGTGCGTATGTCTCTCAAGATCTCGTTGTTAAGAGCCGTCCAAATCTCTCTGTGCGTATGCGCACCGCCCTCCCCCAAACACCTGTTTCCATACGTCTGAACCTAATTTCACAAAACTCGGTACACACACAGCAATAAAGTACCTGAATTTTATAGTTTTCGAATACGCCGGGCATTTTCTTTCAAAATGGCAGTCATTCAAATTTTTGGGTGATATATCTCGGGAACTATTCAACCGATCTAAATCAAATTTTTTATGTTGATAGCACATGATGTATGCATCAAATTTAGAGATGGGCATTGTTGTTGGTCAGTCATTTTGGAATATAGAAGAACATGAAAAAATATAGCATGTACGTTATATCATGAAAACTACCCAACCCATTTTCACCAAATTTGGCACGTAAGTAATACTATGGTAGGTCACGTGGACGTATTTAATTAAAATCGATGAAGCATTTATTTACGAAATGGTGGTAATACAAATATGTTAGGTTTATTTGGTTTAATTACCATACCGTTAAACAAAATTCAACCAAATTTTGTATGCTGACAGTATTTATACAAGCATCAAGAATGCCAAAAAACAACCAGTTTTTTTACTCCACTTTGTAAGTTAGCACCATATGTATTTACAAAGTTATTATGTTATATCTCGGGAAACAATAAACCGATTTCTTCCAAATTTGGCGAAGAATTTGTACTGTGGCAGGCGATATTAATTTATATGTTTGAAGTGTGCAAGACCCTTATTTCTAGAATGGCGGCAATAAAAACATTTTAGATAAGTGCGCTATATTTACGAGACTATTGTATTCAAGACGAAAGATACACTTTGTAGCCACCAGGAACATACTAATGTTGGTTCGAAGGCGCCAGTCATCTGATAAAGCGTAGGACCTACCCTTTGCGTTTTGTGGATGATTAACTGAAGGAATATTTCTGAAGCTTTATACGTTGCACGAAGGCGACGTGTACACATTGCTCATGCAACTGTGTTCTTTGCATGCGGTAAGTATTTTGTTGCAAATTTTCCCTCCCACGTCTACATAAATTCTTCCGTGACGATATTTTAGAACGCGTCTATTTTTTGCTTGACTGTTACTATTGCTTTCCAGTTGTCTACGCATGCGCAGTGCACTAGAGCCTAGTGTTACCTTCACAGAGCATGCGTGGGCATTTTGGAGCAGAAACCCACTGCTGGGTTAAATACAGTACATTTTAGAACGCTGTGTCCCGGAAACCATTTTATTTCCGTGCTTTTAATAGAAGTGCTTCACTTTTTGAAGTTTTAATTTCATGATATTTGAAATGAACATCATTCATTAGATACAAATGATTTTTACTTATAGGACGCTAATTTCTCCTTTGTTGAGCAACCATTACACTGGTATTTTGCTTTTAACACGAATGATAGACCAGAAAGGTAGTGCTGCTGGTCGTATGGTTTCGCATTCCCAATCAAAGACGATCGACGAGACTTATCTGGAAGATTTACAAGGAAAAGTATGTTCGAAAGCGCCTTTAAAATGTTCTTACGCAAGATTATCAAATCTTTAAAGAAAAAAATGAGGATATTAGTTACCAAAGTGGCAATATTTGTATACCCAATCCTTTATCTTTCCTTGTTACGTAGGTAAAATCACGTTTCTAGGGAACGTGTGGGAAACATCCGAATCAGCTGGCGAGTTCAGCTAAATATGCAGGTAAAAATAATTGTCACATTTAATTTACACAAGGGTAAATAACCACTATTGCTATTACCACAGAAGAAGTTCTGGAACTCACAGTCACGAAAATTTTATTTATATCGCCACTAATAGTAGTACTGCTTCTGTTAATTATATGATACGCGTCTGAGCAATTGAACAACTTTAATTTTCAAGCTCATTAGTTTATCGTGACGTTGGAAAAGCATAATGTAAACACCTTTTATGCCATATCAAAATTGGTTACACTCAAAGGAAATATCATTTAAGAATAAGGCAAGTTTATCGTGAAATAAGAAACGTAATAAAGGAAAATTAGAAATGTTTCAGACTTACATAAACACATGTAGGCCGTTTAATTTCATTTACTATTTATCATAAAAAGATCAGAGTTCCGAAGTCAAGCACCATTAAATACAAAATAGTCACAGCAAAAAAAAAAATTTCGAGTTTATCGAATTACACACTAGTATATAAGTTCCTCGAGTAAGTTAAGGCCGTCTGTTTCATTAAAACTTCTGATCGTTTCAGACCATAATGGGTGGAATTCTCTACCCACTAAGTATTGCAGTCTTCTGCAAACGGTCAGTTATATCGTCTGTGTAATTCTCTATTTAAGGAACTCTTTCCTAATCCGTGTGTGCCTGTGGGACTGGAGGAAGAATTGAGACAAATTTTACACATGTGTGAAAAGAGCTCTATCCGTAATATTTACGCCGCACAATTATATATATGTGAAGTACAAAGAATGTACCGTGGGATTTATTGCGGCAACACAACATTTTATAAATACTAATAAATTTAAAAGAATTACATGGCTGTCAAAAATACAAAAACACAGGGAGTGTGTACTTTTATACCACTACACGAAAATGGCGCAAACTTTCACATATAATAATGAAATTTTAAAAACGTTTACTGTTATGAATAAGAGGTTGTAAAAGTGATGTACTATCATTTTTGAATGTATTAATAGCCGCTATATTAATTAAACAATATTTCCAAAATAATATTTTTCCAAAAATATTTTGGCGAATTTATTTAAATTTTTTTATATTGCCTTAATTATTCTAGCCAACTTTCCGAGGGAATTGAAAGATTATGAGATCATCTTCGTGTGTTGTCTCTATGTACATGCCCCTAAAATATTTTGAACCCTATCATTCCAGATGTTTGTTTTTCAAAATATTGGCTATTAAACATTTTTGGGAACTAACCCATTTCTCATAAATCATTCAACTGATTTAAATCAAATTCGGTATATCGGTTAAACAATCTAACAGCATTCTGCAGAAACTCATGTCCTCATTTGCCCGTCATTTTGGAAGTAAGCGCCACATGAACAATTAAAATATTTTGGAAACCACTCAACCGAATCGCTCCAAATTGTATATAAAAATACAGTTACTCACCCTAAATATATATGTTTTCAATATATCCCGGACTTATTTTCCACATTACAGCCATATAGGCTAATTACCTGAGAAACATTATACTTAATTCAACTAAAGGAGGTACACTGGTTGCGCATTCTGCGATAAACAAATACGTTAATTAACAGACTAGTTTAACCACTGTTTTGGAAAGTAGCACCACGAAAAAAATGCAACTATTTTTAACTCGGTCGATCCCTCCAAATATGATACACAAGTAAACATATAATTAACGAAGTGATTAGTGGCTGTGGTGGCTGAGCGGTCAGACTGCGCACCTCCCACCAAGGCGAACCGGGTTCAATCCCCGGCTGGGTTGCCCTCTAATTTTGACAAGTGGGAATCGTGCTGGACGATGCCGCTGGTCGGCGGGATTTCTCGGAGAACTCCCGTTTCCCCCGCCCTTGCATTCCGGCACTGCTCCATTCTCACCTCATTTCACCCTCACTGGCTCTCAATACCTCGTTGTTAAGGGCTACCAAAATCTCTATCAACGACATGATTGTAGTAAAGAAAGCTATTTTTAAAATGGGGTCGTATTATATTTTAAGTTAATGTGCCGTGTTCACAGAAACATTGGACTAGTATTAACATAACTTGGTGTAAATGCATTTAATACACTGAAACTCAATCTCTTTTGTCAGCGATTTTGCAAAATGGCGGTTATCTTGGTTTACAATTTCCCGTTTTTCCATCAAAATTCTCTATTTTCCTTCAAAGTTTTGGTCTTCCCAAAACAGTAAAAAACAAAAGTGACAATTTTCCGCCCAAGTCCTTAAATCAGAAAGGGGAATTCGAGGTTCTTCGATGTGTGAGCCAAATGTTCCCAAATAAGCCAGGGAGATTCGAGGCTCTACGGTGAGTGAGCCAAATATCCCCAAATCAGGAAGGAGGATTCGAGGCTCTTCGATGTGTGAGCCGAATGTCCCCAAATCAGTAAGGGAAATTCGAGGCTCTTCGATGTGTGAGTCAAATGTCCTCAAATCAGTAAAGGGGATTCGAGGCTCTTCGATGTATGAGCCAAATGTCCCCAAATCAGCAAGGGGGATTCGAGGATACTTAATGCGTGAACCAAATGTCCCCAAATCAGCAAGGGGGATTCGAGGATACTTAATGCGTGAACCAAATGCCCCCAAATCAGCAAGGGGGATTCGAGGCTCTTCAATGTGCGAGCCAAATGTCCCCAAATCAGCAAGAGGGATTCGAGGCTCTTCGATATGTGAACCACAAAGTCCCCAAATCAGCTAAGCGGACTCAAGCTCCGAGTTAAGCTCAGCAGACCAGTCGTGACAGCAGTCATGCTTGTTTACACTACGGACTTGAACCGCTACATTTGTTTACATTAAGGACCCGGCTGACATGTTTGTTTACATTAGTTACCCCGACCACTGAGTTGAATTTCCACGACCTTGACCCCGAGTAACCATAAACCTGTAAAGTCGAAAAAAAAACATTAAAAAAATCTTGAATTAACATTACCTCTACCTTGACTCCAGGTGACCTCAACCCCAAGTGACCTTGAACCCAAATATTTGGGGGAAAAAAAAAAAAAAAAAACGTATAATATAGTAATAATGAGGGGAAATTTTCGTTATTAACCACGGTCTCCCTCCATCTTGGCCACGTAACTTTGAACCCGAATATGAATAAAAACCACAAAAAATTATTAAAAAATTTAAAATTAGTGGAGAAATTTCATTATTGGCCCCAACCCCAACCTTAGATATTTGCGACCTTGTCCCTGACCCAAAGCGAACTAAAGAAGAAAAAAAATCAAGAAAATTCGCAAAAAATTAACAAACTTAAGAACATTTTTTACAAAAATTCCAAAAATTATAAATATTTCGGGAAAAATAATTTTTCAAATACTTACATGTAGGAGGTTCGGGATTCGATTCTCGTAAATATGACAGAGCATACATACTCACAGCATGGCAACCAGCAGACGACCGATCCCACCATTAATTTCCATTGGCTATCTAATCGACCCTCTGCAAACTAACCGCTTCCAACATATGATTGACTCTACAGTACCTCAAACACGACCTCTGCCCTCTGCCCCCCCCATTCTCCCTCTAACCATTTATCCACTACAACTCGATCGCTGCTACTGCCACTAGAGTGTACTAGTCATTTAATGATGACATCACATTGCCCGCTAGTGATCGGCTGTTGGTTACATGATATCTCGACTCCTGCAGATAATTAATGTGGCCAAAGTCGCACCACGTCACAGTTCTTCGTCTGATGCAAGAGGTGTCATATCGCTCTTTCTCTCTCTCTCTCTCGCGCTCTCTCTCGACATTTCAAGCATTCAGTCTGGTATGGTTATTTTTATGTTCGGCTTTCCATCACATTTCGTAGGGTATTATAGGTCGTGCTCTTAAGTACACATACATATTTCCCCATCAAAGTAAAAAAAAATTGCCACCATTTCAAGTACTTATTCGGACCAGCGAGTTATGGAGTGTAGATATAAATATTAAGTGTGCATTTAAGAGTGTGCCTGAGACCGACTTCACCTTTGGCGGTTCCATCGATGACTCCAGTTGGACTGTCTACATTATCGGCGATGTCATTCGCAAACGTTTAGGCCCTTAACACTTGGAAAGAGACGAGGGAGGTCTGGGGATATGCAGTTTTATCTTCTGTGCTCTTCTTGGCCACCAGTACACCATTCTTTCAATCTTATAGTCAATTAATCTATTTTTAAATTAATTTTTTAATCAGTTTCATTAATCTTTCGATCTTTCGATCACGATATGAATAGAAATAATGTAGTTACTATCTAAACAGGATGATAAGATTTATAACATCTACATTACGTGAACTGAGCAGTGCAAGACATTTCAGTTTACTTTGTTAAATATTTTGAATTAATATAATCAGTCTGTAGTGGCTTGTGCTAGTTTTTAAAATTTACGGGTATAGGTGTAAAATGCATAAACACCTTAATTATCAAAGGGAAAGTAATTTTAGTTTTGTATCGGAGAAGAGTGCTTCGTGCTCCCTCAACAGTGTTCATTATCAACTCTATAATATACAAAAATACGGAGAGGTTCCTTTTTTTTCTGAATACATAAGTCAGTTCCCTTTTTGGTCATTACTTATCCCCTTACCGTGTTGACTATACCGTATGTTAAATGTTTGTACAATAATTTGCGTTCGCGTAAGGAATTTTTTAGCGGTCTGCCACGTAATTGCAGGGGGCCACCGCATTAAAATCCGACCTTAGGCATACAAGAAAAGTTTTGCACCATTGAAATTTCTTAGTCACTAGGTTGCTCGCGGTCCAAAATAAATTATGGAATGAAAATACTCACTGTCTGTGGCGAATATCACGCCAGACTTGATGAGTGTCTGTAATTAGTAATTTACAGCTACAAGTCTGTTGATTTTAAATAAATGAAATTACTTGCAGTCTCATGAAACTTAAGATGTTAGTACTCTTCGGTTTCCAGCAATAAGGTTTGGTTTAAAAGTAATACTATTTCAGGCCTATTACTAAATATTTGGGGGAAACTGGAGAAAAAAGGGAAATATTCTTGGAGTTACACCCTCTACTGGATCACTGAGGGGGAGATAATGTCATGGAGAAAGGAAAATGTTTTCCTGACAGGCAAAATGAGGGATCTCACGTTTTGGAGTGGTTTGTCAGCCTCTTTTACTGGCAATGAAAACTTCCCTCTGCCTTTATGGGTTATACATATCGGTTTCTCATTATTCGTCGAGTTTTCGCGTGCTAGTTTTAATCCATTGCTACAGAAAGAAATTTTTAGAACTTACTGCACAGTGAAGGTTAGTGGAAGGCATGCCACCACGCCATGCTGCACAGACTCCTGCCTCGAATTCCTTCCATTTTACGTGCTAAATAACTAACCCCCACCACTGTAATTAACTAGTCAAAGGCGGAAACCACGAACAGCAATTACTGGCACGGTCACTGTCACTCCGAAGGATTTTGTAAGAGAGATGCTGTCCTAAATGGAACAGATTTATGGCCGGCTTGCCAACAACAGCGACTCGCCGTCTCTTGCTTGAAGACCAGTTAACCTCGTAGCGGAGTCAGCGAGCAGTTATCAATAACAGTCTGCTTGCCAGGACGTGAGGTCCAAGGTACGGCTTGCAGATAACGTCGGACGTTGCGACTCCGCCACTAAACCTGGACCTATTTTTTATCTCGCCTTATTGTCTTTCTGCTTCCTTCGCTCTCGTTAAGATCCCGTGTAGCACGAGTTGAAGTTTTATAGAACTGGTATGGAAACAGGGAGGGGGAACCTCGACTATAACTCCCTCCACCCCTCACTTATTCTCTACCGCACACCTGTCCAGGGTAACCAGTCACGCGTTGTATTTCGGGACTCAAACGTATAGCTTGTTCACAGTGAAATGAATATTTTCTGTTTTCCATTTATACCTACCATCTTTAATTTTGGTCGAATACATATATATCGAAAAGGCAACTGCACTTATCTAATACTGTTACAGTATTTTCAAAACATCGCAATTTTGCTTAACTATGATCGTAAATTAAGCACGCATTAAAAGTTATGAACATTTTCACCATATTATTACCCAACTTCTACTCAAAGGGCTTGATTCTTCAAACAATTATTTATGTTAATCACAAAATTACTAATCAATAGCATGACCTATTTGGGAGGGAAAAAATTACGCACGGAGACATGTTTTGAAGAAATTACTCATGCATTAGCCCGGAATAATGGGTGAAAATACGTGTGAGAAAAACCGTTACCCAGCGGTCACTGGGGCTATAACCAGCGACGTACCAGTTGTGAATAAGGCGTACTATATAAAGCTTTGCCAGTAGCAAAATTAAAGTCTGTGGCATTAAGTGTGAGAACATTGCGGTGGTAATTTTTTTTCATGTGCCCCTGTGTTGCACGTGAAATGTTGGTTCATCTGGGCATGGGCGTCGTTAGCTATGGTTTTTGGGGGTGACATAAGACTTTTTATACAAAACCGATTATTTGCACACTGTTTAATATACATTACGATTTGATGGCAGGGAACCACATGCACATAACATTAAAATTTAAATATTGATACATAGCTCATAAAGTAAGAAATTATCACATGAAAAATTAAATTTGGTAACAAATGAAACAAAAAAGAACAAAACAAATCAAATTACATTGAAACAAGTCTAAAGGCCACTTTTCTTGATTCAGACCGAGACACAAACGTTTTTGTAACTTTTATCATGTCAACTGAGTCCAAAATGTCACTGTTAACATAACAGAGTGCGACATGATTCAGTCTCTTCTGAGCCATCGAGAATGTTAAACGTACCCCACGATTTAATGAGAAAGTACCACATGCATATAAAAATAAATTGCAAGTTAAGTTATTGATACAAAACTTATTAAGTAAGAAACATCAAATTAAAAGTTAAATTTTGCACCAAATAAAGCAAAAAATTAAATAACAAAAAACTTAAATTATGACGAAACTGGTCCAACAGTAACTTTTCTTGATTCAGACCTGGATACAAAAGATTTTGAAATTCTTATAATCCCAACAGAGTCCAAAATGTTATTGTGAATATAACAGAGGGTGACATGATTCAGTCTCCTCTGAGTTATTGAGGAACGTAAATATGCCTTCAGCCGCCTGAGAGAGCTGAACTTCTCTCCGTCTCACATGATGAGATGGGTAAAACCAGCAGCAGCCTAACAAAGCTGTTCAACATTATAAAAACAAGCTTCTCACTTCTTCTGTCATTTGTTTGAAACTCTCCCCTTCATCTTCCACACAAGGTACACTACGGCTTTTTCAAGAACATCTTCAGTTCCACTTGCAATGATTATTTGTCTATGTCTGGGTAGTTACGGATATTGGAACAGTTTTCTCCAGTCTGTAGTACTTGTACGAATGTCAGATGTTTTATACCAGGTTGGTCAAACCTATATTTTAACTTACAAATTGCAGTATCAATAACTTGAAAGTACTCTGTCCTGAAGTGGTTCTCCACAGTTACAGATGTATGATGTTCTTCAGTAGGTCCTGTGAATCGTGTGGGTGGCTTTACTGTTCTTGGACACGAGAGGGGCTGCAGATTAAGGCGTTCGATGGTTTCTTTACAGCTTGCGAACAAACTCTCGAAGTGTTGATCTGATCGCAATTTCTGGAGAGAAACTGACACAATTCTCACAGACTTCATTCGTCCTCCTATGGTTTTTTGTTGAGCATTTCTAGGCGTGAAATTACTTCTCTTGCCAAAAGAAATCCTAAGTATGTGGTCCCATTTTGGAATGTCTACAGAAGTCCACTTGCCTTTTAAAGTTTTTTAAGCAGCTAATTCCTCCAAAGTCTGCAAGAGCAGATCAGATTTCCTGACAATCTCCTCTACCTGCAATTTCCAGTGGATCCAGCGAGTGGGGCACATTGATTTTATTTTATCACCAATTTTTGTACAGGGCCATCCACAGATTGCTCTACAATGTAGGAAAATGTTAATTTTACTTTAACTGATTTTTTGAACATTTTATCAACTTCGTGGCCCCAATCCAGTGAACGTTTTACAGTTTTTGATGATCCACAGCACTCAATCATAACTAAATTAATACAGTGAGCACTACAGTGCAAAAATGGCGCCAATGGTTGCTTATCTGAGATAAGTGCCTAGGCACCTTTTTTTTTGACCACGCACATTTCTAGCTCCATCGTACGTCTGCCCACGGAGGCAAGCAAGAGGTAACTGCAATATCAATAGAACATCACATATGAGGCAAGAAATCGGTTCGCCAGTTGTTGATGATGCCTGGTAAAATCCCAGAAAACTTTCTTATGTCTCATAATGTTCAACCACCCACCGTACATAAACACTTTCTTTTTAAATTCCTGATACAGAAAACATTAAAAGCTCAATAGATTTGATTTTGTCACACAATGTATTGACTATTTCATGTCCAAATATCTCAAGCATTTCGTTTTGTATTTCTGGGTGTGTCGTTTTCCAACGATCTTGCTGTAGCCAGGTAGTCATGTGGGGTACATCACTTCTTAGTTTTAATAGCTCCATCAAATTACTTTGCTGTTTAAGTGACCTGTCACGACTAGTCCCTGCCTAGCTAGGTATTTCAATGAACTTATAACAACAAGCAAACATTCACAAGCAATTTTCTGCCTAGTTGCTATGTGTGTTGGCAATTGTTTCTCGAAGGGTACTTTCATTTGCTGAAAACTCAGAACAGCTTGGCTATGTGATGAAGCCTTTTCGTGGGTTGTAAACATTTCAATTGATTTTTTCCAGTTCTAAAACCTTTCAGTGTGAATGCTTCATCTTTTATAGTTGCTAGATTGTTTTCTCGACACAATATAGCATATCGATGGCAAAAGAAACAACGAACACCATCAACACCGTTGATTATATGCAGCCATTTTAAGTTACGATACCAACTTGTTTGAAATGTAAAGTGACGGCCTTTAAGTTATTGGACCGGAAATCCATCAAGCAAAATTTGAGGTTGCTTGCAATCAAGAGAAATACTCACCTGAGATCCGCGAGTAGAATATTCTTTTTTTAGATGTTCACTCATCGATTGGCACTGGCTCGATGACGAACCACAACCAGAACCAGAAGGACCAAAGTCACAAAGTGGCAGTTGAAGGTTTGTATTTGCACCAATATCGCTAGAGCCTGGCGATTTATTCTTTGGAGGGCACCCAACATTTGTGTCGGATGACACTGTAAATGCGGCGGCCACTGTGTGCGATAGTTTATTTTTAATTGCGAACTTATCCATTTGTGTTATCCCAGTCAGCGATTGTGCGTGCTATGTTAATTTAACACTCTCTGAAATAACAAATCATTGGTCTAAAAACGTACCCGCACACCTTTTACGCGAACAAATAAAAATATAGACTTGTTAGCAAGCCACTGGCACAAAGTAAACACAACCGACCATACTATAGGAAGGCCTGTGCGTCATTGCCAATGTCTGGTTCCTTCAAACCACAGAACATGTGCTAAAATCTCTATACTTTCTACAGGAAGCTTTTCGGGAGTAATCGATTATCTCGTTTGTTATCGTAGCTAATATATGTATATCTCAAGTACCAGTCTACTGTTAATAAAACCATTACTAGAATACAACAGAGACGATATTATATTGTTGAATAAAATTACAGTGGAAATCGACCACTGGTATTACCCGCAGTGTAACTGATACGACGGGGCAATGGCGGCCTACTAGGGATGGTACTAGTCGTGTTTATAAACGGTCAATGTTAATATAGATTTAAAGTATTATTTTATTTGGTTTTCGTTTAGAAATTCATCTACATAACTTATTATATTATCAAGTTTGTTGTGCATTGAAACTGGTTTTCCTTACTAACGGACGGAAAATCAGCTACATTCACAAATTTTACTGACGAAAGAGAACTCGACTTATCTACGAATGAAGCAATTTTTGAATACACAAATGAGATTAAAGGGAAAGAGGTTAGATGTTTATGTAAACCATCCGTACTTCATTTCATGCTGATAAGAGCGTGGAACGAGTTTGATTATCGCGTTGATGTCGTTCGGGACGCTCATGGTGGCCACATTGAACATTTATGAATGTATGGTAAACAAACGTCATGGTTCCATGGTTAATTTGATTGGTCAATCAAGGTTGTAGGTTGTTTGGTTTTTATATTATAGACTTTGAAAGTTAGGGTATTATTTTATGCTCATCCGGCATAATTGACGAAAAAAGAAATTCTACTCTGTTGGCACTGACACTAGAACCCATACCTTTGGCATTGCATGTACAAGCCTTTAACCATAAAACTAACTTGACTTATGTGGTAACTCCATATTTTATAGAGATACAGAGACGCAAGACCATAATTTCATGTTTTGGGAAGGATTGAGGATAGTGATTCACAGTATTGTTGCCCTTCAGAGAGCTATTAAATTTCTGTAGGTGGACTGCGTATTTGTACATCTGCAGTTTCATAGATGCAAAATATATTGTTTTGTGAACGTGCGTTGGGACAACGCTGATTAGCATTAAATATACACAAAATAAATGCTGCCCTGAATTGATGTATACACTCTTTGGGAGTGAACAGCAGAGAAACTTTTTGACAGAGTCTGATGGGACTGCTTGTACTTGATGCTACAAGGACGACTTTAGATGTGTGCGAATGTTAATAACAGTTACAAATGTTCAAAATGTGCGCCATCAGCAGCAAGATATCGTCTACAAACGCTGGAGAACAGAACGACAAACAGTAGCTGCGGTTTGCATGGGAGTGGACTCACGGGAGGCCACAATCGCATCTCTCATGGCATCCAGTGCCTGTGGCTTTGTGGAGTACACTGTGCTCTTCAGAGTTACCCGCAGATATAAATGTAATGGCTTTAAATCTGGAGATCTGGGTGGATACTCAATACTTCCTTGTCGGCATATCCACCTCCAGACAAATGTTATATTCCCGAGCGACCGTCCGTCTCGAAGGTAATGTGGCGGTGCACCATCCTGCTGGTAAAAACTATCGTCATCTGGGTGGAGTTGGTGAACAGTTGGCACAGTGTTTTTCTTGAACATGTCACAGTAAACTTTCACCTGTCACCGTTTCGTCGAAGAAGAATGCCCAACAAGTCGTATGTCAGACTTACCGCACCACACTGTTAAACCAGGAAGATTAACTACTTGCTCTGTGAGAGTGTGGGAGTTTTCATCGGCCCAGTACACACAGTTGGGGCGGTCGACAGTTCCATCAAATTTAAAAGTTGCCTCTACGGACCAAATAATCATGTCAGTAATGTCCGTTGTCGTCGCACATGTTCACAAATAACTCACAAAATTCGACACACCTACCTGGCTCCTCTTAATTCATAGTCTTAAGTAACGTGTAGAGCCCACAATTTACTTTGGTTTAAAATTCGATGGGTATTTGATTTACTGACACCTGACTCAGCGCAGCTTGCCGTACAGACTTCGACTTCCCGAGGGAACTTATAAATTTGTGCAATACAGCCCGCACATTTCCTTCGTCAATTGTCGTTCTCTTCCTGCCGCATCGCTCTTTCTTCACATCACACACAGTTACGTCCCTCTCAAACTTGTCACGTAATCGTGTCACTCTCACACATAACGGTAGTCGAGTATCGAGTTCAGCCCTCCATCGCCTCTGCATCTCAATCATGTTCCTACATTTCCACTAACTTTTTAAATCTTCTTAAGTGTTTCTCGAAAAAAAAAACCTTGTCGCCTTCGCAATTTACTCTACAATTACAGGACTGTCGGCTGACGCTGCAAATAGAACTGACATAAGCAGAGTGGCTAAACGTGGTTGCAACACCCAACATTGTCCTTATAGCGTCTAAAAAAAGCAGTCCCATTATATTGTTTTTACTATTTTCTCTGTGATTCACGTAAAATGAGCATAAACATTAATTTGGGACACCCGGCTTTAGTACAGTCTATTCGGTTGGTTATAAAAACTGTTGTTCAGGGAAAACACATATAGCTGTATGATCACATAAGCCTATCTTACCTAGGAAAGTTGGGTACAAAAGGCAATTAAGAGTTTTACACTTGAAAGAACGTCATGAGGATTTCCTATCCCCCCCCCACGTTGTAAATTCAATGATCGTTATTTAACAGCACGGCATTCGTAAATATATTCACTTGCTTACCACAGAATGTAATTTGTAACTTTGTCTTCGCGTTTTTAAGTGATTCCTGATCAGCAGGAAAAATGTTCTAGATGTATAACAAATTTGGTCTTTGCAACATTAACACAAGTATATTTCACAAATAATACTAACTTAATGAATTTTTGTGTTTATAAATGTACAAATTAATTCTTGGTATTACTTACATTAATGTGAATTGTTGGCCAAACTGGGCAGGATATATCGGGAACTCTTCAATTTAAATATTTCTTAAAACGTTATATTCTCCTCATTTGTTATTGAAAACTGAAAATTTTTCTGAAGATGACATTTCTGATGGCACTGTGACCATGACTTCTTAGTTTACCATTCTGTAAAGTAAACCGACGAAGCTAATAATTCATACCTGTAATAGAGGGCGTGTTATTGAAAATACTCCCAACATTTTCCTCCCTTCACTACTAAAAGATGGCAAATAAAAAACTTGTTGGCTGCAATTTAAAGCAAACGGTTAAGTAACTTTTTTAAAATCCTTGTTAACTGTTTCTTCAGAACAAAACAAAATAAATTGAATGCCCGCTGTGTTGACAGAGCAATACGTTGGTGACGGAAGAGTTAAAGGAAGGTAGGTAGTAGAGCCTAAACGTCTCTTCGACAGCGAGGTTATTAGAGACGGGGCAAGATGCTCAGAGCAGCACGAATAAGTAGGAATCAGCCACAGCCTCTAGTAAGGAGCCATCCCAGCATTCTCCTGGAGTGATTTCAGGAAACCATGGAAAACCGAAATTAGGACGACCGGACCGGGATGCAAAATCATGTCCTACCAAGTGCGAGTACAAAGTTTAACCACTGCGCCACCTCGTTCGGTGCAAAGAGTTAAAAATATCACCATAAACTCGACTCAGAAGTAAAATGTGAAAATGTCTGTTTCTTATAGTTCCATTTCGGGTGTGCGTTTTAACGTTCTAAATGGCAAGATAAATAAAATAATCACATTTTTCGTTCGCTGATTGCTATCCGGACAAAGGGGAATTTCAATTGCTTTTCGGCCTTTTTTTAAAACCGCGTTACTTTGCGAAACTAATAAACAGTTCCCAATATTTTATGCAAGAAATAAACTTACTTGGTTGACTTCGGAAAGAAAGTTTTCAAGATAGGCCTACACTTTGTGTTTGCAGCCCTCAAATTTAGCAAATCTGAGTGAGGTAGCTAAACAGAATAACGATGGACTTGCATTCAAGAAGACCTAGGCTTGATTCGCTTTATGTTCATCCTTATTTTGGTTTTCCGAGATCACTTCAGTCGAATGTCACAATTGTCCTTTAGGCAGAGTCCTGTCTCTTTACTGACTTTGCACACAACTAGTTTCGCCGTTTTTGAATAAATTATTTTATAAATGTTTAGCATTTCCTATTTTCTATGGCTCTGATATCAAATAATAATGCTACGCGCTCACTGCTTTGCATCGTTTCCCTTGACCCGTTCCGCACGAGCGAGCAAATAAGAATTACATAGTTGTTACGTGATAAGACCGCGGCGATTTTCAAAGGCATTCCACCGCGCAAACCGCCGCATGCCGCCGCGATGAGCCTATCGCTGCTTGCGCACTCCTGACCTTCAGCGGACTGAATTTCTGCGGTAATCTACGAAAGAATTTTCTGGCAAATGCTCTAACCTCTCTCAGCGGGACTCGGGGTACGGGGAACCTTCCAGATCGGGCCAGCGAGACTACTTGAGCTGCGCCGGGCCTCCAAGCTGACAGTATGAGAGTTGAGAGTTTGTAGGATTGAGTGACCTTAAGCGATAGGTGTGCGAAGACCAGCAAAACGACGAGCCAGCAGAGTGTCAAGTGGCAGCGGCGAGAGTGACCAGCAGAAGTGAAGTCTGAGGACTGCGAGCATCGGTGCAGTGAAGAGTGAGACTGTTGGGTGGGACTACTGAACTGGATGCGTTGGTTTAAGACATTTGGTATGATGGCAATAAACATACTGAACGTGTGTAAATAATGAGTGTGAATTAAGTGACTACTACCAATACAGTGACATTCAGATGGACTTTAATTATAATTGAGATGGATATTAAATATTGTGCTCACTGCGAATAACAATAGTAATAGTGAAGACAGATATTTTAAAGTTGTAAACATTAACTGTGTGAGGAAATTAAAATCCAGTTTGGTTATTTTATATTTATTAAGACCTCCATTCCTCACGAACCCGAGGACACCCTTTCGGCATCTGGTAACAATTGCCTGAAAAAATGTATAACAATGGAGGAAAATAATTTTCTAAGTTAAATGAGGTTTTTTTTTTCATGCAAATCTCAAAATGTGAAAAATTAAAGCGTTAGCATCTAACTCAAAACAATTATTCATGTTATTGGAATGTCATGAAGAATCACTCTTGGATATTAGTTATGCTGTTCGCGTAATTTTATTTAACTTTTCAGATAAAATTTTATGTCAGAAAAGTTAGAAGTTAAACGCTTATCGCAGACAAACCAAGCTTTGGATTCCAAAGAAATTGTAACATGCCGCTCTTGTGATTCGTTAAACACTTTATCTGAAACCAAATTTAGTGCAAAAATGACTTCTCTACATTTGTACGAAACAAGATTTTGAGTTACAATTATCATTAACTAAAAACTTGATGAACGTTACTTTGCAAATGATTTGGCATTTTGATCATGTTACCATCGATATCGTGACACAAAACCATAAAATATATAATAAAACTTCTGGCTCCTGGGCAGCATTGAGCCACGTATAAATAAAGCAAAGTGATTGTCTTTGTCACCTGTAACGTTCAACTGATTTTACGACTAACTGGCACGAACAAACTCGCACGTAGGCGGGGCCTTTTCGGAGGTACGTTTATCATCAGTAATGAGTTAATGTCACTTACTCTGTTGGCTTGCTGCCACTGCAGCCTCCAAACATTACTGCTGCCGCCACCGATACAACCAGGTAACCTCCGTGAGCCGTTTGACGAGAGATTAACCGCATTCCATTTCCGGCTCCGCCATCTTGAATTTTGGTCCCGCTATGTGTACCATGCTTTTTTCTTTACTTGATTTTAGCACCAAGGATAACCAGGATCTTAGTATAATGGACAGTTGGATATGTTTGAGTTAAGGAACTGTTGTCGTTATTTGTCTACATTGGGCGCAAAAAAAAAAACCAGTTGGGGGAACCATGCACTGCGCAGTATGCAGAGGTGGAAACTCACTGCCTGCCACTGCAAGGAAGACACTCTAAGACACAAGGATGGCTCAAGAAGGGCGCGGCTAGGGTGACAGCCTTTCACTAGCCCAATAAATAATTTTAGAATGCGAGCAGGAAATGTCAAGTGGGAAGACACAGCTTTATCAACACGAGTTACTGAATGTTTTTAAAATCCCACTTCCTTCGAGTATCCTTCTCCAAATACAATCACGTGATGTCTTCCAAAAACGCCTTTCAAGCTAGTGCTAAGGAGGTAGAGAGTATATTTATCACAATTTTCAAGTTAAATGAAAATTTTACTGGCATTGCTAATTAGTGGGTGGCCATATATTAGAAATTCTCTTCTAAACTCAGTAGATCAGAAATATGTCACCTGTCTGAAATTCTTGAAGGAAAAAAGAAAGATTCGATGAAACGTGTTTTATGCGCATACATATAAAAATATCAGGAAAGAGATATTTGACTTCGTTTATAGAGACAGTTTGGACACGGGTAGTTTTATTGATGTTAACGACTTAAGATCAAGTTTGGAGGTCGAGATGTAGCGTATCATTAAATTCTGTGCTCATATAGGCCTAACACTGGCATATTTAGATTGAATTAATTTAATTTTTATACTAGCTACTTTTGTTGTTAATATACTTCTCACTTTTTCAGTTAATAACAGATAAATTCGTACTCCTGTTTTCAGCCTGTGCACTATGGTTCCAAAATTCTCCCCTCTTTCACGCCTCAAATATGTCAGTAATAATAGTCAGATTTTTGTGCAGTATTTAAAAATAATATAATTTTAGTATTCCGGGCCGTACGTTAAAAAAAATACCAAGGAAGAAAACCCAGTACCTCTAACTATTTGTCAGTAATTCTTGCAATTATAGCCTTCATTATGCCTAAGCCCCTTCCGAAAATGTCTCTGAATACGCAATTCCACTGTATGACAAATTACGCTTGGCCTACCAGCTGCAATGTCCGGCAGACACAAAGGAGCAACAGTAGGTTATTTCCAAATACTTCCATTTCTCATCTCGCTTTTTTCTCTCTCATACTGTTCGTTAAATATGTTGTCATCAACATTGTATGGAAGAAATTTAAAACGTGTCATGGTACCTGGTGCGTGAACTATTTAGAAATAAAAGTTTTCAAGGAGGAATCACTGAAAGTATTCTCCATCTGTTTTCTTACGAAGAGAACATGCACTTTAAATAGTTTTGGAGGCACAGCGTACGAATAATTATCTAGAATTATTATTATGTTGAGTAAGTAGTTCGTGATTAATCAAGCACTTCTTACAGATCTGCATGCATCGTTCTTTCGGTCCAGCATCTACTGTTCCGCCACACGTTAAAACTGGCATAACAACGGACCTAACAATCGGGAGAAACGATAATACCACGAGAGAGTAGCACGACAATACCCGGTGGCCAACGGTAACGTCCGCCACGTTTCTCACAGGTGAAAATCCGGGTGATCCCGCCGGAAATAGAATCCTCTTCACCTGGGTGGGAAGAGAGTAGACTGACTGTAACAACATCGTGGTCCCTGTCACACAAAATGGTGACAAATTTCTGCTGCAAATAATTGAACAATTTCGTTTTTATTTTAGTCGTGCTTTCAAATGAGTAACTACTGTACTTTTGGTAACTGGCTTCCAGCATTATCTCCAACAGTATATCTATCAGTATATGCCATTATATTAAATACTGTATCGGAGAGGGATATTTTTTAAATTGTGATTTAAAAAGAGTTCATTAACAACTAACTAATGTACCCGTTGTTAAAAAAAAATCGACCCCAATTAGTGTGCGATACAGGACAACGAACTAGACATTTACGAGAGGGAGCTCACGCCCGGAAATGTGTGATTTAGTCACCGAAACGGTAACGTTGGGGACAAATTGTACGTAGGCCCCTATAGTACGTATCAGCCATCATCGCCAGATTGCGTCGTATATTGTGTGTTTCATTCACGGTGTTGACGGCAATTACGGAACCGACTGATAAGCTACTTACATACGGAAAAACTGATTGGAATGGAAGAGCTGCTCAACGGTTGTATACAGAACGGTACACCAACATAAATAATACGCATCATTCTATGTTCGTGGCCACTGTGAGAAGACTACAGGAGTGCGGACGGTTAAAAGTAGGTATTTCTCAGCTGGGATCGTTCCCCAAATGTAGCGTGTAAAGAATGTAACGTAGTACTTGTACGAATCGTGTGTACGTGCAGTATTCTATTTGCATTTCTGAATATCGCTGTACCCATACTTCTGCATTGCCTTTGTGTGTTAGGTGTCGAAACACGATGCGGATCGTCCACGCTCGATTCGAACACTTCATTTTGAGGAGGAAGTGTTGAGATTCAAAGAGCAGTCTACCAGCATCACCCGTCAAGTGGAGCGTGACTGAGGCACATGTCACGCCAGCGTGTGGTGTGTTGTCCATGAACAGCAGCTCCATACATATCATCTTCAGACCTTACAGGCATTAACTGTGGAGGACTGTCCACACCGAGTAGCGTTCTTGCAGTGGCATCTCCAGCGCTGCATAATCCAGCCTGCATCCCTAACCTCGGTGTTATTCACGGATGAGTGCACTTTCACTCGAGGCGGCATAGCGAACTTGCCCAACAGGCAGAAGTGGGCGGATTACAATCTACATGTAATGTGGCTGCAGCACGACGGAGCTGCAGCGTACTTTGACACCAAATGTGCAGGGCCACCTGTATGCCACGTATCTCAATCGATGGATTGGCAGAGCGGGTCCTGTTCAATGACCAGGGCTAATTAGTTAGCAGTTGGTATCAGCATATTTATCACTATTATTTCTGAAATTTGCAATAATACGAATTGTGGTAAATTGTTGTAAAATTTACTGTATTCGTTTCTTAAAATAGCACGCGAAAGAAAATTAAGTTTAAATCCTCCCCGACAGTTAAACTGTGGAAGGAATTCGTGAAATCATACACGTAGATAGCAGTTGGCCCTTTGCCATTTTCCTAACACTGCTTCAAAATCATAATTAATAATTAATATGTACCGATATTTGAAGAAAGTTCTGGTACAGTGAAAATTTTTTTTGTTTAATTTCGGTTATTTTCTGGCATGGCCTTTGCGTGCAATAATACAATATTTGCTAAAAAGACTGAAATTCTACAGTAAGGTCATATTTCAAAATACTGGCTATCTATCAGCGCAAAATAGCGAAACTCAAATTTTCTTCTACGGATTCGTTTGACGCGTTTCTTCTGTTGTTCTTATAGCTTCTTTTAAATACCCGATAAATATCTGTGAACCCGATTAAAATTCATAAGTTCCAAAAATCTTAATTTATTATTGATTTGCTTTTTGGCCTACCATATAAGGCTGAAAAGTACTATTTAAAATTTCAATGATTGCAACCAAATAACCAACTTTATGCTCGTGCGACACACAGCCTTCTAAATAGTATACTCCGTTTCCGAACTTTTTATATTCCATTCACAGTTGATACCAGGGGATATTAATTAATATTTTAAAACATAAACACTAACTATAATTGAAAACTCACTTAAAAATTATCCAGGCATAAACAAACTGTTTGTAATTAAAATTAAATTGTTAAATAAGGAAACAGAAGCGAAATTTAAATAACATATTATGTAATAGTCCACTGTGGTGAGTTGACTCGTTCCACTTCTTTACTTAAAAACATACTAATTAAGATAAATTACTGAACTGATATCTTCTTTGTACGTTGCTTACTTGTATTTTTTTAAGTGTTTCCATGAAATGTTTTAGTTGTACCAGTTTAATTTTTCATGTTTGAATTTCTTATATAAGTTATACTGTGAACAAAATATATACTGGACGAATAATTCAACTCCTCATGGAAGATAAATGTATGGAATCCGAATATTTTAGTGCAGAATATCTGATAACAAAATCTGTAAACTCCTATTGGTGGTAGAGTAGAGGAATAAACAACTTTAATTAATTAACCTAAAGTTTGAAACATCTGGCCACAAAAAAAAATGGAAAGGGCGCAGAACTTGAGTACTACTTGATCGTTCAGGCCGAGACTGGCGGACAAAGTAGGCGATTTGTGAACACATGTTTATAAGGTTTTCATATCCAAACCAAACTTTACGGAATTTATCCACATTTTTCGCTTCTTGCCTCTTCCTCTCCGACACTTTGAGCATACCTTTTGGCTAAGTCATAAATATCCGGCAAAGAGTTTACTGTTCTAAATTACTCTATCTCACACTTTAAAACACCCTTAAGAATTTGTCAGCGATTTTCTTATTCACTCCATGTAAGAGGTGAGACAAGTAAGTAGGCAACTCTGCGATGAGAACACGGGACTTGTATACTGACATGAACATTTTACTGCTGCGATTTATTTGTGAGATGCGTTGTAAATGTGTTTGCCTGAGTTGCATGTGACTGGGCAAACGACCCACAATTTTTTTTCCTCGGCTCATCTTGATCAAGCACGAGTTATGTCCAGTTTTCCGCAGCAGGTGCGACCGGTACTACTCGTGGAGGAGGTGCTATTAGTCGCACGCTATATAAACGGCGTGGCTCCGACACGACAGGCTCATACCTCATTCCTTCATCGCGTTGGCTAAGCACCTCGGCATGCGACTCCCGCACTTGCACGGCAACGTGGCGTGGGATGGCGTGATCACTACTTGTCAGGCCACGTAGAAATGTAGTGAACATGGTCACACTTGTTGGCAACAGGAAGGAGCATACCACTCAGCTAAGTCGTGCAACTGACGGTATCAGCGCCATGTCGAACTTCTTCCGAGGCATTCGTCGCTAAATGTCGCAGCGCTGCAGAATATGTGTGTGTGTGTGCGGCTTATTTTCCAACCTCTGCGAGGTTGCTTCCTTTCTGACCAGGCGTGTAACTACTGTAAATAATTGACCATGTCAACGTTCGATGAGTCTGATCTTCACCTCGTTTGCCTACTTTCTCTAAAACATTACTAGCACCAACTTTGTTTTGTAAGATAATTACTTCCAATTATAGTAGGTTGGTAGGTAGGGCTTAACATCTCGTCGACAGCGACGTCGTTAGAGAAGGACATTTGTTACTCAGAGAAGCATAGTCTGTAGTCAGGGCCAATCCCATCATTCGCCTGGAATGATTTCGGGAAACCATGGAAAAACCGAAATCAGGACGGCCGAGATTCAAACCCGGCTCGTCCCGAATGCGATTCCAGTGTTACCACTTCACCACCTCACTCAGCCTCAAGTTATGAGCTTACAGAAATATTCTCTTTTCACCCAGCTACTTCCCCTATAGCACAGTACCATTCGTCCGTGTACAAATTGTACACCCTTTCGGCTAATTATGCAATGTATGGTTTGTTGTTTCAAATATAAGTATATACCTTAAAACATTAATTTTACAAACAGACTTTTATAATTGTTGCGGTAGTCAAATACTTATTATTACATTTTACATAATTGCGAGTGGTAAAAATAATTATATTAATTTATTTTTCTTAAGTGGTATTAAAAAATATTTTTTTGTTCTAATTAATAAGCTTACGTTCTTTTACATCAAATAAACGTAACAATGTGTTGTGTGGCTCAGAGGGTAGCGCGGGGAATTTTAAACCAAAATCTGCTAGTACAGCGAGTTACTGCATTTTTCCCAACAAAGTTAATGGATGTATTGCTAGCTTTTACTGACTAAGTTTTATCTTTATATTTATGTTAGACTATTTTAGAGATAGAAACATAGGATACTACAGCGAGGATGTAAGTTATGAAAAAGTAATGAACAGGGGATGCCCACAAGGATCAGTATTGGGTCCTTTAATCTGGAATTTGGTATTCAATGAATATTTAGAGATAAAGAAAGAAAAAGACATAGAGAGAGTGGCGTTTGCGGACGACTGTCTTATAATAATAGGAGCCAACAATAGGAGACACATAGAACTCATGGCAAACAATGAAATGAATAAGCTAAAAGCATGGGTTGATAATAACGGATTGAAAGTTGCAATAGAGAAAACAATTGGGATAATGGTTAAAGGGAACTTGGATACAAGACCACCAGCAATCAAATATAACAATCACAGTATAAAAATTCTGAAACAAACCAAATATCTGGGAATTATGATCGATAATAGATTGACCTTTATACCTCACATAAACTTTCTCAACCAAAAGTTAATAACGTTATCTAACCAGCTAAAATATAAAATATGGAAATACGCAAACTATAACACACCATTAAGAAATATAATCTACAAAACAATTTTCATTAGTGTAATAACATATGGATCAATAGTACTAGACACAAGAATCAACAATGTTCAACTAGTAACCAAACTTAGGGCTTTACAGAGAAATATATTAATAAAACTATACGAACTTACGGCTACAATATAATTTTCAACGATAGTAATATTGCATAAGCTTTTACCAATAGACTATGAAATTCATAACAAAAACATTATTTATAAACTAAAACATACAGAAATGCAAATAGACCTAGATTGAGTAAAATATCAAGGGTTCACACAAGAAGACATAAGGTGGATTAAAAACATCAATGATGATGAAGTGATTAGTATNTAACCAAACTTAGGGCTTTACAGAGAAATATATTAATAAAACTATACGAACTTACGGCTACAATATAATTTTCAATGATAGTAATATTGCATAAGCTTTTACCAATAGACTATGAAATTCATAACAAAAACATTATTTACAAACTAAAACATACAGAAATGCAAATAGACCTAGATGGAGTAAAATATCAAGGGTTCACACAAGAAGACATAAGGTGGATTAAAAACATCAATGATGATGAAGTGATTAGTATCAAGGAAATAAAGAAGAAATTAAATGAGACAGCTATTAAACATTGGAGAAGAGAATGGGATCAAATGGAAGGTAGTATTGAAACCAGAAACCATATTAAGGACCTAGAGGAATGGTATAAGAGTAAGGTAACATTGAGTAAAAGTATGAAAATGATTATAAGTGGACATGGTCAGATCAAAAGCTATCTTAAAAGAATTAATAAAGTCGATGAAGACATATGTGAGTGTGGTCAAGGGGAACAAAACGGATATCACATATTATATGTATGTGTTATGTTCACAAATGAGAGGGATCAATTAAGAAGGACTTTGCAACTAAGAGAAGAACAATGGCCGCTTATTAAATATCAGATATACGACGAGGAGGTATACAAAGATATCGAAAGGTATACAGAGAATGTTTGTAAGGTAGTAAAAACCATTAACGATGGTTTAGCAGACCAGGAGATTATGTGGATTAAAGGGGGGACAAGGCTAGTAACTGAGGGCCCTGACAGGCGAGGCCAGGGGGGCGCCCAGTTTACTGGGCAAGGGCCCCGGTAGCGCCACGCATGCTGGCAAGGCTGTCAGGGAACAGCGAAAACCTAGTATTCTGTTGGCAATAGTATGGGGCTTGTATGACTAAAGTCGGAAGAATTGTAATGATAGAAACTTTGTATTTGTATTAGAATATGGCATGTAATTAGGATATTTAAGTCTCAATGTATATTACAGCATGTATATTTAATGTATTAAAGTTTTAATTTTTAACATAAATATTGTTTTAAAATAAAAGTATTAAGGGTTTTAAGGTTACTAGTAATATAGCTACATTGTCTATATATTTTATAATTATAAGGTATTTATTATTAATAAAGTGTAATGTAATTTTATGAAATAATTGAAATTAAAAACGTTAAAGTGTATCGGTGAATAAAACGCTTCGAAAGATATAGTTTTAACATGTTTTATTTTACATACACTGTTATTTTAAAAATGAGTATAACAAGGTAAACATGATCGCAGGAGGAGCAAGGTCTGGGTGACAGCCTCCCCGTGGCTCCCCGCGGTAACTGGTTTACACCAGGCTGATAGTCACCGCTCCTCCTGCTGGAGATTCTCAAGCATTTTAAACAATTTTAAACAATTTTAATTACTATAGTTTTAATAAAGTCAAGAATTTATTTAAGTAACTTATCAAACCATATAAAATGGGCTTCAGTTAATTTAAATTCAAACATTGAATCTATTGACAAAGTTTAAGCGTTGCCTTGGCAGTGAGACATATATAACTAAAATACCAAGATAATAAACAATAATATTACACGAAATTAAAGACAAGGAAAAGATAGTAGCTAACAAGGAGACCCGGAAGGCCTAATGGCTAAGTGGGTTAAAAGAGTTTTCACTCTCGTATGACTAAGTTTTATCTATTTCAAATTTATCTGTTAAACATATTCAAAATCCGCACTTCATTACAGTCAGTTGAATGATGGCTGTTGAATAAGGGTAGCAAAAATATGTTTAAATATATGAAAAACTATGTTCTCATTGCTTTAATAACAAAATATCGTAAAATATTTAAAATGAAAGCGGGTTTACGGTTAAAATCACAAACAAAAGGTTTTTAATTTTTTAAAAATGGTAAACAATTAAAAGAGATATTTTCATAGCATAACTTCTGTTGTGACTCATTTTTAAGTTATTGATAGACAGGGCATATAAGACCGAAACAATTTAAACCAAAATTTTAATGTGTAAAAATTAAAAAAAATATGTTATACCTATAGAATATGAAATAAATAAAATTAATTACTCACATATTAGTTAAAGGCAAATGATTTAATAGCAAATTTTGCTATAACTAGTTGCATGACACAAGGCATAAATAAATATTCTAGGTAAACAATTTGTGAAATTAAAAAGTCGTTGTAATACATTATTTCCGAGTCACTGCAGAATACATTTACTGACCTAACGTAAAATACTTTAGTTTCATTTAGGGAATGCATGCGCAGTCACAATGTAGGAAAGTGATCTCGTAAACATTTCTATGTAAAGGAATGTATGCTAATATTTTAAAAAATCTATGAAGTTGGGAAGCGGTAAATCGGTATTAGTATTTAAGTTGGTTTTCAAAACTTGAACAAAAAATATTATTCCCTCATTTAAGTCCCACCCCCACCCCCCTCCTTTTTTTTTTTTTTTTTTTTTTTTTGGGTGGCCGCGAACGCTCCTATGGCGAAAAAGCCGAACCGAAAGTTATTAGGAGTTCAACTGGCATATTCATGAATTCCACGGAGAGCCGTAACTGGACGCGGAAGGTTAAACTGGAAACGGCTAGGGTCGTTTGGACTAGCTGTTACATAGACGACTACGCCGCTCACGTCTTTGGACGCCTCCAGGCACCGCTAGCAAATCACACGCTTGTTGGTTGGTTATACATCTCACTTTAAATGCAGCACTTTTTTTCGACGTAAGAAATAGGGACAGGTTTTTTTATGGTTTTACATCCAGTTTTCGTTGAGGTCTGTAATTGGGACCAGCTATTTAATATTTATATGAGACTTTAAACTGCTAAAACGAGATGTTTTTTTTTCTTCTCGAAACAGTTAATGCTCCACCAGCAAACTAAATCTTTGTTTAATCACCATGACTCAGGTTCAAAATTAATATTGAAACGATATCTGCATGAGAATTAAAATGACAATTTCGCTTTCTAGCGTACCGTATTTCGTATATAAGGGTTAAAAATGGGATTTAACGTAGAGTGAATCATGCTTCATAATTAATACATAAATTGGGATTACATAGTGTTACTACAAAAATATTTTGCGGAAAGTTGTCAGTGATTATAAAACACCAGGAGACTGCAATATATTTTGCAATCTTCATTTTGTAACTTGATACCAAATCAAACAATTTTTCAAAATATTTAAAGGGCTATAGCATTATCAATAAATTAGTTTAAACACAGACTAGCGTCTAAAACTCGGTAAGAGCTATTTATTAAAAAAATTGGTTGCGATTATATTTTCCCTAAGAAGGCGAAATTGAAGGACGCAAGGTAAAGTGTGAAATCTCATTCTCTTCATATGGGTTGATGTATTCTTTCCTATATCAGAGCAAACAAAAATGTTTCATTGTGCTTACAGCCGTAGTACAGGAAAAAAAGTAGGTTTGTGTTCGTGCACTGATGATCAGTATAAAAGTTGAAACCTCTAATTCAGCATAACTTCTGATTATTTTAAATATTATTTCATTAGAAAAATAATAGCATCAATTATATAAACCAATAATTATAAATAACGCTATCTAAGGAACGAGTAGGCATATTAGAGAATTTCTTGCTTCATCTGAGCTATTATTCTGGACTAGCACACGGTAGGGTCACAATCGCTTCCGTATTCTCTTGGTGAACACCAAATATTTTACGCTATCCTTGCCCCTTTTCTTAAAAAAGTCTAACATTTTGTGCCCCATATTGTGCTAGGAGAAGAGGGGATCTTCTCTGACTCTCATGGAAGAACAAATAGCCTTAGTTACTTGACTCGCAGCAAGGCGACGTTATGCCTGGTTCACATGCAACAGACGGAGCGGAAAACTGTAAAGTCAATCATATTTCGTCTTCGTTTTTTACGCAATCGTTTTTTACGTGAGCCACGCCGAAAAGTTGAACATGGGGTGAAATTTACGCTCGCGGAAAGAGCATTCTTAGCCGGTATTTCCCAGAGGTCCAATGTTTCAAATATTTCATGCAAACCGTTTTACGCCCTATCAGCGTATATCGTTGCAATAGACTAGCTGGTTAAATTTATGATTTTTAAATTAAGCAAGTAAATAAAAATGCCAATTTTACTGAACACATTGAATAAATAAACGTAGTTTGGAATTGAACAAATAGTTACCACTAAAATTAAAAAAAAATTTGGAAGCATAAAAAAATAACAGAGACTCTAAAAATAATTTTAAAAACGTTTTAGCCACTTTTAAATTATTGAAGTAGAGTGGAAGAATTTTAAAATTATTTAATAAACATGTAAACTACATTGTAATTACGAACCAACGTGGTCATAAATTAGGATGCCAACCACACAACAAACTGACAACTACTCACACTTGACAGCTATACGACCTGTCTGCTCTGTCTGTTCGGCGTGATCGGTGTTACGTAGAACAGTCAAGAAGTTCGTGCACGCAGTTTTTCGAGGCTGCCTACTCTCGGGGCGCCAGTCCACGGACTTATTGAATATCGCCGTGGTGCGTGGCTGCCTACTCTCGGGGTGCCAGCCCACAGAGTATTCTATCATCGCCGTGGTGTTTGGCTGTCTACTCTGATGCGTCAGTCCACGGACTTATGGAACGTCGCTGTGGTGCGTGGCTGCCTACACTCGAGGCGCCAATCAACTGACCTATTGAACGTCACGGTGGTGTGTGGCTGCTTACTCTAGGTGTGTCAGTCAGTCCACGAGCTTATCGACTATGGTAGTATGTGAATCAGGCTTTACAGGTACATGTGGGCGATTTTGGATATATCTTGTATTGGATACATGAAAGTTGCCCCCAAAAAGTGCAGACAGACGAGAAGATAGGTGTGTAGCTTATAAAGACTACGGAGATATGAAACAGAATTCCTATTGGGAACGTCGGTGGATTGTGTTTGCCATATTGTTAACCCTTTCACGTTCATTGTAGACACATTTTTACGTGTTGCCATGAAGTTAATATTTGGCGGATATTTTACACTGCGAGGCTCAGTAACCAATTATTTTCCCGTTGGGGAGGAGGGGTAATGGGCGTAACTTGTTAGTAAACCATGCTACTGCTTTACGTTATGACTGTTTCATTTTTTTATATCACTGATAACCGAAAATAATGCCTACAGTTTATTGGTTGTGATAGCTAAACAAGTTCATTAACATCTTACATACAGCACACAACAAAGTTTAAAATTTTCCTGTTTGCAACACCAGATATCGCAAATTAATGTAGTAAAGACAGAGTAAAATAATATAGATAACTACCACACATGATGGGAATTTTTATAACACATACCAAAATACCCTTCTATAATTCCGTATTGAAGAAGATGTCTACTGCACATCAACCATACATACACTGGAGAGCCAATAAGACTGGTATAGGCGTGCGTATACAAATAACAGAGGTATGGAACCAATCAGAGTAACGCGATGCGGTCGGCAGCGCCTATATAAGACAACACGCGTCTGGCAAAGTTGCTAGATCGGTTACTGGTGCTACAATGACAGGTTATCAAGATTTAAATGTGTTTGAACGTGGTGTTATAGTCGGTGCACGAGAGATGGGACATAGCATCTCTGAGGTAGCAATAAAATTTGGATTTTCGCGTACGACCATTTCACGAGTTTGCCGTGAATATCGGGAATCCGGAAAAAAACATAAAATCTTCGACATCGCTGCGGCCGGAAAAAGATCGTGAACGAACGGGACAAATTACGAATGACGAGAATCATTAAACGTGACAGACGTGCAATCCGTTCTCAAATTGGCACAAATTTCAATGCTGGAGCATCAACAAGTGCCAGTGTGCGAACTATTCAACGGACCATCGTTGATATGGGCTTTCGGAGCCGAAGACCCACTCATATACCGTTGTTGACTGCACGACACAAAGCTTTACGCCTCGCCTGGGCCTGCCAACACTGCCATTGGACTGTTGATGACTGGAAACACGTTGCCTGGTCTGACGAGTCTCGTTTCCAATTGTATTGGGCGGATGGACGTGTATGGGTATGGAGACATCCTCATGAATCCATGGACCCTGCATGTCAACTGGGGCCTGTTCAAGCTGGTGGAGGCTCTGGCATGGTATGAGGCATGTGCAGTTGGCGTGAAATGGGACCCCTGATACGTCTAGATACGACTCTGACAGGTGACAGATACGTAACCACCCTGTCCGATCACCTACACTCATTCATGTCCATTGTGCATTCCGACGGACGTGGACAATTCCAGCAGGACAATGCGACAACACACACGTTGAGAGTTGCTACCGAGTGGCTCCAGGAACACTCNCCACCTAAATCACCAGACATGAACGTTATTGAGCATATCTGGGATGCCTTGCAACATGCTGTTCAGAAGAGATCTCCACCACCTCGCACTCCTATGTATATGTGGACTGCCCTGCAGGATTCATGGTGTGAATTGCCTCCTGCATACCTTCAGACATTAGTCGAGTCCATGCCACGTCGTCTTGCGGCACTTCTGCGTGCTCGCGGGGGCCCAACACGATATTAGGCAGGTGTACCAGTTTTTTTTCGCTCTTCAGCGTAGTTCTCCATAATGAAGGAGGTGAATTTGTACCACAGTATAATTAATCTCACATCAGCGCCGGATATCATTATTGCGTAAAGACATGTGCATGGTCAACAGGATGGAGAGCCAAGAATTTTTATGTTACGAATTAAATTCTTAAAGCGAACCATATACACATTCTGCTTTCTTAAATGGTAAAATAAAGGTAAAAAAATCAATTGCTTTGAAAAGTCACTTAAATACTAGCAACATAGCTTCGGTATTTGAAATAATTTCTCTTCAGAATACTGCAGTGAATTACACCAAGGTCCATGTTAACATTTTCTAAATAACATTCGTTCACGATGTCTTAAAATGCANAAGCGAACCATATACACATTCTGCTTTCTTAAATGGTAAAATAAAGGTAAAAAAATCAATTGCTTTGAAAAGTCACTTAAATACTAGCAACATAGCTTCGGTATTTGAAATAATTTCTCTTCAAAATACTGCAGTGAATTACACCAAGGTCCATGTTAACATTTTCTAAATAACATTCGTTCACGATGTCTTAAAATGCANAATACTGCAGTGAATTACACCAAGGTCCATGTTAACATTTTCTAAATAACATTCGTTCACGATGTCTTAAAATGCAATATTGCAATGCATCTTCAGCGTTGTCTTATTATGTTATAACTATTAATTTTTAGTTATCCATTACAGAAGCAGTTAAGACTTACGCACATACAAAACTATAGTACCAAAAAATTGCGTTTTAATTGCTAAATCTAAAAAATTCAACAATGTTTGTTAAGAATATATAATATTACATGGTTAGGTACCTGAGAATATTCCTATCCTTAGTGTAACTAATTATTTATTTACAATAAAATAAATATTGTAATAATAATTATTCTGGGAAATGATTCATTAATACTTACTTGACATAACAACATGTAAAGAGGAGGGAATATTATAAAACAACAAGAAGTTACTGATAACTAATGAGCCTACTTTCCTCTACAAGGGTGCAAATAAAGTTTAGTGTAGTTCTTGAAAGCTTAGATAGAAGGTAGGCGTTGACGTCTCACAGACAGCATTATCATTAGATATGAAACCAGAAACATGTGAAACAGTACAAAGACAATTTAAATACACGCGTGACTTAGGGTTGACTAGGTACTGTTGTAACACTTTTGCTTTGATCGCTCGTAGCATTGCCATTCTGGCTGTAAACACCAAATAAGTCGCTTGACATAGAAGAGTACTCATTTGTCTTCAAATGTATATTAAACACGATAGGCCTAGATACAGTAGTTGTCAGACAGGAGACGTTTCACAAAACGTGTGCCACTGTTACAACTGACCCCGTGTCAAGGGCGGTTGTAACAGTGATGGGGGTCAGTGGAAACATACACAAATAATACACAATGCACGCATTTCAATCAGTTTTATTACTAATAAATCACACGTGAGTACCATTTTAGTAACATTTTAAACATTCTTCTTTAATCACTTTATAAAATTTAACATTTTCAAGTTAACGTCGTATTTTAAAAAAATCTGAAGCTAGTAAAATAGTATTTTATCAAACAAAACAACTTCTAAATGACAAATACAATCAACAAAAATAAAAGTTAACTAAAACATATCAACAAATTGACTTTGGCTTACAATATTTAATCAAACTCATCGCAGTTATGGAAAATGTAATATTTGCCACCGTCGGTGCACTCTAAGTGAGACCATAGCCGACAGGTCCCTTGTCATTACACCCAATTTTCTCCAGACCTACTCTCTGAATACGCTTATACACAAACGAGGCAGTAAAAGTCTTCTTCTTCTGATGAAGATGGTGGTGTGTTAGTCTTCTTTTTCGTTGGTTTGCTTTTACCTTTACTTTTATTCTGAGTGGATGGTTTATGAGACGGAGAGGCATTGGAGTATTTTTTTANGTTGGTTTGCTTTTACCTTTACTTTTATTCTGAGTGGATGGTTTATGAGACGGAGAGGCATTGGAGTATTTTTTTAAAGATTTTAGAAACACAAGAAATGAGTCGTCTTGCATCCAGCCTGACGGATTAACTGCTCCAATTGAACCCACTGGTCCGTCTCTGATGAAATGTTCTTGATATCGAATGCGATGAAATACGAACATTGGAGGAATCGCATTGCCCAACGCGTTTGCTGTAAAAGATAGANTTCTTGATATCGAATGCGATGAAATACGAACATTGGAGGAATCGCATTGCCCAACGCGTTTGCTGTAAAAGATAGAGTAACCAGAGTGCCTCGCACGGCTGAGGTAATGGCTCCTACTTGCCAAGACTCTGTCGGGTTTTTGTACAGTGGTCACACCCGTCTCATCGACATTGTAGATAGCATGTGGTTCAAATTGGTCCCGATCCATGACAGTTTGTAAATTGTTATAAAAAGTATCGACATTAGACCTGTTAAAACTTGTTGCTCTAGGCAGGCTTGTAGCTTGAGCTGCACCCACGCATAGTTCAGGATTCCTTTTCTTAAATGAACGAAACCACACCTCTCCAGCCATTTCATTTTCAATCCAAGTAGGAGGTACCTTTAAGTTGTATAAAACGGCGAGTTCTAATGCTAACTTTCTTACCTCTTTAGTAGAAATACTTAAGTATATATCTGCACAACGGAGGAGGTATTTGGTGAGTAGATGTTCTTGATCTTCCGAAAAGACTCTGTTATGAGCTACATATCGCATACTAATATTTNGTAGATGTTCTTGATCTTCCGAAAAGACTCTGTTATGAGCTACATATCGCATACTAATATTTTCTGCCTCGGCACTTTTGTTCGTGGCATCTATCTTTCGTATGCATCGTAGCAGAGAGACGTGGTTAACTCTGTAGATCTCTGCTGCTCGTCTCAAAGAAATCCCACTTTTAACTTCGTCGTATGCATCCTTGTAACGTGATATGTCGCTTACACCTATCGATGTTTTCCTGACACGTTTCCTGGGCATCTACAATGTACAACAAAAATATAACTAATGCTACAACCGTACCCACAAAAAATGTTACAACCGTACCCATCCCCCAATGTGCCAGTGAAACTGTCGCAGAGGCGAGAGAAAACAGCCTACACAAAAATTATTTACTGTTTACTTAGCTATNCACAAAAATTATTTACTGTTTACTTAGCTATTAAGTCCACCAATTACGTAGGAAAAATCTGAAAACGTAAATTATAATATTAACGAAGAAAATAAAGAAAGAAATCGATTAAAAATACTTACTTTTGGTTGACTAAACACAATAGGTCCCTCTACAAGCGAACAAAGCGCGCGGAGGGCGACGCAACGCTGCCGATCAGGTCCGTAAAGGCAAGCCGCGTGTCTTTCCTATTGTACCCCTCACCACACCGTGGACAGTTCTGCGAATATTCAAGTTGTTACAACTGTACCCTTTTACAACCGTACCTAGTCTACCCTACCCTGGATTCAAATTCGGAAATACTCGTTAAATTAAGATAGCTTGCAATTAACTACATCACGGAGGTAGACTCGAAGCATCAACTTTGGATGTAAACAGGGTAATGTTTTGAATGATATGGTTCACTAACCTGAAATATTTACTCGGCCATCATTTTGAAAATAAGCGACTGAGCCACTTAAACACACAAGTTTACATGACAACTATAACGCTACTTGTGTGGAAATTTTATGGAACTTGGTTGATTGGTCTCCGAGATATGGTTTAACAACATAATATCCTTAAATGGGGATATCTTACAAAAATTGCTTAAAAAGAGGCTATGTACACGGTGTTTGTAATAGATAATGTCCACATAAATCTTTGGATTGAAATTGTTAAATAGATTAACCAAACACAGAAAAAATATTTATGTGGCCGCCAATTTTAAAATTATTATCAGACACAAATTAAATCTTGTAGCTTTACTTGGCCTTCTGTAGGTGTGTAAAATTTTGTAGAAATTAGTCAAATTATTCCGCAAATATGACCAAATGTTCTATTTACTCACCTGACACTACTTTGCAAAAAATCCTGCAAAGGAGGATCTCTGTATACAAATCGGTTGATTGGCTCTCGAGATATGGTATAAAACCTCCATTTATAATGGGAAAATCTTCATAAATTGAAGGCAAAAAATTTATATATCAGCACATTCAATTATTGTCATAGATATAATATACAAAGTTCAATTTAAATCTTTTACATAGTTTCGTAGATATAGCACACTAAGCTAAAATGTTTGTATACGCACCATTCTGAAGATAAGAGATTGACATACTTAACACATATAAATTTATATAGCCTACTACGGTACAAATTCTTCGCCAAATATGAAATAAATAGGTTGATTGTTTCCAGAGATATGGCATAAAAACTATATTATTTAATGTTGGGCTATCTTACAAAATGGCGGAGAAATTAGGGTTTTGATTCATATAAGTGATACTGTCGGCCTTCAAGTTTTAGTTGAAATTTGTTTTGCAGTTACGTAGATAAAACACTCGGAGCTAAAATGTTCATATGACCACCATTTTGAAAATATATGTGTCTGACCATCTTAAAATTTATTAGTTTATATAGCCTGCCATTGTGCTAATGGTTTGCCAAATTTGGTAGAAATTGATAGTTTTTTCGGATATCACATAATTTTAGTTTGTGAAGTGACACTATTTTCAAAATGGCAGACAAAATATATTTTATGTTTACACATGTTATATTTTTTATTATAAACAGCTATCATACAAAATTTCATTGGTATAAATTACATGGTTTCAACGATACAACATACATAACTAAAATAACTTTATGACCACCATTTTGAAAATAAGTGCTTGACATACCTAAAACATATCAGTTAACATTATCTACTGCAGTACTAGTTGTCTGCCATATTTGGTAGGAATCGGCCAATTGTTTCCCGAGATATGACAAAAGTTTTATTTATTCGTGTGGCACTATCTTACAAAATGGAGGCCAAAAGAGTCTCCGTGTAGAAACATTTGATGTTTGTTATATATACTCAATGCATACAAAGTCAAGTTGGAATTGATTAAATGTTTTCGATGATATAGCATACTATGCTAAAATAGCTAGATGGCCGCAATTCTGAAAATAAGTGTCTGACATATTTGAAACATATTTGTACATATCAACTGCGGCAGTACCACATGTTTGCCAAATTTGGTAGGAATCAGTCAATTGTTTCCCGAGAAATTACAAAATAACTTGATTAATTCGTGTGGCACTATCTTAAAAAATGGCTTAAAAATAGTTTTTGTTTCTTGGCTTATTTGATGCTTGAAAAATATATTGTAAGTGTACAAAATTTGGTTGAAATTGGTCAAATTGTATGGTAGTTATAGCAAATAAACCTAAAATATTGATATAGCGACCAATTTAATAAGTGCCTAGTGCATAATAAAGTTTATTTATTCATAATTACCTCGTCTATCAGAGTATTTCTTACGGGCAAATTTTGGCGAAAATTGGTTTAGTAGTTTTCGAGATATAACATAAAAACTTTATTTTTTCATATTGCACTATCTTTCAAAAAGGCTGACAATGACAAAAGTGGTTGTTGTTTAGCTTTTATGATACTTGTAGTAAATACTGTCAGCGTACAAAATTTGGTTGAAATTGGTCAAATGGTATGGTAGTAATGTCAAATAAACCTAAAATATTTGTATGTTCACCATTTTGAAAATAAGTGTCGAATTAAGACCAATTACTAACATTTACCTGACCAATCTTAGCATCACTTATGTGCCAAATTTAGCGAAAATGTGTGTAGTAGTAATTTGGATATAACGCAAAAGCTTTATTTTTTCATGGGGGTTTTCTTCTTCCAAAACGGCAGGCCATCAAAAGTATTCACCTCTGAATTTAATGCTTACAGCTTGCGCTGCCACAATACAAAATTAGATTAAAATTCGTTTTAATGGTTTTCGAAATATGACATATCACCCTAAATTTTAAAATGGCCATCATTTTCAAAACTAGTGCTCGGCGTGGTCGAAAACTATAAAAGTCAGGTGTACTTACTTAGTTCTATATGTGTACTGGGTTTAGTGAAATTCGAGTAACGTGTTCAAAAATTGGAGGGGGGACACACACACACGCTCATACACACACTCATACACACATTACCCCGACACACAGACTGGAAAGTGATCTCATAAGCATTTTTTTCCTTCGGGAAGTAGGCTAAAAACCCGTGCCTTAACTCTTTATTTATTATGCCAAAGTTTTCTGGAAAATTTTTGATTTCCTTTCCTTTTCGATACTACTTTGTGGGTGTTATTCTGTTGTTTTTGTTGCTCATAAGGGATGCTCTCATATAGAAACACATTCTATAATCACACACCACAGAACCACACAAGACGAAATGTTCTAAACATTTTGTGTTGTGCTATAGTTGACTGGCTACAATATATGTATTTTAATACATTACAGTTCTCATATATGTGTTTCTGGAACATAGTAGTTCTAAAGTGTGGTTTTCCTCTGTACGATTGTGTTAATATATGCAGTTCGGCGATATGAACTTTACATTATCATGTTGACATGTGTCGCTTTATAGGACAGGCATAGCGCTGTACCACACCCTGTCATACTTAGCCAGGGCAGGCAGCTAGCCAGGGCAGGCAGTTGACAACGAAACTTCCGGGGATTCACTCTCGGAGAAGAACTGAAGCCGAAGAAAACAGGGTAAGTCCCGAGATTATTGCTTGGGGATGACCCTTGTGCCACGCAAGAGAAATAGCTGATAGGCAGCCACACAGTGAAGGAACTAGGGTAAGTCCCAACGAGAATTAGTGCAGACCCAGTTTCGTAGGAATCCCCGCCACAGTAACTGCACCCTACCTCGACCCTAGTGGGAGACCACACAAGCCGCTGACAAAACACAAAACACGCGAGGAGCACAGGGGAATTCCCCGTTTCTCTCGCGAGAAACTGCTGACAAATGTAACTTGAATATAGCGGGACACGAGTTAAATTCATGAGCCAGCCGAGGCAGTGGTCAGTTGAATCCACGCCGTCGAGAGGCGCTGGACCAGAGCGTGAGAGAGAATCAGTCAGGCAGTCTTATTGCACGCAGAGAAGCAGCAGTGAGGTGAGTCAGTCGAGGCCGGGTTCGGATCCCGGCAGGGTCAGTCATAGAGTCAGTTGTAACCCGCGCCGAGAGGCGACAGACGGGAGCGATGTCGAGACGCGAGAGTAGTCAGTCGTGTGACGGGAACACAACAATAGTATCACCAATTCGGGACCCGAAGCGCGATATCGAGTGAGAATCAGTCATTCAGTCAGTGAGAACAGCTGAAACTTCATGTGTAAATTTCCGAGACAAACCAAGTAGAAGCGCCGAGAACTTATGAGTTAGTTCTCGGAAAAGTAGTGGCAGTTTCCGAGGCGGAGAAGTCGGGAGCGCGAAACGAATCATGGCAGACATCGACGTAGGAGAGGGGACGCGAGGTCCCCGACGAGGAATGCCAGCCGAGATCGAAGAGACATCACAAGTCTGGGGAAAACAATCCTGGACTTCCGTGAAGGGAAGCCGAGCTGACCCAGCTACTTAAACCAAATGCGAAGACAAGTGGTGAACTTCAACGAGATGCGCAACATCGAGCGAGAGGGAGTAGTCCAGCAGGATGTAGTAGGGAGTCAGTAGAAGTCTAGGGAAGAAGCCAGCTGAGTACAGAACGCCAACGAGTGCCAGTCCGAGGGCCTGTGAAAGGGCCACCCCACTCACCAGACCTCAACTACCAAACAACGAAGACAACTCACCAAAAGCCGCAGTCACATATAAGTAGAAACGTCTCCATTCAAGAAACCATTCCCGATGCATAGCATTCCGCCAACCAGCCCTTCAGGCCTACGACTTGTAGGAGGGCTCAGTCTCACCAGTGTATGTATAAATACCTATGTTACCTTCAGGCAAATATAAGACTTGTGTGTTAACTAACAGAGAACACACGTATTTGTTTATCCCATACTTAACAACGACAGATGCCCTTAGTCTGCACCAAGTAAAGTAACTCAGTACCCTCCTAGCCATCAGCCTGCAAACTCAGGTGGCCTAGTAGCGACAATGTTACGCCTTGCATAGATGCCTTTAATGTACTGGATTGGACTATTTACATTAAAAGAAAACTGTGTTTATATTACGAGACTGTAAATTCAGTGTCGTCATACATACTTCAGTGAAAATGTTTGCTGATTCTGGAAAGCCAATCATCTGTAAAGCTGAGTCGTCGGTAAATGAGTTAGGTCTACTAACAAGAACAAGAAATGGAAATACGAAACCGTGAAAAGTGCTCGGCAGACGTAATGCGCGTGGAGGTGAGGAGGGGGATTGCTGTATCTAATGGAATCTTCTTGAAGATTAATTTTTACATAAAAAAAATTTCGAGTTCTGATCTAAACAATGCTACTCATGTACACCCACTAACTCAGGTCGAAAGCGTTAACAATATTGCAACAGCGCGCGTCATTTACTGTGTATTGCAGTCTTAGAGCGAGTCCATGGAAAATCGGTCCGTTCGCCAGTATATGTTCGTCAGTAAAGTTTATGTGACGCAGCGGTGATTTTCGTACGCTAATAGCTCTCCGAGTATTTTCCTCGTTCCTCCTGTTATTATTTGCGTTATGTAAGTTATGGATCATAGTGAAGGCCCAGCTTGTTTACAGCTCGGCGTGTACTATTATGGAAGCCGTTCCACTGACGACATTCCAAGGCATGTCAGTGACGCAGTTTATTCACTGTGGTCCACAATATCAGTGTCCTGCTTGAAAATTAGAATGGTTTTGATGTATTCTTTGCACAGTGGATATGTTCTTTACCGATATCTCCTCCAGGGAAATTAGGCGATTATTAGTTGTTTGGTTCCGGAAATAGGACTTAAATATTCCGTTTTCTCACCTGGTATTTTCTTACTGAAAGGAGGACAAAAGAGCATCTTATACGTATATTTGATTCTTCTAATGGATATTGTCAGCATACGAAGTTTAGTTGAGTTGTGTTTAATTTATTGTTTAATATATATAACGCACTAATCTAAATCAATTATATTGCCGCCATTAAAAAAGCTGACACACTTTAAATAATGTAAGTATATATGGCCTGTTGAGGCACTACTCATGTGTAAAATTTGGTGGCAGGTAGGTAAGTAGACAGGGCTTAACTTCTCGACGACAGCGAGGTCATTAGAGACGGAGCAATTTACTCAGAGAAGCAGGAACAGGGCAGCAATCGGCTATGGCCTGTAGTGAGGAACCATCCCAGTTAGCCTGGAGTGATGATCGGAAACCATAGAAAACCATAATCAGGATGGTAGGACCGGAATTAGAACACAGGTCCTCTCGAATGCGAGTCCGAAAGTTAACCACTGCGCCACCTCACTCGGCTAAAAAATTTGGTGGTGATCGAGATATGGCATAAAACCTCAGTTTTCGCACACGGTTCGACCTTGATAAATTGTGGACAAATGGGTTAGGTATCAGCACATTAGATGTTTGACATAGATATTGCCAATAAATAAAGTTAGATTAAAACAAGGTTATTTGGAGCATATGGCATTCGAATAAAATTTTTAATGACTTTTATGTTAATGTTATGTGATAACTCCCTTAAATGATATAAATTTAGATAGACTACGTAACTAGCAGCCAGAATTTGGAGGGCGTCAGTTGAATGTTTCCCGATATGTGACATTTGTCATATGGCACTATCTTACAACATGACGTACAAATGAGACAATGCATAGACACATTTTATGGTTTTAATTCATACCACAAGAATACACAGTTAAGTTCCAATTGATTACATGGTTTCGTCAATATAGTATACTAAGCTAAAAAGTGTATTTGTAGCCGCTATTTTGAAAATAAGCATCAGACCTACTTAAATCAATTTACATTGCCTGCCATAATAATACTTGTTTGTTATTTCTCGAGCTATGAAATACAAACTTTATTTCATGTGCGCTATCTTACAAAATTGCTGACAAAAATGACTTCGTAGATACTTTTGACGGTTTTAATTCATGCTGTCAGAATACAAAGAAAATTTTAAATATGATACATGGTTTCGTAAATATTAATATGGCTGTCATTTGAATATGAACATCTCACCCACATAAAACATATCGATTTACATGCCCTACCCTAGTACTGTTTGTTTTCCAAACTTGGGAGAAAACGCTTAATTGTTTCCAGAGATAAGACAAAAGTATTTTTATTATGTGGTGCTATGTTACAAAATGGCAGACAAAAGAGATACTGTGTACACATAATTGATTTTTGTACTAGATACTGCCAGGATACAAAGTTTAGTTGAAATTTGTTACATGGTTTTGTAGCTGTAGCATATTAAGATACAATATTTATATGGCCACTATTTCGAAAATAAGTGTTTGAATTCCTTAAAACTTACCATTTCACATAGCCTGATATAATACTACTTGCCTGCCAAATTTGGTAGAAATCGATTGATTGTTTCCCTATAGGCTATACGACATAAAAATTTTGTTTTAATGTGGCGCTATCTTACAAAATGGCCTACAAAAGGCTATGTATTGGCATATTTGATACTTGTAATAGATTATTCCAGCACACATAGTCTGGCCTAAATTGGTCAAATTATATGGTAGGTGTACCAAATTGACCTAACATATCTAATTGGCTGCCATTTTGAAAATAAGTGATTTACTCATTTAAATCACATATCTGTATATGGCATAACACAGCATTATTAAAATGCCTAGTTTGGTTTTTAATGCATTGCAATCCAAAATGGAGAACCATGGGGAATATCTATCTCTAAATTCAATGTTTACATCATGCACTGTCAACATACTAAATTTGGTTTAAATTTGTTAAATTGATGCTGAGATATGACGTAGCACCCTAAATATTAAAATTACAGCCATTTTTAAAATAAGTACCAGGCAGAGTAGAAAACTATAAAAGCCACCCGATTTTTATAGTTAATAAGTACAATGCGTGTACCGATTTTGGTTAAATATTGTTTACGGGTTCAAATGTTTCTAGTGGGAACACACACACATTGTCACACACACAGACAGAGGAGTCATTTCATAAGCCAATCTTTCCTTCGGAGAGCAAGCTGAAACTACTAGACAGGATTTTTTAATTTTCGTTTGCTGTAATTCATATATTTCTGGTAGTTGACCAACATTCGAGATAAATAAAATATTACAATTTTTTCTATGAAATGTGGTTATTATTTTTTTAATAAGTGATAATATGTATGTTGCCATTTAACCACGAACAAGTTTCGCCACCCGTTTCATTTAAGGCTTAAAACTTCGACATTTTATCTGTAATGCCACAAGCTCAGCTCGGCTCTCAAGACCCCAATTTTTAAAGCCGCCCAAATCTCTTCACTCACTCACTCACAAGCTAGGCGTTTCTTACGTAATTGCTAAGGCGAAACGAATTTGAGGAGAACTTCTGGGAGTATGCAGTCAGGAGAAACACAGGCAGAACAGAGTTGTAGGTTGTTAACGGTAAAGTGAGCATGAAAAATATCACTACCCATAAGTACACGTATCCTACAGTGCAGACTCTTGGGACCAGACTCGTAGTTATATTGCAGCGAATTAATAAAAATAGTCCTAAGACACAGTGTTGTATCCAAGCATAATGTTTAAATTTATGGCGACTGAAGTCAGAGTAGGCCTACTTGTTTTATCCATACATATCAGAATACGTATTTGCATTAGTAATACATTCACATTCTTAAGAATTCCACAGTTTTAATTAGCTGACGCACGAATAACGTGAGCAGGCTCAAGGCAATGTTGATTTACATGTGGCAGAAGGATACATAATGAGCAGAGAAGTAAATCCCAAATAGGGCTTTCAAAAGCGCTCGGTTTACCGTGATCAGCCTAAACGAGACAGAAAAGTACAATGTAGTCAATTCATGATCACTTCCACCTTTTCTGAAGCACTGGCAAAGTTCTACTGTCAGGCTGTTCCTCGGCTTCAACCAAATAAAGCATAACTATGTCAAGAAAATTAATTACATCAAAGGGACAACGCACCGCGTTTATGCACGCTAAGTGTAATAATATTTTGCGTATGAACTATTTCATTCTAGGCATTGCCAACAAGATTATCTCCTTTATGCTTTTATTTGAATAATTATAAATGAAATACTATGATTTGTAGATAACATATAAGTAAAATTTAAAGTGAACGAAAAATAAGAAACTTTTATGTAAACAGAAGTATTTAAGAAACAACGAAACGTTCCATACATAGGATGATTTTACTATTTAAACAGCGTAATGATGCCAAGAAAATACTATAACAGTAAATAAATAACAGAAAGAAAAGTAATTAACCAGTCTCCGGCTGAAGGCCATTACTGGTTTTATGATGCAATGTTAACCCTTTCAGTCAAAAATAAATATATAGTTTAAGGCATTGCAGCAAACAAATCTTTGTTCGGGACTGTACTGATATCGAGACGACATTTTGTCTTATATCGCGACCAATATAAATTTATCTGTGCTTTATGTTACTGGCAGCAGTGGTTCATGAGGCTACGGAACATAGTCTCAGCAGTGGTTGATGTCTCCCAAACGTAGGGAACCTTTCTCATTGGACGGTATGTTCTACTGTATACGAGGTGTGTTCAAAAAATAAGGTGACTTTGCAAATTTCGAGGGCTACGTACGTTCGATTATCGATTGTTTTTATTGTTATGTTGGTACACATGTCCCCAATATATGTTGACATTATCAGCCATTTTGCATTGTTAGTTTGTTTGTGACAGATATAAAGGTTAGACGGGTTTTGGTGTGCTTGGCGATTTTTTGCTATCGCAAACACTGGATCAAAGAATCTGTATTAACAACACCGTAATCATGCCTCAGCCACCGTATTCACCTGACGTTGCCCCCTGCAACTTGTTCCTGTTCCCAAAACTGAAGAGACCCATGAAAGAACGGAGGTTTGTCACGATTGAGGAGATAAAGACCTGGGAGACTTCAATGCCATACCAAAGTGCGCATATCATAAGTGCTTCGAGGAATGGCAAAAAGCGCTGGCACAAGTGTATTATATCGGAGGGCGATTAATTTAAAGGAGACAAAAAATATATATTGATAAATACATAAATATTTATTGAAACAAAGTTACAAAACAAGTCGTCTTATTTTTTTTAACACACCTCGTACATGCAGACCATTCAAGCCACTTCATATGCAACGTCACAGATAGAGGACTCTGCGACTGAAAGGGCTAATATAAACTTTTTCAAATCTCTTTAGATATGAGCAGAGGCAGGTGACGTGTCAGCTCCGAGGCAACAGCCGGTGCCGAAATCGACGAGGTGCAGCGGAGCGCCGCGCCGGCCACCAAACCAGTCCCACGTCGACCCTCCTCGCAGAGGTGCATGAACTGCTCCCAGATCCCCCCCCCCCAAACTCCTAAACTCCACAGCCACCGTGGTCCTGTCCTCTCGTTAAGTGGCCACGTAACTCCGGGGTGCTGCTGGTGTGCGAGAGAGGGCGCGATAAAATCGACCGACCTTCGCGCGCTATCAAATCTACTGTCGACCGCCACGTAACACTCACGTGGAGCCGCCGAGGATAAAACAACAGCAGTAAACAGCAGTGGTGAAAAAAGGTTACCAACTTAGGTGTGGTGNAGTCTTTAGGCCTCCATCTCCTCTTACAAATTTAATTTTGATAAGATCGAAACCTAAATTACATTCTGCATAAAATATACAGAAAAGGCAACAACACAGAAGCGAAGATGTATATAATTATAGTCCATTTTGTTACGTCCAACTTTTCTGAAGCCCCGCTGAAGTTCTATTTTCTGTAGATTCCTCCGCCTTCTGCAAACAAAGCTTAACCCGGTATAGAAAATTACACCAAAGGGACAACGCACAACATTCGAGATCACTCAGTTCAATATAATTTTGCATGAGAACCGTTCCGTACTAGGAATTATCAACACACCTATTATCTCTCCGATTTCAAGTATATTAACAATTTATGAAATATGTTAATTTTTAGATAAAATACAGGTAAAACTTCAAATTAATTAAAAATAAGATACTCTTATATTAGCAAAATACAAGAAGCCTGTGCTAAATTACATAATAAGGAAACAATCGAACGCGTCAAACATAGAGTGTTATTTCAAAGGTTTGATTCAATTAGCGTGAAGAAAACGCGAATAGGCTAAATAAAGAAGCACAATATAACAATTCATTAGAGATCATGTACAATATATTAACGCAACTCGGTGAACGAATCTGGGTGCCTACGCGCTCTCATTATGGTGCCCTACAAAAGGTCCCTCCGGTTGTTACGTCATTGTTACACAATAACATTTTTGTACGTTTTACAAACAATTCTTTGAAAATNAAAAGGTCCCTCCGGTTGTTACGTCATTGTTACACAATAACATTTTTGTACGTTTTACAAACAATTCTTTGAAAACTGGTCGCCAAAATTTTTCTTGTTTTTCTACAAGTACAAGTAGACTGTTTTATGAAATATACACAATCGTTTATACATCTGTATGTTTATAATACATTTTAGGTGTGTGTGGAGGTTAGAAACCCGAAGTTTGGTCGGAACCAAGGACACAGTGCCTNAAAAGGTCCCTCCGGTTGTTACGTCATTGTTACACAATAACATTTTTGTACGTTTTACAAACAATTCTTTGAAAATTGGTCGCCAAAATTTTTCTTGTTTTTCTACAAGTACAAGTAGACTGTTTTATGAAATATACAAAATCGTTTATACATCTCTATGTTTATAATACATTTTAGGTGTGTGTGGAGGTTAGAAACCCGAAGTTTGGTCGGAACCAAGGACACAGTGCATCTAGGCAGGATGATACCGTGGAGATTTGCCATTGCCTTACGTGGGATGCATGGGATGAAGCAAATTGAGAATGGAGCAGCGCCGGATTATAAGGGTGGGGGAAACGGGAGATCCCCGAGAAAACCTGCTGTCCAACGGCATCGTCCAAGACAATTCCCACGTACGAATATCCGGGAGTGACCCCGCCAGGAATCGAAGAATTTCGTCTAAATGGGAGGCGAGATGTCTGACCACTACACCATTGCGGCCCCTATTATCGAAGTCGAATTACGTCGTTAAACTATAACCGGGGTGGAATTTGCCATGGTGTGAAATGTATTGGGCACCAGTGGCGTGTGGTGAACTGTTACAAGGTAAGCGGGCGTTACCTCTGTGCTGTGCCCTGTTGTTTGCAGGTTTACACTTCCACCACTAAAACGTAGCTCGGCAGCTGACGCCACAGGAAGCGTGTAATGGGTCTCTTGCTGCTCGCTTGTGAGTGGTCGGAAAGCATTCAGTATCCCTAGGCTGCACGGTGGTTACTGGCTCATGCTTCGTGCACCGAGGACGTACAGAACTGAGCAAGCACCAGCTTACCTTGCAACAGTTCACCACACGCCACTGCCAGGCACCAGCGTATCATAACATCGTAAACTCCTTCCACTACGGCGGGCTGGCGATGCTCAAGTAATCGGGCTCCCGATAAGCGAGAAGGTGAACGACAATCGCGTCCTAGGATGGATGCCGGTTCGCATAGGCTAGAGGAAGGCGCGTTAGCACCACGAGCCAGTCAGGAGGAGGTGCGATGTGGGTGCGCGGGCACTTACCTACCTCTCGCCACTCTGCACTTGTGGCGGACTCTCTCCGGGGTCAGGCGCGTCAATTAAGGCTGTCTGGCGACGGCGCAGACCCTCCAACCAGTCCTCTTAACGCCCGGCACGCTAATGCTCGCCTGAACCTGTTCCGTTATTGGCGCCGTGTGCTCGCCCGCAAGGCCGCTGCAGCCGAGGGTTCGCGAACACGAACACTGGATGTTGAACATCTCGCATCTCGTGTTAGCGCTTGAGCTGGTGAACGTGCCCGTAGCTTTACCTTTCCTCGGAGGAGGCGACTTTCTCAAAGTAATCTATGAGCTTCTCAAGTTTGATACTGTGTGTACAAACAAAAATAAAACGCTATTCCAATATTATGCAAATTTTCCATTGGCTGGAATCCTTACAGGAAGGAGACGTTACCTTCGGATCGTGAGGTTGCGGGTGCGTATCCTTGGTAAGCCATTGGTGTGCGGGAAGTTTGAGATTATGCTCAAGTCCCATCACCTGGTTACACTACCGGCATAAAAGCGGCGGCTTTTATAAACCAAATCAAACTACTTACAAATACCTCGGAAATTCATGAGAAATCATAAGAGCAGTGACTATGTCCTGCATGGGAAGTGCTGAAACAAGCAAACTTTTTCCGTCACGTTTCCAAGACTTATGATTGCCATAACCCAGCGTGTTGCTTAGTCGACGGTCTGTTGTATTTACTGCTACGGTAGCAAACTGAGGTATCACCAAATTTCTCAATTTTTAAGTATGGTCCTAGGGTTTTGAGGCGTTGAGTGCACTTGGGGCCCGTTTCACGCCGCGACGATCCGATTGAATCAGAATCAAGGCAAATCCACCGGAATATCATTCATGAAGATTCGGAATAAGAAAACAATATAAAACGTTGGAATGGCCTTCTCGCCTTTTCACGCCGCTAAAATCAGGCTAAATTCGGTTCAATCCAGGCCTTGTCAATGATTCGGCTAAATATATTTTCTGCCATTACAGTTTGCTCTGCCAGCCACCAAGTAGCGAGGAGCAGTTTATTTTGGAAGTTAAATAAAAGCGTTGTATTAAAAACGCGAGTGACAAAAATGAATCTGTGTAGAGGCATTGTTGCAGACAGTTTTACCAAGTAACTTAAAATAAAAATGTTTAAACACAAATATAATTATTTATATAATTCTCTTCCTACAAATATAACACTAGTTTACAAAAATCTACGGTATTACATCCGTCCTTTTTTGTACTTCAGCAACAAATGTTTGTGGTATATGGCGTATTTGGGAAACAGCCATCACGTCATTTGTGGTGTGATTTTTCAATGGTTTGATTTAAAAAACGCGAAGAACCCGCGAATATACTATATAAACATATTAAAATAATATTTAGACATCATGTACCTAATCATAAGCTTTCAAGACAACTATACTACGTTCAGTGATATTGCCATGGTAGAAATCCTAGAGGAGTCCAGAAACAATCTTACAGGATATGTATTGCTGCAATTGCTTCATCTGTTGCCGTCTGTGTGTAGCCAATGGGAAAAGCTGTAGGCAGATGTCTTCGTTGCGTATTCAGCATTCTACAGCCAGCACATGATTTTTTTTTAACGTTCCCGCTTTATGCCGAGGTGCTAAGGACTGTACAAATACACACCCACACATCTATGATATACCCTGAATTCGAACCTGAAGTAGCTGACAAGACTTGAGCCACTGAAACGGCGGTTCGCCGCACCATGCGGTCTGTGTTAAATGTATTACCCTCGCATGTCAATGCCGACAGGCAGTTAGCTCCCTGTTGCGTGCCGAACTCCTTCCAGGTAAGGGTTGTGTGATATCCACTTTCAATAACGTTTCGAAACACGTTGACCGTATCGCTATCGGTGCGCTATATCGCCCCCAGAGAGAACTGAAAATAGGTGGAAATATATCGCAAATATCACTTGTATTGATACCGCAAATATCGGTCATATTGGCATCGCACATCGCCGACATCGCATATCGCCAACATCACACATAGCTAATATCGCGATATGTGACATGTTGCTCTACACTGTTGGACCATATTGCAGTTGCTATAATTCAGAAATATTGTTTCATGATCGATATATCGCATTATCGCACATCTCTAACTCCAGGCCTCCCGAGTCGCGCTGACTCCTGCGATGATGACACTGCTGCGTTGCCGAGTCGGTCCGCGGGCTGTCATTTTTGCGCTTATCGCCTCTTCAGCGTGCTGCGATCCCATATCCACTGTCCAAGCGGTTTGCAATATCCGCTTTAAAAAATGCAAGTATGCAACTGAAAATTTTACGAAAATGTAAACTGAATAATACGGAAACGCGCCCTGTATACGAACAATTCGCGTATTCCTTTTTGGGAAAAGGCAGGCTTCAAACACAGGTGCGTTTCGGTTACTTTTACAATTGGTTCACGACTTATCCGACAAGTCCTGAATGATTAAGAGCCAATAATAAACGTTCTACAAAATGCAAGCACAATCATGGCCTCCCGGTGTAGTAGCGAGCAGCCACTTAGTAATTTGGTTGCGTTCGGCGGGAAAAGCGCTGCTGCATCGCTTTACACTTCTTACCGTTCAGCCGCACTGCTGCAAAGCAGCGATTCTGCAGCGTTGCAGCGGAAAAAAACTCTTTGCTGCATCTACGCTGCAAGAATACTACAGTCACTAGATGACTTTTAAATATGGTTTCAGAAATATGTAAATATTTATTGTGCTGGTGATGGAATTACGTACAATGCTATTTGAAATTATATATCCATACAACAGGATCAAGAAGGCGCAGGTAATAAGTCAAAATGTCTACGTTGTTAACAACTCGGGCGATTATTATTTTTATTATTTTATTTGTGGAATTCACTTCTGGATGCATTAAAAAAAATATTCACTTTCAAGCTATTAAATTAAACAGCAGAAATTGAACAAACCAAGCCTCCCTCTTTAAAAAATGTGGTCTCTCTAGCAGCAGTTTAGCCAGCAGAACTAGAAGCGCTGTTTCTAGCAGTAAAAGGCAGCGCTGCAGCAATGCTTAACCTCCTGAACACGCCCATTGTTATTTGCTTGAGTACAGCAATGACTAAAGTCAAGCCTATACAGGTTACAAAAACTCCAGAATTTTTGCAGTTCTCTAGTAATGAGTAAACAGTGGGACGATTCTCGTATTAAAAAACAAATAGGTGACATCCTCGTAAGATCTGTACGTCGGGAATGATCATCGCATGATCTTCGCCGATACAACCTGAAAATGGTCGTTCCTGCGGCAATCAGGTCATTCACACCACTTGCACTGTGCGGGTACCAGAATATTTAGATCCACCTGAAAATGTTTACGTAAATGATTGCTCTGATATGATTCTAATAAAATGCCAGAATATTGGTACGTTATTTAATACATATTTTCAATAAATAATTTTGGAATATATAAGTACACGCCCAACTCCTGTATTCAGTTGCGCAGGCAAGTTCATCAAACATTCTTTAAGGCTCTGGCTAGACATATTTCAAGAGCAAATTAATATGCGATCTCAGGCCACTGAGCTGAAAATGGACTTAAATCACGAAGTAATTCCAAACTTCAGCACAACGCAAGATTAATTTACCAGCTGAATGTCAAATGCGATGGTTGTAAACAGTGAATATCCCACTATATATTATAATTTACAAAACAGTAATTAACAAGGAACAGGAAAAATCTTAATTTCCGCTTATGTTAAAAAATACCTAATTGGACTCCGGAAAGACTGTTTATCAAACTTTAAAATTTGGTCAAAAACTGCTGTAAAATAAATATCAACAACTTCCCTGGCAATCATTACACTGAGGTTGGCTCACAGAAGAAAATAATGTTCTATAAAACACAATGGAAAAATAATTGTAAGAATATTGTGGCACTGAATATAAAACTGATTGGAGTTAACCTGCCTATACCGGCCTACAAAAAAATACAAATATTTATGTTACATAGATTTGAAGCAGGTTTCTATGAGCGCAACAGAGTGCATCTCGGCTCTTACAATGTAAAATTATAAAATAAAGTAAAAGAACACTTTAAACAGCTCCACCTCTTCTGGCCTTAAAAAATATCTCTTTGTGCGACACCCAGCTGTAAAACTGTGTTTAATAGTACAATCTATACGTGAATTCGGTAATTATAGTGTTGCTTAGAGATCTGAATATTCGTTATCAAACGCCAATCTAAAACATTTTTAAGATAACTTCTCATAGGCGAGATTTTTTTTTTCAAGCGTCACTCCAATAAAATGCAAAACCAATGGAAAGGGGATTTAACGAGCACACAAAAATTTTTCACGGAAATATTTGTTTGTTCAGTTAACGATTGTGTTACGAAATCTTTCACGTGACTTCAGTGGCAGTGATATCCGACGCGTTACGAGATTTAGAATTTTGGAAACCTGGTAAGTCGTGGACCTCTGTCAAGTTTTTCAAACGTGAACTTAAGTTGGTTTTGTACGTAAGCTCTCCCCCCCCCCTCCCGACTAACCAAACGGCATAAAGCGGAGGCTCTAATAAGCAACCATTAATACAAACTTTCATATGTGCCATTAATTACCAGTCTCGAGAACCCAGTCGTGTATTTTGATTTACGACAACGACTTCGAGCACACGTATCCTCGGAGCAATATTTCCAAGTGTTTGTTTACGCTGGTGACAGGAGTGCGAGCGCAGCCACGTGATAACTCGGCCGCGGGGAGAGAGGCAATGAACGGCAGCCGAAAACCGAGCGGCACGGCGCGGCGTCCAGCCAGGGCGGTCACGCACGACGTGCACAGGCTCAGCGGAGCGGAAAGCCGACCACGTCCCCTGCTGTGAGTTACGGACTCATTATGCGCCGCAATGAAAGGATGCCGAGCGCCGCGATACATTTGCCTACGGGCTGCTCACGCTGACGCCAGCACTTTTACGAACCCCTGCTTACGACCTACTTCTCTCCTTCCTCTCTTTGTATCTTTCCGCCGTGTGCGACGTTAACATTGCCACGGGTGGCGCCTCATCACTTTGTTCGTGCGCCGCCCAAGTGAAACCGTGGCATTTCTAGGAAAGAATGCAGTCTGTCCGCGGCATCTTCACGCTCTTCCAATCAAAACTTTGTAAAATCAGCCCCGGTAAGACGTGTACGGTAGTTTCCATCACCTGACATGTCTCAAAAACATTTTAAAATTCTGTTGACATAAAATTATCTTATTTTTGGTTATATTTTACTTTTATTTATGCATTATGTATAAATGATAATTCATATTTAATGTGTAATAAATGCGATTGAAAACAGAGAGAATTGTAATTCCTAGTAATAAATAGTTACAATGGCAAATAAGTTATTGTTAAACTAAGTGTGCACAAGTGCGGCGCGTTGTCTCTTTTAGTGTAATTTTCTAGACTTAGTTAAGCTTGGTTTGCATGAGACGGAGGAATGCCAGGGCTTCAGAGAATTTGTAAATCACACCTAATGGTCTATAACCCGCCCATTTGCGTTCTATTGTGTATAAAACTAGAAAACACCAACTTGGTTTGCCAGAAATTTAAGCATTACACTTGCAATAAAAAGCAAAGACATCGAACTGTTTCACCTAACTCGTTACAAACACAACTGAGAGCCCACACGTCAGTGCACACGGTAACATAAATGCAGTAAACAGGTTGTAATTTTTATTTCAAAAGTTGAAATTCAAGAATGTTCATTTTACCTTGAACAGCCTATAACTCTTCCCGCGACCACTCGGAAGAACAGGCAAGACGAAGAAAGATGATTTATTGCCTGCAGTTAGACAGTATCAAATAACACGCCTCGAAATGCATGACTTTAATCAAGACTTACGATAGTTAACGCGAACACGTTTTATTAAACTGTTCTTGAAAAATCTAAAACAAATGACGGTTTCAAAGCGGCGAAATATGCAGATTATGCCAACATTCACGAATTTTAACGAGGTTTTATTGCCATCTTACCAGTGAAACAGTGAACCTTATTAATTTAAATCTGGCGAATTGTTATTAAATGTTTTCTTTCGACATTAATATAAAATTGAGTATTGTTCTCTACAGCACATACGAAACTTCAAAACAATTTTTAATACGTTTTTAATAAGTTTTATCCTATTTTTATGATAGTTAATTAAAGCTTCAAAAACTTAGCCAAATATTTTCGTGAACAATGCTATATTTCTTGTGCAAAAAATTCTATGTTATGATTACAAGTACAGTACTATTTTCGAAAATATATACTCCCTTCAACGCAAAAAATTATTTATTTAAATTTAAATTTATAGATGCGCATCGCTTACGGCACCCGTCTCGCGAGTAAAGTATCTAGAAATAATTTGAATACTTGAACGTCCTAAGTAATGTATCCATACAATTTAATAGGCCTATTTAGAAAACAGTAGTAACTGAATGTACGAAATATGAAATAACGTGACTGTAAAACGTTAGGTCGTCGTAGGGTTACAAAATTATTTTGAAATTTGCGTCAGTAATTTTTTGTGTACCGTATGTATCAAAAAATAATACTTAGAAGTCTAGTGATGTCAAAAGGAACCAAAACAGATGTATTTTATTAAATAACCATAGGTCGTAAATTGATAACTGATAGTACATTTTGAAGTAATAGAGAATTAGAATGAAACCATAAAATTTCCATTTAACTGTGATCCATTACAAAAACTGTACAAAAGTGCGGCCTCCTGCTTCAATTCAAGCTCTGTAAAGATGTACCACTACTTATCGTACATGTTAAATGACCCCATGGGCCCTATTTTGTAACTTTATACTATTTTTATATAAATGCATTTACCTCTCAACTACGTTTACGAGGCGAAATTGTATTCTGGAACTCGATATGTCTGCGTGATGGTATTTCGAATGCCTCGTGACTATCTTTATATAGATACAGGCCAACAAGGTCTCTTATGAACGAAAGTGGAAAGAAAATGGCTGACAAATTGAGGTTAATTGTAACAAACATATTATACAGAAAAGAACGCTTTAAAATGCTCCATAAATGAGGAATATTACATTCTGTTATATTTCCTCACAAATAAACGTTGTCTGGAATATATTTAAGGAATATATTTAATAATTTTCCAGTGATACTCTGGCTTAAACGTAACTTCGAAGTGACGGATTCGGCGACGGAGTAGTGCTGCTATCTCGTAATGCTCAAAATGAAATAGTACTATCTAAGTTATTATATCAATAGAAAGAAGTAAATTCATTTTAGAAATATTATTTGAAAATGTATTGAGAAATAAATTTAGTTTATAGTTGAAAATTTACTATAATAGCAAAATTTGTGACACAAGATATATGCAATAATGAAAAAAATTTGTAATTCAACAAGCAGATAGTTTATTTCAGAACACTGCCCGCAGGGTTTCCAAACGTAGATCTTTGCACAAATATATCATTTATGATATGGCTTACAGAATACCACATAGATACGCTTACGAGTAACCATCATCATGGCCCTCTTTATGATAAAGACAATCACGTTTACTGTCTTAAAGTAAGCTCAAGTTAGAGAATAGGGCCTCAGATATGTATTGTAGAGAGTAAACAGCCGCAAGCACCCGAACGATGAAATCTTCCTCCGATTCAATTGGAGTCTCATATATCAGGCTCTTTGAGTACTCCCACACAAAATAGTCAGGTTGGGTTAGGTCGGGATAACGAGCAGGCCATGCAATGAGCACACCACGGCCAATCCATTGCTATGTTGTTCAAATGCTCTCGCAGGTCACGAGAAAAATGAGGAGCTGCGCCGTCATGTTGAAATCACGACCGACATCGAATATCAAGAAGAACGTCTTCGCGGAGCTCAGGCAATGTGTTTTCCAGGACTGCAGATGCAGGTTACCATTGAAACGTAATGGCAGTATGTACGGCCCAATAAAATTATTGCCAACAATACCTGCCAATATTTTGACAGCAAATATTTGGAGGTGTGAACGGATGAAGCTGGCGTGGGGGTTTTCCTCTGCGAAAAGGTATTGGTTGTGTACATTTACTATTCCATCTCGGGTAAACGATTCTTCGTCGGTAAACAACACAAACCATCCATAACGAGGTTCCATAGTGCATCTCTGCGGGCGCCACTGACAAAACTCAACCCGACGAGGAAATTCGTTCTGTTGAAGTGCTTGTACCCCTTGCGGATGAAATGTATGCAGCTGCTGTTCATGTCACTCCTGCCAAACAGCTGTGTCGTGAACATGCAATTAATGTGCAACATGTCATGAGATTGTTGATGAATTGTCTTCGATCTGCTCCAAAATCTACTTCTCAAACTCGTGCGTGCGCATTATGCGTTGACGGCCAGCGTCGTGTCTGTGGACCTAAGAACAAGCGTTACTAAATTTAAATTGTGCAGTAAAAATGATGGCAATACCCCATGACCACGAGCGCTCATTTTTGACGAACTTACTTGCAATGAACCGGTTTCGTGAAAGCGACGGTGATCAATCGAAACAAAGGTACGATTGTTTGGCACACGCCATCCAGAATATCGCTCCGCATAATGACGTGTAGCAGCTATTGAATTACCAAAGTGTGCATCATAAGCCAAGTGCATGTCTGTTAATTCAGTCCATGTATACTGTTGCATCGCTCTGCTCTAAATGTACGACACCAATTTCCCGTATGCGTGTTGTCACAACACAGATCTCGACTGCCAACAGTCTTCGTAATGTAATGTAGTAGTTTCGTTGCTCCGCTCTAAACGAACGACTATCACTGCGTGGTATCACAGCACAGACATTGCACGCTGACTTCATGGCGTGTTTAACGGAGTACGTACTATTGACGGACACTTAACAAAAAACTTTTGTTATGTTAACATACATTATACTTTGAAGTTTGGATATTAAATTCTTTTACATTAGATATATCAGAAAAAATTGTTTATCAGTAGTTGAGTGCGTGAGTGAGAGGAGTGATTTGGGCGGCTGTTAACATCGAGGTTTTGAGAGTCGATGAGTGTGAAGCGAGGTGACTATGGAGCAGCGCCATAATAAAAGGGCGGGGAAACGGGATATCCCCGAGGAAACCCGCTGACCAGCGGCATCGTACGGCACAATTCCCACATGCGACAATCCGGGAGTGACTTCACTGGGAATCGAGCCCGGTTCGCCTAGGTGGGAGGCGAGTAGTCTAACAGACTATAACACCGCGGCCCCCCATCAGCAGTTAAGGATTTCCCCCAAATGTACATTAAGAAGTTAAGGATAATTACGAATTCAAGTTATTACGTTTTCAAACAGCACGTGGAATCAACACAAATCTTGTAATGACTACGATTTTTTGTACTCGAATCAATGCCAACTATACCAAGAGACTATAGCTTCTGTTTTAAAATTTGTTAAAAAAAAAAAAAAAAAAAAAGAATTCCAAATCCGAAAATTTCAGCAGTAGCAGGTCAGCAAGTACCCAAAATACATACATACATTTTCAATAGATGTTTGTCAAATGTTTAGGCAGTGTTTTTTAAGTATGGGGTCATAGGAGTGAGACAAAATAATGCAAGAAAGAAACTCGCCCTAGTATTTAATTAATGCTTAGCCTCTTCAGAACCCTATAGTATATTCACTATACGTTTTAAGAAATTGCTTTTTATGCTAAGAAAATGCTTGCATATTCTTTCAACAACGTTCTTAGGAATTTGAATGTTTCAGCGTAACTTTTTCCCTTTTTGACGTTCATGTTTTGAGTCAAAATGTACCCCAGATTTTGAAGTACAAAACAATGAACTACATTACACAATTTCAGGTATAGTTTATTTGCGGTTTCTTCACACTTTTTGAATCAACCCTTTGAAAAAATACCCATGTAAGACGAGTTTGATAGCTTCCTAAGTATGCCATGTATTACAAGCGTTTTAAACTTATTTTAACATAAAAGTAGCTTATTTTAGGATAAGTAGAACTTTTATTTATATTTGATCTACAAAAAAACAATATCTCATTGATAACTAATATGAATAAAGTTAGGGCCAAAATAGGTGTGTTGGTAATACCTAGTAAGAAATAGTTCTGATGCAAAATATTATTACACTGAGTGCGCACAAATGCGGTGCGCTGGCCTTCTGGTGTGATTATCTAAACTTTGCGTACATGAGACGGAGGAATATACCGAAAGTAGAACTTTAGCAAGGCTTCAGAAAAGTTAGGAGTAATCGTGAATGGACTATATGCAGGTTCAGGCATTTTTCCTTGAAGCATAAAACACACTTTTACGAGTTGTGGCCAGGCCCTTAGCTGAGTGGCCTGCCTGATCACACCTTAACTTATTTATTCATTACACGGGCCGTGATCGTTGAAATTAGTAATGAAATCGCAAAGCACAGAACCCCCTCCACCGGCCAGTAAACGGGGACAACGGAGCCGATATAGGACAGTGTAGTCCGTGGGCGGTGTCTTTTGTCGTCGGGCCACTGGAACGAGAAGACCACTGAAGATGGTTGTGTCCGGCCGTCGACTTGCGCCATCTTAATCAGCCTCCGCAATCATGAANGGGACTTTCCAATTAGGCTTCACTCAGAACGTAGCTGGTTAAATCTTTATAAAATAATATCAACAAAATATTAAAATCATAACAACACGTACATAATCAGCTAGGGAGCGAAATAGCAGCAGGCCTATAAGGAGTCCAACAGCCATTACATTCCATTATGCATATAGGTACTGGGTTAGTTTATATAAAAAAAGTCAAATAAGGATAAGTTAAATAAACTGCTTATATTTACGTTTCAAACCTATTGCAATGCAATGCTAACTATCTCCTCACATCTCTTCAGAAATGAACATGCAATTGGCGGCGCATATTGCTAATTATTTCCTGCCAAAGTTAACCGTTGTGTTGGAGAGAACGTGTTTTCATCCAGTTGTCTCGGTCGTGTGGAATGAGAGGTTTATTTTCCCCAGCTCGAAGGGGCGTCGTTTCTCGTCGACGAAGCTCAGTGAACGTGATACGACCGCATTACAGTTATTACTGCCGTTAATTACTGCTTCAGCTGCTATCGCTGGCCACCATCTGATATTAGCTTCGCGAAGACTGAAAAAAATGTTCTCTGTCAGAGGGAATGTGGCCAGGCAATCCCCTCCGGCGCGGAAGATGGACGGCAAACGTAAGGCCAAAAAATATCCCTGTATTAGTCTACGAAGATATTTTATTGCGCCCGCCTGCACGAAGTGCGAACTGCGCTACGGGATGCTCGAAACACACGCGTTAAAAAGAAGCTGTTGCTTTTGTTAGCACACTTATTTTCTTGCGAAATTTACGACGTCCTTGAATGCCGATTAGTAGGGTACACACGGGCGTACCATGCGAGGAGTTTTTGAGTTGGAGTCCCGGATAATGCAAGAGTTGGAATTTTTGTTCTTCTTAATGAATCACGCATGAGTCGCCATGTCTAAGAAACTACCACTTGCCACTGAAATGAGTCGGATTATTAATAAGTGTTATTAAAAAGAAACAAAAGTTAATGTAGTGGTTAGCAATGTTGCTTTCCGAACGGGGGATTAGAATTCGCCTTCTTACTCCTATTCTACGAATTTTGCAAGTGGTTTATGAGTAAGGCTGAAGGAAAATATTACCAACAAAACGATGTCAATGTTTAAATTTGTTGCCAAGTTTTTAATTATGGAAGCCATTTATGGAAGCCATTCAAATTGGCCTACTTATGGCATATTATACAGTCTTCTTGCTGGCATTTTTTTTCTCAATGAAATTCAATTGTCAGTTTTCTAATCATTTGTTTGAATAGGTGCCACAAATCAATAATAATTTGGACAAGTCATGCTAGATAAGAAAATTGTCAGAAGACCAGCAAAATGATGTATCCTAACTCAATGTGTTCTACTTATAAGTTTGTTTAAGTCTCAGATAAATGCCTAAAATCAGCCTTGTCGTATAAAGCGGCTTCTGTGATCATTGTAAGAATACTTTGACTTATATGTATCGTACTAAAAAAAAACATCGGGTTATTTAAATTATTTTACAGTTTTTGAGTGGAAAATAATGCAGACACACACGAAATACATGGCTAACAACAGGTGAATGTAAATTGCTCATTCTGCAGTGGTCGAAGATTCTCCATTGGTAAAATTAACGGTACTTTATCTAAGCTATTAATTTGCATTAAATAGTTCAGCGATTTGGATAGGCTTAAATATTACTTACGTTTCATCAAAACCCTCATGAAACATTTTCTAATGACAGCCTTAAAACCTGGGGATTGTATACTGCATCCTAGTTATCTTGCTTAGATGCGATGCGTCGTAAGTGCTCCTTACACCAACCACTTCAAAAACGTACAAACTTACAACCAGATGGGTGACTTGGCGACAGATCTTAAAATTTACGCAGAAAATTTCCGTTTTCGTGTCATAACTTTGTTTTCAGGTGCGATTTTACTTACAGCGATTTTGTTATAGGCTATTCACGGTAAATTGAGCACTTTTTGAAGCCCTCTTATTTGTAATAATAGTCAGTAAATATTTTTTGTAGCTTAAGACGTTAACTTTCGAGTCCAGTGAAATATTAACACTGTGTTTACTACTTACATGGCAATATTTATTTAAAAAAGGTGGCGAAAGGACCAAAATGGATGATAGGAAAATAGTAACTAGGGCCTCAAAAGTGTTCACTTTACCGTGAACAGCTTATACCTGTTGTTATTTTTTTATTTAACGTAATAACAACTGTGCTTGATGGTTGTAAGAGGTGAAATCGTGTTGACGAAACCTTTTTACATTATCTTAATTGCGACATAAATACACGTTTAGCTCAGTTAACGTTTGTTATGCAGGTCGGAGTAAGCGGCTAAAGTACCTAAACAATCGAAATTTTTAGAAACTTAAGTTATCAATGAGTCAAATAATCCCTCTATAGTCCGCTAAGTCTCAGAGTTCAAACATGAACCATGCTTTTGTGAAAGCACAACATGATTTTTTGCGGCATTTTTTATTATTTGGCACAGCAAAATTTGCACTGAAATAATACTTAGTGGCAGCCACAAAATGTTTTGTTGGTATTCAATATGCCAAATTATTTTGTGGTGAACACATCATTTATTACTTGTCTCCACTAAACTTTTGTAGCCACTAAAAATTTATTTTGTGTTTGACTACAAACAATTTTGGGTTCACCACAAAATAATTTGGCAGAATGAATAAATACCAAAAAAATATTTTGTGGCTGCCACTGTTTTTTTTTTTTTCAGTGTGGGAACAGTATTCGAAAGCGATGTCTTCTACAGAAAGTGCGACGAACTCTCCCGTGGCGCGGATAATTCTCTGGGTGCTGCAATTTTCTTCACGTTATTCAATACATCTTCAAAAATGGCGCTCTCGCATTCTCTGCGCTGAACACGAACGTCAGGATTGTCCTTCGAGACGGAACAACTGGCTCCTGTTTGTGCCAGGACCGTTATAAATCAAGTCCTTCGCGTGTAGCTGGTCCACGCTTAATTAACCACTTTTGAAATCAACCTTCTAAAATACCGGGTTTTAATTGACAGGAATTGAAATTAGCTTATTTTATCTGAGGAAAACATAGTCACAGGTAATTTCTACAAGTTAAAAAGTATGTTAGACAAATATAAAATATAAAACTTTCGTGGCTACTGCCCGTAAGTATATCGCAATGTTACTTTTCACATGTGCTAGAGGGACATAACATCGGCAGACAATACATTAAGGGAGTAGTATCCTTAATAAATTAGCTCATTATTGTGTATTTTCGTTCTCGATCATTATTTAGCACACTATAAGATCATAACTAAGTACTTACAAGATCAGCTATTTGCTTTTTAAATACACCGTTAAGGAATAATTAAGTTTTATTGTCCACTTTTTGCAGTTGCTCCATGATCTGAAGATGATTTCACGTCTCAAACAGCCCTTTTTTTAAACTAACTTGATTGTATTTTATGCTTTGAAGTTCCTTATTGTTATGTTTTTAATTTGTAACACACCGAAAACCGTTCCTTTTTGGACTTCTTGAAGCTTGAAATCTCTACTGGCATTTGAAATTACTACTACAGACAAACGAAAGGGAGCACAATGAAACTAAATACGGCAAATCACGAGGGAATATACATAGATTCAATTAGTGACTTGAGTATCCAGTAAAAATAAAATAATAACTGGTGGAAATTTAACCGGAAAACCAGTTTTTAGCAAAAAGGCTAGTGGAAAGTGGTGCCCTCCTCACTCTGTGGCCACTGTCCGAACTCGGTGAACGCCTTGCGTGTAAGCATTCCCCAAGAAGGGGAGGGGGGATGGGGTGGCCGAGAGTGCACAGGGAGCAAACAGTGAGAGCTAGTTTCGGTATTCCGTGGGTGTTGGCGGTTGGAATGGGGAGGGCGTGGGTAGTTGCCTGTAAGCCTTGGCATAGCGAGGAGCTTAGCAGTTCTCGGAAATGTAATGAAGACTGACAATAACAACTCTAGCCAGCCCTTCTTCAGCTAATGTCTCTATATATAAATTCTATCGCAAAGAATTGCACTCTATATCATTTTTTTTGGTTAAGATTATGAACATTTTTGCATTTTAATTTTGCATTTTGCATTTGCATTTCACATAGCATTTTCGTTCCTTAAAGACAATCCCAATATTTCAAAGTATAGCAAATTTTTTTCCAAACAAAAATAAATTTTGAATATTTTAAACGTACGAGTATGTAGATGTACTTTACAACTTCTCCCGTGCACAAAACATATTAAATAGCTTTCTAAAACCAGTATTCTTAGATAACTAGTGGTGTTACAGATTACTAGAATTACTATCAAAAATATAGGTAATTGGAGCGAATATAACTATACCGAATGAACAGTCAAAGATTGATTCAGAGTTGCATGTCGATTCGCTGCCGACACATCCAACACTATTGATAAATGTTCGTCAAGTATACAGCACTGGTTTTGGAAAATGTAGTTTTGGTTATGACGTAAATATTACGCAGTCTATATTTTTTTCATATGAATTTAACAGCAAAGCAGTTGCTAATGTTTTACATATCTGTTCACATGCGGCGCACAAATACTACACAGACTGAACTATTCCTACAAAAGAGGTCAGCAAGCAGTATCTAATAAAACGATTAATTTTTGCGTACCATGTACACAAGTTTATTATAGATATTGGTGACGTATAATGCATACTTTTACTGAAAAACATCAGAGATACAGCGAGTATGCAATGGTTGTAATAAAAATTCGGCACGGCTCTTCAATACAGCTAAATGAAGGGAGAAAACACGCAGGCTGATGTCGGTTGTGTAACGACAGTTGCCTTTTACTTTTTTCATCACCATTAAATAACAATTTTTTAAATTTATTTTTAATATTATAATATTATGAATGATAACCCTATTTCAGCAGTAAAAACCAAATAGAGTTGTTTATTTTTTAGTTTAAAACTCAATCTGATAAAATAGGTCATTTTATTCATGTAAACATTTTATACGTGTTAAAAACAATTCGAAAATTTTGTTTTGTGATATTTATTAGGAAAGTCCAAGCGATAAAATATGGTAACGATGTTTCTTTGTTCCATTTTCGTTTTTGTTATATTTCAATCACATATTCTTGTGTAAGTATTATGCATTCATAAACTTCAACCATGTAAAATGCTAATGGATTTACTCAAAAGGTTTTTTTTTTTTCCTATTCATCAGGTCCTTCGCAAAACTGTCTGCGAATGGATACGTTTGTGGAATTCTTCGAAGGCACTTTTCCTAAAACTCGGTATGCTTCTCCACATCTTATATGAACGGTTCTTAATTTGAAAACATCGTCAATCTCACAGCTACGGCAAATAACCGCATGNCTTCTCCACATCTTATATGAACGGTTCTTAATTTGAAAACATCGTCAATCTCACAGCTACGGCAAATAACCGCATGTGTGCATTGGCCGATTGACATCATAGTACTACAAAGCAGTGACGCAGCGGCACCGGAGATACATTTGCACCGACACTGCTTCATCTCAGCTAGCCAACGATGCTGTTGTGTACAAAACAAAGCTAGTTGTAGCGGTACAGATTGATTCACAGCAACAGAGCTGTGCAGGATTACCTGAGAAGCGACCTTTGTGACTCGTCACTTGGCCTTCGCCTGCTCTACCTGGACGTTTTTCTGGTCAATGCAAAATAATTCCACAGCTAACATTATTGAAATTTTTTTAGTTATCATATAGCCTATATAAAATAATTTTTAGTGTTATTTTTACGTTATAGGGTTGGTTGGTATAAAGGGGGGAGGGGCACCCCCGCAGTTTGGATATTTTTTCATACATCCCAATTATATAGAAAATATTGCTTATTTGTTGGTGTGAATTTCCTAGAGATAATTACAGGGAAGATAGTTTCCTCGGTTTGAAGGGAGTGAGAGTCCTGGACTTATGTAGATCTTATAGTGGCACCAATGTTGAAGAAGTAAGGTGAAGCTGGAACAGCGACCGAATGCAATTGTGACCTGGCCGGAATTCGATCGTCTTGGCGGAAGGCATGCACTCTAAGTCGCTACACCGCTACAGCTTTTTTCGTTAAAAAGATTGCAGAGGAACATTCTTTCAATTGAATACGTCTTTTCAACATTTTTGTAGCGATTACTTATAAATAACTGCCTCTATTAAATTTATTACACCCTTTAATAGCCAACTGTTATCCTATATATAAATTTAAATTAAAATTACGAAATTAGTATTAAAGATATTCTTACACGATGTCACCCGAGAAAGAGCATAAAAACACTATCACGTTATTATTAAAGCGGGGCCATTTGGTCGTCTTGTTGGATGTCTAATCCTATGGACATCCAGAAAAATTTCATAGCCTTTTCTTGAATGCTATGTAATAACACAAAATATGAATATTCATAGACTATGAAAGAAGGCACTAGAAGAAAATAAAATGGGTGGCATATTTTGTATTAGTTATTTAAAATGGTAGGAAAACACAATTATATTTTATAGTCTTAATATAAGACAAACAATGGCGAACTATTTACCTTTACTTCTAAAATGCATATGATTATGTACTAACAGTATTTTCTGTACGCTGTTGATCTTTCATGATTGAATATTGGAGTGTCCGTGAAGGTTGTAGAGTTTTTTGAATANTTTTCTGTACGCTGTTGATCTTTCATGATTGAATATTGGAGTGTCCGTGAAGGTTGTAGAGTTTTTTGAATAACATAAAAAAAGCAGTAAGGATAATTTTGGGAAATAAGAAAAATATTGTCTGTAAATAAAGTCAGTATTCATCAAAGTAAAAGGAAAGAAAAATATTATTTAATTGATTATATTGGCCACGAGTATTGCTTTTGCCTTCTACAAATTTCAACAAAAGTGTTCTGTTGATGGGTGTTAGTAACCTCAAAAAATTACAAGACAAAACAAGAAATAGTGACAATAGTTGAATTATTATAAAATGTAGCTAATGTACGAGTAAGATTACATTTTATAGCATAATTTAATGAACCCAGAACAGTGTGGTGCTGTTTTAAAAACACTGTACTCGCATTTGGGAGGACCTGGGTTCGAGTCCCAGTCCTGTCACCATGATTTCTGTTTTCAGTTGTTTTCCGGAATTAATCCAGGAAAATGTTACGAATCCTTGCTTGGAACCAAGGCCGATTTCTTATCCCATCTCCAATAGTGTGTGTGTGTGTTTTCGTCTCTATTGTCTGTCTTCAGTAAGTAAAGTTAAATAAGTAAATACATTAATAAATAGATATTGTATCTGAAGCGTTACATTTTGTCGAAACTAAAAATGAATGTACTTGTGATTGTATTGTCAGATGTCATCTTTTTTTATATATATTTATCGTTCATGTTAAGTATTATATGAATTAATATATAAGTAAAAACTTGAAATCCATCAATGTCGATGTGTACTGAAAAGGATGTTAATAAATAAACAGCTAAATGTTAAGATACTAGGGACATCTAAGCTATGAAATATTTTAATCCGAATTTCAAAGAGCACTGCTCGTAATACACTGAAGAGCCTAAAAACTGGCACACCTGCCTAATATTGTGTAGGGTACACGGGAGCACGTAGAAGTGCCGCAAGACGACGTGGCATGGACTCGACTAATGTCTGAAGGTATGCAGGAGGTAATTCACACCATGAATCCTGCAGGGCAGTACACGAATACATAGGAGTGTGAGAAGGGGGAGATCTCTTCTGAACAGCACGTTGCAAGGCATCCCAGATATACTCAATAATGTACATGTCTGGTGATTTAGGCGTCCAATGGAAGTGTCTAAAAACAGAAGAGTGTTCCTGGAGCCACTCGGTAGCAACTCTCAACGTGTGTGTTGTCGCATTGTCCTGCTGGAATTGTCCACGTCCGTCGGAATGCACAATGGACATGAATGAGTGTAGGTGATCGGACAGGGTGGTTACGTATCTGTCACCTGTCAGAGTCGTATCGAGACGTATCAAGGGTCCAATTTCATGCCAACTGCACACGCCCCATACCATGACAGAGCCTCCACCAGCTTGAACAGTCCCCTGTTGACATGTAGGGTCCATGTATTCATGAGGATGTCTCCATACCCGTACACGTCCATCCGCCCGATACAATTGTAAACGAGCCTCGTCAGACCAGGCAATGATTCCCAAACGCGAAAATCCGGGGGTGAACCCACCGGGAATCGAACCAGGTTCGTCTAGGTGGGGGGCGTGTAATATAACCACTACACCACCGCGACCCTTCAAATTAGGAAGGAAACACTACTAAAGGCAGACGAGAAGGACGAAACAGGAGGCTCCAGAGCAAAGGAGTGTCCGTCACGCTTCTCACGGGGAATTCAAGCTGGAGATTTCCCGTGGAAATTCGTGTAGGGAGAANAGCAAAGGAGTGTCCGTCACGCTTCTCACGGGGAATTCAAGCTGGAGATTTCCCGTGGAAATTCGTGTAGGGAGAAGGGCAGTCTAATCGAGGCTTCATTGTTAAAAGGCGAGCGTCTAGACCACCAGAGCACTCATCACAAAAACTGAAATACAACATTCGTTTGCATTTCTCCTTAAGTGCGCGTAGCCTAAAGCCAGTGGAGTTTAATAAAAGCCTTTTCGTATCGTTGGTGAGTCCGTTACTTATTTTTGCCACTTTGCAGCAATCTCTCATTTTCTTTATAGTCCGCTCGCGATGATTTCAATATTTCCTGGCGCCGGTTTATCGCCTTCATTGTGCGCGTCCATTCTATACAAAGCTAACGTTAATTTAACTGGAAACTTACTATACGTCACAAGTTCTTCTGGTGTTGCAGTCAAACATATATCAAGTGATATAAAAAATTTGAAAAACTATGAAATAACCGGGAAATGATGGCACCTTCCAATTAGCTGCACTGGGTGCACCCTCAGTACGCCCTAACAACTAGAACAGTACAATTCTCACTTGGTTTTTCGCAGTGGTTGATTGTTGTAGGCTGACTCAAGAAACAGTTATACAGAAACTGCATTCAGTGCGCACTTTTCCAGTGCAATCGACAATTGAAACATGGAGGACGACTGCACTGAGTGCGAGTGCAGACGAACTGGAACACACGGCACTCTGCCAGTGCGCAATGAGTACAGTCCAGTGCAGTTATTGGAAGACGCCAGCTGCCAAACCCATAGACTAAAGATGAGGTAGACCAATTCTTTGTCTTCTACGCTTGTGCCCAACATTGACCTATCCCAAAGGAACACAACTGTCAAAGTCACATGGTTAACAGTGATAAACGTGTTTGTTAACNGCCCAACATTGACCTATCCCAAAGGAACACAACTGTCAAAGTCACATGGTTAACAGTGATAAACGTGTTTGTTAATATTTATATATGGCAAGCACTATTGTATACATAAAATACTTTTACCTTTTTTATTTCAAACCAAACTACATTACGAATTGGTTACAGCAAGTATAAAAACGTCTGANATAAAATACTTTTACCTTTTTTATTTCAAACCAAACTACATTACGAATTGGTTACAGCAAGTATAAAAACGTCTGAAAGGACTTGTTTACTTAACCGTAATCTAACCTCAAATCCAATCCACGCCGTCTTTGCTAGTCGTGTTGACACAAAAGCAGTTCAATGTTGGGACACGGAGGCTGGTTGTGCGCAAATAGCGAGATCGGTCTACCTCATCTTTAGTCTACGGCTGAACCTCACTCGTTTCGTCGCGTCACAAAACTGGTCTCCATTTCCTCATACTGGTCCCAGATGAAGACACGTCGCTCCCCAAACAGTGGAGTCGAACGGGTTAGGCGAAGGAAAATAAATGACTTGGGAATATTTCTAACGGTGAAGATTCGATGACAGTGCTCTTAAAGTGATGGGCACTGACCTTGGCCCAAGCGACGGGCGAGTGGGGGCCCGTCCAGGTCGCGGACCACTCCAACACCCGCTGCCGTTTCGTCGAGTGGAGTGGCCTAACTGTTCACGGCACTCACGGAGTGCTAAGTGTGNCGCCGATTTCGAGACGTTAACAAATACTTACGAGCACGAGGAAGTCGAGACTGCGTTCCTTTTCATTTGTCTTCTCTTGATGTGGTTGATTTCCCGTGGTAAGCACCGAGCGAGGTTGCGCAGTGGTAAACAACTGGACTCGCATTGGAGCGGACTCTGTTACGATTCCCGGTCCTGCCATCCTGATTCCGGGTTTCCATTGTTTTCCGAAATTACACCAGGCAAATGCTGGGATGATTGATACTATAATACAGGCCGGGGCCGATTCTTTTCCCGTTCATGCTTCTCTGTGAGCGACCTGCTACACNTTGATACTATAATACAGGCCGGGGCCGATTCTTTTCCCGTTCATGCTTCTCTGTGAGCGACCTGCTACACCTAATGGCCTCGCTGTCGATTACACATTAAGCCCCACTTATTTTTACCTATCACGTGGCAGGATAAATGAAGTGTAGTTCGGTTTAAAAAGTTCGCTAATTTTACCGCACGAAACTATACGTGTTTTTTTAACCTGCCTGAATGAACTTCCGTTCATTCGAAAAGCTTAAAGAATTATTATAGCCCAGTGTGTTTGTTTCGTAAGAATATACGTTCAATAGTTTCCTGTGAAAGAGCGCATTTACACTACAGTCTGGGAATATTCACGCGCAAGATTGAATTTCTTGAGGTGATTAAGTTGATCACGACACTGCAATTTCTTATCTTTTAATTAGTTGCTGTACTCAGTGAAATGATGCAACTCTTATCACTAGGGTTTATTAAATTTCCTTTAGTCGTGAGAAAGTCTGCATTTTTACTGTCTAAAATTTAGCAGCGATTTGGAATAGGTCACTCTACTGATATACCTAGTTTTACAAGGTTTGCGAGTATTTCGACTGCGTGTAGAATTTCGTTTTTGCATAACAAAATTAGATTTTATTTAGTAGGTCATCAATTGTATGTAACGCTTTGCTACATTATATTTTCAAAATTTCAATTTTCAAAACAACAGAAATATTCTATTGCAAAGTTCAAGTTTATGTCAACTTTATTACACGTCAAAACTACAGGCGTAGCTTGATTATTATGGACACCAGACCACTTGAGTACCGACTCGGTGCCATAACTTGGAGAACGGGCACGAATTTACGGCGATAAGAAGAATTCCTAACAAACTTTATTTCAAAACAAAACTAATTTCATGGAATTTATATGGAATTTGCCATTACGTAACGACATCCAGGTTGTTAAAATATATTGACGGCGTAATATTACATTGCGAGCAGTTTTCATAAAAATCAGCTTAACGTATTTTTACGTCGGTAATATTCGAGTTGTAAATTTGCTCAAATGAAGAAAATGGTTTGAATAGCGGCGAATGCAGGGGAGGGGGATATTGAGGATATATACACACACACCTCTAAACGAAATCGGAAATAATCTACCATTCCCACCAACAAAAGAAGAGAAACTGTTAACAAACACAGCCGCAATATCAGCTAGCAGAACAAACCATAATTGTGTTATTAGTCTTGTAAGTCGCAAAGTAAAAAGGAATTTACTGTGCGTGTAGCATATCCCGATCCTGATTGCTTATTAATATTGAATTTTTTTGGCTTACTTTGTTTGCAGTTCTACTCCCCCCCTCCCCCTTCCCCAAATGAAATATTGCGTACGCTCCTGGGATTGAATGGTATGTTACCTAGGAAAGAGTATTTCATTGAAACAATGTCCTCTCGACATTGCATTGGATGACAGCTGACAAGTAATGCATGCCGTACAGTACAGTAAGCATGTACTCTAAAGTGTGGACCAATAGGAGAGTGGTAACTGGACGTACAGAGACTACCAGAACTGCTATTCTCTGAAATGTTGGCTACAGGTAACTCACTCATAGCATGTCTTATAAATATGTGCCGCACTCATAATGTTAATTCAGATGCTGTTATTATATAGATTTGTTTAGACGTGTCTTCGGCGCATGCACACGAATAACTTCACTCTGTGTTAAAGCATTGACTGTAAACAATACTTCAGGCAAAACGAAGCCATGAGAATTTATCCACTATTTTGAAACTAGTTCGTTGTTCGGACGCAAGGTAGCGCTGTAATCACTCCTCTTCCCTGATCCCCATCGCTGGCACAACGAAATCGCGCTAGTTTGACCATAGTCGCCCTTTTAGGTGTCAATTTTCTGGCGATTCTAAAACTATGCTTTGCTTTTGTTTACCACAAAACTTCATANTAGTCGCCCTTTTAGGTGTCAATTTTCTGGCGATTCTAAAACTATGCTTTGCTTTTGTTTACCACAAAACTTCATATATAGCTGGTCCATAGCTATAAGCTGTTCTTTGTTCACTACGAGCTTTTGCAAGTCTGGTTTAAGATCTACTTTTTTACCAATATGGTATCCTTCCACCGTACGTAACGTTGGCATTGCCATGAACCGGATGACTTGATTAGTGCGGCGATGAAATGTAACTGTGCAGTTGTAATTATGCTGTAACTCTGTAACTTTCTTGCTATTAATGAAGCTGGTTTTTTGTAAATTTCGTTGTAAAATATACTTAAAATTGTATCAATTTGTTTATGCGAAACGCTATTTACTTATTTGACTCAGCCATTCAGAATCAGGTTACTCTAGGGGTTCTTAAACTTTGTGATTTAGCAAACCCCTTTGACGTACATTTTGCCGTCCTCGTTCATAACATGTACGTGTGCTTATGCGCGGCCTACCGACCGGCGTGTCTGAACAGCTGACCTAGGCCAGCTTGGTGCAATCCTGACTCAACATTCACGGGCGACCCAGGTGCACGTCGCCTCATCGCCTCTATACGCAAGGCACTGAACTGGCGTGCAGCCTTCAAGTCGACAACTTGCCTCTCGAGATTTTCAGCGGTCACTCTTCATTTTATCATATAATGATAACCAGAATGGGGTACTGCACGTTCCTAGACAGTTTTAAGTGACCGGTGCGGGTGTTTTCGTACATTATGACTGTGAAAAAAGAACATTTAAAACATTTTTACTTTCACAAAATGTGCATTAGAAACAGAAATAAAAAAACTGAAACTTGTTGTTTCGTGGAATATTTTATAGTTGCTAGTACTAGGTCGATATATTTTACGCACGTGGAACAATCTTTCATTACGAAAATTTTTTCTAAAACTCTGCTCGGCGTTCTGTGGCCTAGCCAGACTGAACAATAATTATTAGTTGGAGTAATCCAGCAATTCTTTAAATTGTTATCCACGCTACGAAAAAATTACCAAAAAGACATAATTATATATGCTGTAACTGTGTATTTTTTTTTTATTTTTTACTGAGGCTGGTTTTTGAGAAACTAACATTTATATTGTATCAATTAAAAAGGGAAAAATAGCTAAGCTTATGTTGTATACATGAAAACATTTTGCTATCCTGTATTAAAGAAAAGTNTTTAGTTTTTACTGAGGCTGGTTTTTGAGAAACTAACATTTATATCGTATCAATTAAAAAGGGAAAAATAGCTAAGCTTATGTTGTATACATGAAAACATTTTGCTATCCTGTATTAAAGAAAAGTTGGTGGTCAGGCAGCAAAATGAACATCATATCAAAGGGGTCCGCGGAATCACAAAGTATAACAACCGCTGGAGTAACCATATTCTGAAAGGTTGAGTCAAATAAGTTAATAGTTTATCGCGCAAGCAGGCAGCTAATAAGCAAAGAAAAATCGCCGTCTCAAATTATGAGTAGCGCGGGTATGTGGGCTTGGCCTCCTCGCTAAACGGGCGTGAACGAGCTAGTGATCGCACCCGCCGGGGGGCATAGAATCATTTATAACGCGCCATAAAATATCCCTGTTCCAGCCCCGTGGTAGTTGATTTCACATGTAACCTGCCTATTCTTCTTTAGTATTTGAATAACACGAGCACGAAAAATATTTTATATCATCTTTTCTTAAGTGAAGACACGCATTATAATCTAAATTACTTCTAATTATTCAAATATTCTGACAGATGGCATCGTATATACTTCACTGCAACGCATTACCACTGGTTTAAATGTTTAACATGCATGTTATCATTTTTCGTTATAGCAGATCTCTGAGTTACCGCATTTAGTGCCACTTAAAAATATTGGTCCGTTTTCCACTGTTCTCTTTTGCATGCCCTATGTGCTCGGACCATGACAGTTTCTTAATGGGAGAAGCCACGCCGAGGTAGTTTAATACATTAATCTTTACTGATTTCATATTCGTTCTCCGTCCTACGATACATAACATGGCCAACTCACTGTTCCACATACAATTAATAATAAAGACCTTACCAGCTGTTTCGACATGAAGATCCCAGAACTGTTACTAAATAGCATGGCCTCCGTCGTGCTTATAATTGCTGCTTCGACATTAGTGTGGCACAAAACGCCTATGAAGATTTCAGATCATATTTTTTCGTTATCAGCAGAAAAAAAACATAGAATGTTTTTTCAACCCACCAACAACCGTATTGCATTGCCCATTACATTAAAAATTAATCAGTGTTCATTAACGGCCTCTATTTATTCTGTCCAACTAATCACAGAAAAAAGGGCAATATGGCTTTCTTGCTGAACTCGTACTTCCACAACTTTTTATTCTGCAGTTTTTGATACCTCAAGTCTCTCTTCTAAGAAATACAGCAGTAGGTATGCAGTTATCCTCTTTAAGGACTGGTTCCTGGAAATCAGACTAATGATAAGCAGCTGCTTGATTTCTTTCTTTNGTATGCAGTTATCCTCTTTAAGGACTGGTTCCTGGAAATCAGACTAATGATAAGCAGCTGCTTGATTTCTTTCTTTAGAGAGAGATAATAAGATTTCGAAAACCTTACTCCTGACAGACTCTGTATGGAGGACGCCTGTAAACGAAAATAATAACAATTCCACTTAAGAGTGGCGGAGTCTCTACCTGCAGAGAACAGTTATCAAAAAGCGACCAAAGCAAATTAAGTTGTTTTGAGAATTAATATACTTATCTTTGAATTTCTCTGTTTGCGTATTTGGTAAATTAAACAAGTTCGTTATAAGACAGTTTCCAGTTTGAGTTACACAAGATGTGGCCGCGATGGCACAGGATGTATTTGATTTCTTCAAGCTTACTACAGGGCGTGCTACATAAATGTGATCCAGTGGTACATGTTAACTAGACGTGAAAATATTTCAAGTACCTTCAATTAACGAGTAACAACGCAATGTGTGCGGGTTACAGAATGTTAACTAGTAGGCATATAATGACATAAAATACTTGACATATGTATCTATATTTATAAAATCCTATTACACAATNATGTTAACTAGTAGGCATATAATGACATAAAATACTTGACATATGTATCTATATTTATAAAATCCTATTACACAATATTAATATGATTGGAAAATTTTACATGCTTCAATGAAGCACGAAACTACTCCAGTATATTGTTTGTTGGCGTGGAATATGACTCGCGTGTCCGAGGTACGTAATTGCGAATTACCCTGCACATAAACGACGACGACTTGTTGATACTTATCGTGTGTTATCGGGACTATAACGCGTTTGTACACGGCCTGTGCGTTGCTCTAGAAGTGACTTCACGTTAACCTGCTCATCTGCGCATTCTTGTTTGCTCGTGATGGTATATAACACATTCAGGCGATTTTCAAGCAAATATTACAATGACTAGGCCTTACACCTATAAACAGTATGTGCAACAGGCTGAGACCTCAATCCGTTGTCAGTGGCGTTTTTGTCAATGGTTTTAATAAATCCTGTGTTATTTACATTCGTAATTCAAAGGTGGGTTTAAAACAGGCGTTATCAGAAAATATTATAGCATCTTTTAATTTTCATTATTCAAGAGAAATAGAAAGTAACGTTTTATCCAATATTAATTAAAATTAAATTTTTTTGGACGAGGTGTTAACATTTTTACTTTTATAACTATATTAAATTTTTTGTTCGGGGTAAAAACCACCGTGGAATAAAATATACGCTCTGCTTCCATGTTTACAAACATTGAACTACATTACTGGAACGAATTCGCCGTATCAGATAGCTCTGAAATATCAGATATTTGCGATGTTATTTCAGACGTAAGCAAACTGAAAAGCTAAATAATTNCTCTGAAATATCAGATATTTGCGATGTTATTTCAGACGTAAGCAAACTGAAAAGCTAAATAATTCATCTATTTAATAAATTGTATTTTATTAATAATAAAATACCAATTAATATATAATTAATTTTTTATATACTGTTAATGCATCATAAGAGGCCCACATACCTTGCACCTGAACTGTGTTACAGTGTGTTTGAAATCCAAATGTTTTTAACAAAACTATTAACTTGCACCCAATATGCTGATCTACGAAAATAATACATACTGAAGACTATTCCCATCGATTACTTTCAAAATACCACGTACATTAGAAAAACAATTTCGCAACTCTTCAACATAGCTAAAAACAGCTTTTTCAAAGCACTGTATATCAAAATATTCGAGTCAGATACTTACAAAAGTACTAGAAGGACATGCCAAACACTTCCCACCATTAAAATTGTTGGGTCACCGCTTGAAGACCCGTCGGTCCACGAAGCATGACGAGAACATTGCACGCCAATTCAGAGCCTTACGCGTAGCGGCGATCACGCCTTTTATGCGCGTGTCAGTGTCGTCCTTATCGCTCCCGCGATTCTCGGCCTCAAACACGGAAAACAGCTTTATGTAAGCAAGCTCCTTAAGAGTTCTTAATATAGCACAAATCTAGGCATTTTAAGAATAGAAACTTATAAAAATATTAGGTCATAAGCCAACAGAACAGATGGCATGATAAAACGTATACAACCTTAGAAGAGAAATATTAAAAAATTCAGCGTGAGGTGGACGATATGGAACGAGTGGTACTTTAGTAGGTTCAGCTGACTTGTTCGTGGACGAACTCGTAAAGGCTGTTCACGGTAAAGTAAACATTTTCGAAAGCAAAGTTTGAAAAATGTCAGTGCTTCTACCTGTGTATATTTACATTGATTGGCATGCGCCAAGTAAAGTTGGCAACAACGGAAGGAACGTATTTCCATGTGTTAATGTTGAATTAAAAGTGTGAGGTAAACAATTGTGAATATTGAAATTATTTACTTTCTTTTTTTTGCTTAGTGCGTATTAGTGTAATTATTAGAAACATTTTTTGAATATATACTTTTATAATAATTTCAGTTTCAGATGACCGACGCAGGAATACAGTGATCAGGCCCTCGGCAATGTTAATTTTACATATGGTGGAAGAATACACAATGCGCATACAATTAGATCTTAGCAGGGTTTCCAAAAGTTCTCAGTTGACAGTGGACGACCTATATGACTGGTCAATTGTTGTTAGTACATGAAGTACTTAACTGAAGAGTAGAAACCCGGCGATTTCGCGAATTCATCTGTCGAAAAACTTGACTTCAAACATGTCCCCAATAGAGTTTCTTCCTAAATAGGTTCACTCTCTGCCAGAGACATCCTGGACGACTTTGAGTCAATAACGTATATTCAAGAAAACGAGCACCGAATCCCATGCTACATGGCCTAGGGGAAAATCTGGACCAAAAGTCAATTAAAAACTTAAACAAGACTCGAGTACATAATGTATTGGTAAGTATAGCTTGTTGCCAAATGAATGCGTGAAATGTCTGGATCTTTACACGAGTTATTCGAGTTTATTTCATTTGTCAGACGGAGTGGAGAGGAAAGAAGAGGTTTGTGCGGCTCTTAACAGCGAGGTCTTGAGAGTCGGCGTGGATGAAGCGAGGTGGATATGGAGCAGCGCTGAAATACAAGAGCGGAGGAAACCGTCGAGAATATCCGCTGACCAGCGGCATCATTCGACACAGTTACCACTTGTGAAAATTCGGGAGTGACCCTGCCAGGAATCGAGTCCGTTTCACCGTAATGGGAGGCAAGCATTATAACAACAACCCCAAAGGTGACTCCTTTGCTAAAAGGATAAGTGTAAAAATAGTTTCTAAGTGCATTTTTTTTGCTCGTGTTTGCGGACAGTAAAATCTCCAATTATTTCTAACAGTGATGAATTAATAATTAATAACGTACGATTTGAGGGGCAGATGGGAATTGCCGTGTCACCCACGCTAATACTTCTAATGTGGGACTTGGCGCTTTTTGGCGCCTTTTGACATGTTTTATGGTTAGAATATACAACGTTGAAAACTTAACGTTTAAGTATACGGAGCTGAAATCGCATGGCGGTTCCTTTATGTGGGCGTACTTATTCTCTGATTGGTTGCGCGAAGCTCTGGAAAAGGGTCTTGTGTCTGATTTGCTACCGCGTGTTGTGGGAGGTTCCCTGCTGGCTGAGTTGCAGGTTAGCAAGTAATTTACCAGGTGCTGATTGGCGAACGGCGTTCCGACATGTGCTGGCTAGTGGCGCCATTTCGCAGGAGTGTGCTGCTGGAGTTCACGGAATAAGCAGCTATTTAACTTCTGTACTCTTAAGTACTCTGCTCACTACATAGTCGTATGGATAGGTTGCTCGGTACAACGGGCGAAGCAGCGCTGTCCTGATTTTCCTTCGAGCACTCAACTCTAGTTCCAGTCACGGGACACTGATGCGTGGCGTGAGGGTAAAGGCCTGTCTACAATCGGCCGTTACTGTGGACGTGGAGATGTCTGAAACTCAGCGTCAAGTGACGTAACATTGACGCAGTCCGAATATGGTCTAAAATGCGTTGCCCGAAGTGAGCTTTCAGAATCCGACACTCGATCGCAGTAAATTCGCACATTATTTGTTGTTACGTAGTGATTTTTTAATATTTCTGAATTAAATATTTTTTAATGTTAACGAGATGGGTGATTTGAAAATATTTTTATAATATACGACTTAACNAATGTTAACGAGATGGGTGATTTGAAAATATTTTTATAATATACGACTTAACTGTTTTATTTTAAATAAATTCGCCAACAGACATAATTTTTTTAAACTTTACGTTTTAAACGTTTTAGCCTTCACATTGAATAGTTTAAACTAAACGAATCATTTATTTATATTTATTTATTTATAATTTATTAGCATTTCATCACGTTTGTTTTGAGAAAGCCCACCTTGCACGTCCATTGTTTAAATTTAAAACGTAAACATTCCCGGAATGCATGCGAAAGTTTTGGAAATCTTCTTATTTTTCTATCATCTTAGGATAAAAATTGGGACACAAGTTCAGTTTTCTGAATGCGTTAACTTGGGACACAGGTTGACTTGGGACACGGGAGCTTGGGACATCGCCATGACGTCAGAGGGCCACGTGCACCAATCAACGTATCCTTGTCCTAAGACACGGGTTGGGATAGCGCAATTGTAGACAGGCCTTAAAAGAGGCGCATTTTCTCGTGAATTTAATATAAAAAATAGTTGCGAAGCCAACTGACCCGAGTACAGTGAAGTATTTGCAGGCTACAGATGAGAACAATCTTATTTTCACTACTTAAACGATAGGTAAATGCTGTCTTCCTCGCCATAGCTATGGAATATGTATACATAAAAGGCTGTAACTATAACTGTTCTTTAAGTTGTTACTTATACTTTAAAAAGTGAGTATTTGTTATGTGAAAATCGTTTTGAATCAATTAAAATTTGTATTGTAAAAAAGTTAGCATACTTGCAATATTTATTTTACAATAGCAATCATTGAATTTTTGTGCATAAATGTAGGATACCTGATTGTTTTTTGTGGTTATGTGTAAACATTTTCCAAAATATGGAAAATTACTTAAAAAACAAGGAAGTGTTTTAAAATATAGAAAAATTATTTTGAATCTGTAATTAATTTTAAATTATTTTGTAAATTAAACGTTTTTATATGTATGTGATTTATATAAAAATTTTACTTTGTTAACAAATTTTTATTTATTTATTTCCAGTAAATTTTCCTTACATATGCACAGAAAAAAATATTTACAAGATACTCCCCATGATTTGGAAATCAATTTTATGTGTTTACAAANTCCTTACATATGCACAGAAAAAAATATTTACAAGATACTCCCCATGATTTGGAAATCAATTTTATGTGTTTACAAAGTAAGATATAAAAGACTTCAAAATTCGCATATGGGGCTGACACAAATGAGGCAGAAAATAAATTACAGTATACTGTAAAATGAAATTACAAAGTGGCCAGCAACCTNATGGGGCTGACACAAATGAGGCAGAAAATAAATTACAGTATACTGTAAAATGAAATTACAAAGTGGCCAGCAACCTTTTGCATTCGCATTTTCGGAAGACCTGAGTTCGAATCCCGGTCCAAACATCCTGATAATGGTTTGTCCCACGGTATCACTAATTCACACCGGGAGAATGCTAGGATGGTTCGTTACTACAGGTGATGGTCGATTCTTTCCATATTCCTGCTTCNTCGAGCACTCAACTCTAGTTCCAGTCACGGGACACTGATGCGTGGCGTGAGGGTAAAGGCCTGTCTACAATCGGCCGTTACTGTGGACGTGGAGATGTCTGAAACTCAGCGTCAAGTGACGTAACATTGACGCAGTCCGAATATGGTCTAAAATGCGTTGCCCGAAGTGAGCTTTCATAATCCGACACTCGATCGCAGTAAATTCGCACATTATTTGTTGTTACGTAGTGATTTTTTAATATTTCTGAATTAAANCTCGATCGCAGTAAATTCGCACATTATTTGTTGTTACGTAGTGATTTTTTAATATTTCTGAATTAAATATTTTTTGATGTTAACGAGATGGGTGATTTGAAAATATTTTTATAATATACGACTTAACTGTTTTATTTTAAATAAATTCGCCAACAGACATAATTTTTTTTAAACTTTACGTTTTAAACGTTTTAGCCTTCACATTGAATAGTTTAAACTAAACGAATCATTTATTTTTATTTATTTATTTATAATTTATTAGCATTTCATCACGTTTGTTTTGAGAAAGCCCACCTTGCACGTCCATTGTTTAAATTTAAAACGTAAACATTCAAGGAATGCATGCGAAAGTTTTGGAAATCTTCTTATTTTTCTATCATCTTAGGATAAAATGGGACACAAGTTCAGTTTTCTGAATGCGTTAACTTGGGACACAGGTTGACTTGGGACACGGGAGCTTGGGACATCGCCATGACGTCAGAGGGTCACGTGCACCAATCAACGTATCCTTGTCCTAAGACACGGGTTGTGATAGCGCAATTGTAGACAGGCCTTAAAAGAGGCGCATTTTCTCGTGAATTTAATATAAAAAATAGTTGCGAAGCCAACTGACCCGAGTACAGTGAAGTATTTGCAGGCTACAGATGAGAACAAACTTATTTTCGCCACTTAAACGATAGGCAAATGCTGACTTCCCCGCCCTAGCTATGGAATATGTATACATAAAAGGCTGTAACTATAACTGTTCTTTAAGATGTTACTTATACTTTAAAAAGTGAGTATTTGTTATGTGAAAATCGTTTTGAATCAATTAAAATTTGTATTGTAAAAAAGTTAGCATACTTGCAATATTTATTTTACAATAGCAATCATTGAATTTTTGTGCATAAATGTAGTATACGTGATTGTTTTTTGTGGTTATGTGTAAACATTTTCCAAAATATGGAAAATTACTTAAAAAACAAGGAAGTGTTTTAAAATATAGAAAAATTCTTTTGAATCTGTAATCAATTTTAAATTCTTTTGTAAATTAAACGTTGTTATATGTATGTGATTTATATAAAAATTTTACTTTGTTAGCAAATTTTTATTTATTTATTTCCAGTAAATTATCCTTACATATGCACAGAAAAAAATATTTACAAGATACTCCCCATGATTTGGAAATCAATTTTATGTGTTTACAAAGTAAGATATAAAAGACTTCAAAATTCGCATATGGGGCTGACACAAATGAGGCAGAAAATAAATTACAGTATACTGTAAAATGAAATTACAAAGTGGCCAGCAACCATTTGCATTCGCATTTTCGGAAGACCTGAGTTCGAATCCCGGTCCAAACATCCTGATAATGGTTTGCCCCGCGGTATTACTAATTCACACCGGGAGAATGCTAGGATGGTTCGTTACTACAGGTGATGGTCGATTCTTTCCATATTCCTGCTTCTCTGAGCAACTTGCTCCGTCTCTAACGACCTCGCTCTCGACGAGGTATCAAGCCCTAACTACCCACCTACTTGTTTCGCCTCCTGGGAGCACCTGATAAAAAGGGTAATTAATTATTATTGCACTTAAGAATCGCGTGACAAAGAAGATTGATGTAGCATGCTGATAATTACATGGGGCGTGGGATAACATCTGAGACAATGTACAGCTGGTAAAAAAACAATATATTTATATCAAGTTCGTTGAAATGCTGGCAGGGGCGAGGAGGCTTTGAGCAATATAATAGTTTTAAGTCTTACTGAGACTAATTAGGGCAGGTTATTTCTTCGTTTGGAAAGAATTTCTTAGATAATTTTTAGTGGTATGTTAAATAAATGCTCTGTAACAATAAAAACTCAGAGGTAAACATAGGAAGTGCCGCAGAGGCAAATAAAATGTATCGTTTTTAAGAATGAACTGGTCCTATGTGGTAAAAATTGTTCTGCAGCTATACCCAAGAAATTAGCTAATAAAACCCTTATCTCAGATGTGCTACGGATTTATTTAGGTATTCTCAAAGAATTATGTTAACCCCATGTAGTAGATTTGGCTGGGGAACAAAATGAATGCATTTTTAGGTATGTAAGATATACAGTTGCATAAAATGGTTGGCTGCGTGTGTTTATAGGACGGTTTATTACATAATGCATTATGTATGAATTGGGAATGTTACCTATGTCCTTAATACAAGGGCTTAAACATATTTATAAATATGTGGGCAACTCTACTTATAAGAAGTCTTGGCATAATGAAACATTTCCAATTGATCAGAGTTAGGAGCCGTACTTGTAGTCAGAATATAGGGGCTATAACTTTAACACTTTGTAAATGACAACGCACTAGCCTTATAAGGAGGCTTAAAACATAATGAGCCATATAATGATAATCGAAGTCAGCAGCGACACCTATGATATGAATTCGGCAACTATAACTTTAACAGTTCCAAAATGTTGGTCAACTATGGTTATAAGAAGGCTAAGAGCATAATGGACTCTGATAGATTTATCGAAGATGAGATCGATGCCTTCGGTATGAATTTAATGACCATAGATTCAGTGGATAGAAAATGGCAGGCAACTATGCTTATAATATGTGTTAATGCTTAATTGACCCTGTGGCCATTTTCGTCATTGAAGTGATGTCTATGATTTGAATTTGGTGGCTGTATCTTAAACAGGTGGGAAATTACATCCAACTAAGCTTATAAGAGGGCTTAAGGCATAATTGACCCCAGCACCCTCATCGACATCGGGGACGATGCATGTGATATGAATTTGGCGGCTGGCGGCTATATCTTCAACAGTTCGGAAATTATGGCCAACTATGCTTATAAGTTCATGTGTGTCAGATATAGACATACTGTACTTAAAACATGTCCTGTGGCAAGGTAACCACTGTGTTGTACTTGAGGCTCGGACTGGTTACATAATTAATTCAAAATCGCTCCTATGCCTACTAAATTACATATAGCGTTGAACAAGTGCTAATAAACGAAATTCATTATGTTACTTTAGCATTCGACTTAAAAACACAAGGCTGAAATAATATAACACTTGATACATTTGCTGATACATTTATGTGGTTATAGAACTCAATATGGTGCTCGTCAGAGTCATGTAATCTTTTTTTCTATGGCATATTCTTATCTGTCTAAAAAACACGAAACTGTAGTCACGTCACCCAATACACTTGTTTGTAAAAGTTAAATAAAAATATATATAATGAAATACATAACTTTTATTTTACCAAATTATGTTTTACCAAATCGATGGCTCTGATGTCATAATCTAATTATCCTTGAAAATACGAGTCCGTAGACACGTCGCTTAATACATTTATTTCTGTAAATTTTAGAAGTTGAAAAATAACATTATATACATATTATTTAATATTGAAATTTTATAGCCCATCGAATTCAAGATGACTCCTGACTCCTCAGTCTCAAAATGGAGTCACTGATGCAAATTGAGAAGTACTGCTAATTTTAGCTTTATAAAGCTATTAATGTAGCAGCTCAACATCATAGGGATGTTTTTTAGGAGCTATCAATATGGCGGACATGCAGCTGTAGTGGCGAGAAAGCGAAAAATTAATTTACGAGAAATTTCTACTAATATAGATTTCAAGGGAAAAACGAGAAATTCGAAAGAAAAACACTACATTTTGAAGGGTAAATAGGGAATTTTGAGAGAGAAAAGCGTACAAGATGGCGTACAAAAAACAAAATGGCGCGCGGAAAAATGTGGCAACAGGAAACATGATGGCTGAGAGCTCAATGTCATAAACATCACAAAATGGTGGTAATACAATATGTTGCCGCAAATCCGCAGCCCCAGCCCTTATCCTCAAACCTACCAAATCCTCCTACTGGTAAACTCCCACGATTTCAAGTTAGAAATGTAACGTATACAAATGTTTTTTCAAGCATCGTATCTTTACAGGTAATTCGCTGCTTGTAACGTCACTACAGACAACATCGCAGTAATATCGTAAACTCCGGTACGCCCGGCTAGCGATGCTCACGTAATTGGACTCCCTATTAGCGGAAGTGTACTAGAGGATCATCCCTCTGGTCACTACGCCACCATTGCCGCCCTGGAAAATAACACAAGGCGTAGCTGGGAAGTTGACACTGCCCTTCGTTCCTGCAATAGTAGCCAGTCAAACGCGTCGTGAAGATGAATGTTCTGGAACTAATGAAGTAGCCAATATCCGCAGTTAAAATAAGAGAACTGCAGGAAAATGATCTTGAACAAGTCAAGCGTGTTATTTTAATCGTTGCTTTTTAAGACGCTCACGTTGTGCCCGTAGGCTAAACCACGGACGGGTTAAAAATTAAATTATCTTTAACTTACACCTACAAATGGTATATATAGATTGCTATTATTCTCAACTATCGCATCATTGTTAGAAAATAACGCCTTACGATTTCGGCCGCAAAGGGAGCAGTCAATAATGTTGGAGTGGAGAGATTTAGGCGGCTCTTAACAACAAGGTCTTGAGAGCCGATTAGGGTGAAGCAAGGTGGGTATGGAGCAGCACCCCAATGCAACTGTGAGCGGGGAAAATGAGAGATCCCCGAGAATACCCGCCAAAAAATGGTATCGTCCGGCACGGTTCACACTTGCGAAAATCCGGGCTGATCCGCCAGGAATCGAACCCGATTCGCCTTGATGTAAGGCGAGCGTTCTAGCCGTTGCGCCATAACGGCCCATCAAACATGGAAACCACTGCCTTAACATTGCATGATACTTCAGGCTGGAAACTTGAAGTTCGGGGCATGTTCCCAAGCATGCTTGATTTCTTGTTTCTTTTTTGTTGTCAGAGATGCGTTCAGCCCGAGATGATGGTTTGCCAGCTTAAGTGTTTGCGCAATCTTCTGGCCTGAACGCGAGGAGTTAATACAGCATTTAGGATGCAAAGATTTCTCCGGATAAAATCGAGAACTGAATATTAGACCTTTATAACCACAATCAGGCATCCTGAAACTTATCAAATGGCCAGAGTGGATTCCTGAGCCAGTTCGATTTATTGACGAGAAGAAAAGTAAAATGGTAGGTGAAGCGGAAAGACAAAGTAAGGAACTGCATTGGTATTGCAAGGAATTGAGATAGGAAATATCTTAAATAAAAAAAAAACACACGCACACCCGAAGAGCAGCCGACAGTTGTCAAACATGCAACCTCCAGAATACGAGCCACACGCTTAAACCATGGACGGTTTTCCGCAAAAGTGTGTCTTGAGAAACCTACTTTGGCAATTACAGCGCATAGCACTCCTTTCAGAGTGGTTACGGTTCCCTGGCAGGAGAACGATGAAAATCTACCGATTATGCAAGACCCTCAGATCTTGGTTTGTGATGAGAGATAAGAACTGCGCTGCTTGTAAATCATCAGTCATTGGCAACTAGCTACCTCTTTCATTGCTCACCAAGACCTATTGATCCTTTGCTTTTATCTTAGCTGAGTTTGAAAACGACGGTACGCCAGCTAACTGTTTGAAGATAATTAGTAAAAGCACGAGTTAAAATAAAAGTGTCATTATTTGTGTAGGCAAAAATTTTTTTACTAAACATTCTGCGGGTACAATAATTATAGGTAAAGTTTTCAAACCGGCTGGTTTTTTGTTTTTGCAAACTAACGAATTTGTTTTTTATCCAACGTGAGCTAAGTGAAATAACATGTTTACGTTGACAAATTTACGGGGTCAGCAGAAAATAAACATCAAACTTTATGTAAGCTGTTCGCGATTAATAAAACGCTTTTTAAAGCCCTGCTTCAGATCTAGTTCTATCATCATTTTCTATCCCTCAGTCATATGTACAATTTATAAAGCAATGTGCCTAATGACTTTATTCATGCGTCATTGAAGTGAAAACTTGAAATCGTTGGGAACCTAAATGTGTTACTAATAAGCAAGTTTATATTCTGATGCGTATAAAGTAAAAAGAATACCAACTTTATCTGTCAAAGATTTACACATTACACACCCAATACAACGTTAAGACTTAAACTATTTTACTTTTTTCACTGCCGCTTAACCGGGAGCCTGCATGCTAGTGTTGTGAACGGTAGCACACACACACAGTTAACTGGTAATGATTTTGTTAAAGATAGATATCATAAATGCTTTATTTACCGTAAACAGCATATAACGCCATTTATAAAATAAATTACTCCTTTATATTTAATTTCTTATTGCACAGTATTCGCTAGTTCAAAACGCGGAGCTGAAAGAAGAATGAGAAGTGAAGCAGTTTGAGGACTTTTAAGCTTTTGCAGTTTACTGTCACTTGAAATTCGCATGCGAACCCCTGCTGAGAACGACAAAACAGTGGTTCTATATAGTTACTGTTCGTGTAGGCCAGCTAATTTGTAGGGCAGTGCGTCAGAGTGTTCAGAACCAGCAGTCTCATAAGATAAATCATATCAAACTTGCCTTTATTGCCAGTTTCATTTCTGGTTGCATGTTTATCCCCCGTTCCTAATTGCCCTATGGTTCGAAAGCGTGTAAACTTATTTTTATTTTTCCATCGTCAGCTAAACGGCTAACACGAATAGCAGTGATATTTCAAGACTTGACAGTACATTTTTTCCTTGTGACCGTTTTCGCAACATGTCGATAAATATCGAGATACGTATGCCGGAAAAAAAAAGAATTTTAAAGATCACATAAATAAACTGATGTCCATTCTAAAACAACAGCAGTGAGACGTTTTCCTATCTGTAAACAAAACGAAACAGGAGAGTAGGGTTGGAGGGGGAATCGAACGGTGCACGTTAAAACGAACATGTTTTAAGAAAAGTTGGGACTTGGATGAACAAGTGACCGTTAAGGAAGGCGGTCCTCTACCTGGTACTTGAATTACGCTGCAGTAATTTTAATGCGAGTTTTTTTACGTGACAACTAAACTCAGTCTCTGCGTATTGCTGTGCGAAAAGAACAAACTTTTGGAAGAGGTTGAAATTAAACTTTCCACGGTACACTCGTGCTGTGACGATTATTGCTGCTTTTGATGTGAGAGATATTGTAATGTATAGTGCAGGCGTCACTGTAAGTATTGTCACGAGCAGTGATCAGGCCTTAGCTGAGCGGTCTGCCTCATCACACCTTCACTTATTTATCCAGGACACGGACCGTGATTGCTGAAATTAGTTACGAAATCGCAAACCTCAGAAACCCCCTTCCCCGGCCTGTAAACGGGGACAGCGTAGCCGATATAGGGCAGTGTAGCCTGTGGGTGGTGTCCTTTGTCGTTGGGCCATTGGAACGAAAACCACTGAAGATGGGTGTGTCATGGGCGTTGACTTCCGCCATTTTAATAAGCCTTCTGAATCATGAACAAGGCGGGTACTCTCCAATTAGGCTTTACTGAGAATGTGGCGGGTTAAATCTTTATAATTTAATATAAATTAATACTTCAGTATATTTGTATAGCTGCCCCCGCGCAAACTTCATAATGTTTATATTGAAATAATATCATACAACGTTAATGTTAAATGAACCCCTTTCATACAGTGTTCATTACATAACTATTATCAATAAGTTATTACGGCACTATAGCCCCATTTTAGCATTAAATACTAATAAATCATATCATAACAGTAGTATTTGTCGTAGGTGGCAGCTAGCCTTCATTCGTCACCTGAATCACTGTCACTATTAACAAAAACAAAGCTTTCCAGTAAATTGGCGTCAGCAGTGCACAAGTTACTGCTGACATCCTGTGTGTCTCCGCCAATTTTTTATTTTTTTGCTTCTTTCCTTTCCGAAGTAAAGATTGGCTTATGAGATCACCATCCTGTCTGTGAGTTAGCATGTGCGTGTCCCCAAAAACTTGCGAAACCGTTCACCGATTTTCACCCTACTTGGTACGTTTAATAGTACTTAATAAGGGTATTCTACTTTTACACTTCGTTATCATGCCAAATAATTATTTTCAACATGGTGGCCATTTTAAAATTTTAGGTGCTATGTCATCTCTCAGAAATTATCCAACCAATTAAAATCAAATTCGGAAAATTGGTAGAATAAACATAGTATTAGCATTAAATGTACAAACTTTTACCCTAAGAAAGCCGTTTTCATGCAGCTGTATCTTCAAATGTACGTATCGCAAACATGCGAAACTTCAAGAGAATCCGGGGCCGCGGTGGTGTAGTGGTTAGACAATTCACTTCCCACCTATGCGAACCGGGTTAGATTCCCAGTGGGGCCGCTTCCGGATTTTTGCATGTGGGAATCGTGCCGGATAATGCCGCTGGTCGCCGGTTTTCTCGGGTATCTCCCGTTTCCCCCACCCCTNGCATTAAATGTACAAACTTTTACCCTAAGAAAGCCGTTTTCATGCAGCTGTATCTTCAAATGTACGTATCGCAAACATGCGAAACTTCAAGAGAATCCGGGGCCGCGGTGGTGTAGTGGTTAGACAATTCACTTCCCACCTATGCGAACCGGGTTAGATTCCCAGTGGGGCCGCTTCCGGATTTTTGCATGTGGGAATCGTGCCGGATAATGCCGCTGGTCGCCGGTTTTCATTCCGGCGCTGCTCCATACTAGTCTCGCTTCACCCTCGTTGGCTCTCAAGACCTCGATGTTAAGAGCCACCCAAATATCTTAACTAACTCACACTTACTCATTCAACGGAGTATTGCTTCAGGCTCTCCACTAACAAAATTAAACAGTCGCCGTTTAAATTCTCACGTAGTAAATGCAACACTGGTGAAAGTCCGCATGCCACTTCAATGCTAAGCGCTTAGTGGGAATGAGGCAACTGATGTGCGTGCGTGGGTCGCGCTGTCTTGTAGCGTCTGTGCCTCAAACGCTGAAAACAGCTACTTGTTGAAGGGCATCTCAATGAATCACTGCGTTTTCAGGCAGAGAAACTGTATTATGAGAATCACGGGGCACATGGGAAACATTCATATGATGACTTGTACATGGCGAGAAATGAAATCTATTTAAAACTACGGAATATATTTGGGTAATGATGACACCTGAGCGCTATTTCGTCCGATGAAGTAGTCTGGGCACATTTTGAACTGCAAGGAAAATAATATAATGAAGCAACAGCGAATTTTGGCAAATACCTTTGATTTTCACTTGTGCAATAATGAAAACGCACGATTTAGATGGCAGGAAGAAATTCTGAATCATTAGAAACGAAACCAACAACTTGGAGAATCAGAAACCTGGAAGGATTCGACAACTGCCTTTATTAGGAAACGACTCAGGAATTAGCAAAGGGAGATTTCGAAAAAATTATAGACAAATGCAGTCTGGGTGCCTATGCCGGGTTTCGAACTTCGGTCCTCCCGAATACAAGTGCAGTGTGTTACCACTGTGCTGGAAGAAGGAACTTGCCTTGATGTCCCTCTCCCTCTAATGGATGAATTCAGCTGGTGCTCTTAAGCAGAAGCTTTGGAGTGCAACGGCGGAGAAAAAATAGGCGTATACGCTGAGATAACCCACCGATACGTGACCGCACTTAAATCACCGTGTCTTGTATCTCCTGCATTGGTTCTGTACTTACTCTCTCCTTTCATTTGCTCTCTCTGCCACCCTCGAGAAGAGAGAGAGGGTGAAGGAGAGTGGAAGAAGAAAAAATGCTTAACTTAATTAATTTTTGGATCATCCGGAACCACTCAGTGTATTTCCATATGTATCCTCCAAGACCCTGGTTATTTGGCTTTAGCTTCTTAAATGGAAAAATTTGTCAACGTCAGTTATCACATATTCACGTAAATTGTTACAGATATTTAAATATAACCTAAAGTAATAATAAAATGTACCTTACAGCAGCAGAAATTGTAACACTACTAAACTGACTTACGGGAAACGATTCATTTTACTTCACCTTTGCAGAAGTAGTCAACATCTGCTAAATAACTTTTGATGGCGTAAAATCTGCTACTAATAATCTAATATCTGGCCAGTAGATTGAGTTTCTCTTACACCATCACTTCATTACAAAAGGTACGGCGTCGTTTAAGATAACATCTCCTTCAAGGACATCAAGAGTTTCAATTTGTGGCTTGTGATGTTTTTGTATTCCCTCCGTTATAAAAGAGGCCGAAGCCTTCGAACACGAGCTGATCCCCTCGCCCCTTCGCTTGCGTCCTTTACGGAGAAGAACAGAAAAAGAAAGAGCACTTTGCATGCTAAAGCGCTCCATTAGTGGAGGCGGAGGATTGGTAATTGGAAGAGCAGGGCACCTGAGCTCAAGTTTTAAACACGTATCAGATTTTATCGAGGAAAATGGGCTAAGTTCATTATATCCACCTGTGATTAACAAAACCATCTTTAATTAAGCATGTTTGTGGCTAATGGTTGGGACGGAGCGACGATTTGTTTGATTGCTGAGTCACGAGTCCTGCAACAAATTTGGAATTTTTCTGGCAAGCTCACTCAGTCCCAAGGATAGCGCAACTTGCAAGTCCTTGCTGCGTGGGATCTGAGTGGGAATGCCGTTCAAGGTTTTTTTCCTTTGAGGATTTCTGCGGCACTGGCGTATCGGCTTTCGTTACGTTTTATAAAACTTCCAACAACTTCCGACCTTATTGTATCCAGACCAATGATATTGTGTAGTAAACATCTGGTGAGGCTCTAGTCATAGCGGCGGTGAAGCAAGTTCGGAGGAGAACAAGGTCGAAAGAGGAAGGTGGGAGAGCGCATTCGCCAATAGGAAGTGAGCTTCCGCTAAGAAATCCGTAAACTTGGTTTCGTGCAGTGCGCGCAACAATAGTACGGCTGCAATAATCGCTGGAGCAAAAAATCTGTAAATGGGACATTCCATAAGAAAGTATAATTTCATTATAAGATACTTCGCTGCTTATAGCCACGTTCTTACATCTTTATCAGAACTGAAGTAAACACGTATTTGTAACAAGCGAAACACATCTCGCATAAAAAAATAATTAAAAAAAGTATTTAATATTTGCGAATACAAAAATTTAAAATTTGTTTTTCCCCCACATGTTATAAGGTTTACTCTTAACGCTGCTGAATATTTCTAAACCTTACAATTAGCATCTCTATAATTATTTTGGATTCATTCTGACTCCCGAAATTATTATTCTGCATTTATTCATTTCCATTAAAATTCAATTTTCATTTTTATTGCATTATTGATTAAAAGTGTCATAGTTATAAATTATTGTGTGAAATTTATTTACACGATTGTCAATTAACTGAGTGATTATTTCCCGCTTAGCCATACGGTTGTTAATTTTTTCAACAAAATTGCTATGAAACAGATTTCTTTATACTACGATGAATAAAATTTCATATTATTTAATAATGAATTATTTAATTTTTTTGTTACTTTCTTCACTGTAGAAGTGAACTGATAGTGTAGATTACAGGTTTATTTTTGTATATAAAACATTAATATTACAAATTTTAATATAAATATTTAAATTTTTTTGCAATAATTTGTTAAAAAAATTAGCCAACAGGATATATAAAATCGACACTATATAACATTCAACCACTCAAAGCTTTGCAGCTATCAAAACCGACGCTTGCAAACTTACATTAGGCCTAAAGCTAGACGTTACTGCCCAGTCGTTGAGCTATTTTTGACATTCATATCCCTGCACAGAATCAAACCCATGTCAACTGATTCCGATAGTGTACTGTGTTGTTAGGCTGATAATTTTGATACAGAAATAGGATCAAGCATTTATTTTCTTTCGTATAGGTCTACTGCTGAAAATATATAAGTAGAAGGAAAATACATATCTGGCACAACTCGCTACTGGCGGCAGAGCCGCAGCGCTACGGCGGCAATCTTAGATGATGTCGCACCGAAACCTAAAACTCTGTTATTCCTCGTTAGCAGCATCCATCTTGGATTTCCCTTTATGTTCCTTTTTCCCCTCAAAATTTCCCTATTCCTAACCTCCTGATCTATCATTCCACTTGGTTTTTTCATTCTCTGTCATTCCACTTCGTTTTTTTTGCTCTGTCATTCCATCTATGTTTTATCATGCTCTGTCATTCCACTTGGTTTCCTCATGCTCTGTCATTCCATCTAGGCTTTCCCATGCTCTGTCATTCCATCTTGGTTCTTTCATGCTCTATCATTCCTTCATGTCTCACCCACCCCTTTTCTCTCTTTATGTTTCCTTCTACATCCTCCATCTTGGACGTTCCCTCATCTGCTGTAGGCGGCGATCTTTAATTCTCGCGCCCGTCACCAGAGCGTGCTGATCTCAAGTTCTACCATTCGCGGCAAGGAGTGCTGGTTTCAGTGTGGCTCTCTTGCGTTGGTAATTATGTCGCCCTCAGGGCTACACTAGCATCGGGGTAGTTAAGTTCTATTGGTGGTCGCTAGGAGAGCTAGAATTTTTTTAGTTGGTTGTTTCGGAACACATAAAATGCTGGAGGCTCGCGGGACCCGCAACCCTTGGGTCGTCAGCCAAGCATCCTGACCTATTGATCGCCGGAGCATCTAGGAAAGGAGGATATTTAATGACGAATATACATATATCCCATCCCAACACTGGGGAAAAAAAAATTTGGAAGGCTGCAAATTTATATAAAAGTTATATGAAAATTAGTTTATAATATATATATATATATGGTAATAAAATGAATCAATAGACACCAATTCGTAAATATATAACTACTCTACATGCATGACGTTCGTGCTTAGCGAGTGCGCATGTTCAAAACATTTCTGTAACAACTAGTTGTAGGAATGAAACATTTATTACAATTCAATTTGCTTCTTTATCGCAGCTGCAGAAGGACGATGATGATGATGATTTCTGCTGCTCACTGCTGCCATCTCGCCCTGACACTTTACCGTCCACATGGCATAACCATGTGCACGGCTCCCGAGGTTTGGAACCGAGGGCAGTGCACTATGCCAGCAAAAACAACACCGTTACATTTTACATGTGCAATGATTTTCATGTTTTCATAAAGAACCAACACTGTTGTCGCAAGCATATTGTACAAGCGGTTTACGAGATGCTAAAAAATAAAAATTCCCACCTAAAAACAAAAAAGTCAAAGCAGACACAGGAATGCACATAAAGATGACAGAAACAGAATAATAGTCTAGTAGATGGTCAGATAAGGAGAGAGAAGTTGGGGACAGTGCAAATTAAGAGGAAAAGCAAATACGATACGACCACCAGTTATTGCAGTGCATGCATGCAATACGAATACCATTTCGCACCCACAAAACCCACTAAGATAAGCATTGAGTCCCCTGATGTGAGGTTAGAAACAGTAGGTCGCATCGGATAAAACCTAACAACAGGTCTCCCCACAGGTCATATCGATGACACACCTGAGAGGATAAGAAATACCTCCTGCACGGGCTATAGTGTGCCACCAGACATCAGCAAAAACACACCTGGCAAGGTGATGATGATGCCTGGCACGAGCTACAGTGTACTGTTTTAATAAAGCAAGTATTATAGACATAGGCAACTTGACCCAAAGCTCCAACCTGCATATCTAGCCATATCGAAGAAAAAAAACAGGATCTCCACAGAGTATATCGGTGACACACCTGGCAAGAAAAATAGCTCCTCTTGCATGAGCTACAGTATGTCACCATGAGCAACACCTGACAAGATAATAAATACATCTTGCATGGGCTACAGTGTGCTGCTGGAACAACAAAAAAAAATCAATGACATTCAACTGCTTGTCTTGATCAAACAATTGTGTGGAAGAGGGTGGAAATGGAAGCATTGTGGTCGTAGTTATAAATACTCATAATTCAGGCAATATTGCCATATGGTACACTATGTAATCCATCATACAGTATGCATCTCTTATCGTCCTTCCATGACACAGCCAACTTATTAATGCATTCACTGAACATGTTGATGAGAACGAATGGTATGTACATTGACTCGCAGCGCACACTGCTGGTGCAGGACATGCATACAATCTTCAATTATAATCTTGTTTTTAAGAATGCATTTCTGCAAGGCTTTGGTCTTCTAACTATTTAGCCCTTACACTTGTAGCTATACAATTTCGCCCGAAGCCCAACAAATTCTGTCATAATGGCTTCTCCACACTCATACTTAAACTTCCCCAACACTTTGACATTGTTTTAGGAGTAGCAAGGCTGATCGACAGGGTAACAGGGCATGTCGAATTCAATGCTGAACACACGATCAGTAACTACGTTCCAGTAAAAATTTTCATTGTGGAAAGAATATATGAAGATATCGGTATCTGTGTATACCAAGTCGCATCGATCACCATACCGTCGCTGACGACATCGTAGTGGAAGCGATACATTATGGTTTAGGAGAGGTCGAGGACGGAGAACCCAGCATTTATAAATTTATCGAATAAAATAGTCTCCTTCTGTAGTTGCATCAGGGCAAGCTTCTTGTGGTAAATGGTTCTGTCCTTTTTCACTGGTTTCACTAAGAGTTTCCTTAGCCTCGTCTCACTGCATACCAGTTACATCCTTTGATGCTTCCTTTTGTTCTCCGTTAGCTTGGAAACACAGAGTTGTTGGCAAGCTTGAAGAAGTCACGCTCGAAATCATTGTTGGCAGCTTTCCTCTTTTCTGTATTCAGATCGATGTAGGCTTTCAACCATGGCGACTGCATGAATTCGAGAACACTATGAATCTTCGTCACCTGGAGGCCGTGGTATAATGCTTGCTTCAGAGTCCTGTAATGTATGATGTAATGTTCCTTATCTTCGATCATCATAATTAACTTATTTTACTTCGAGCCTAGTGGACACTGGTTCAAGGGGAGGAAGGGCAGATCCTTGTGGCCATGATGCAGGGCAGCGTAATATGCAATATCAACCTCTAGGATGTAGTCGACATTGCTATAATCAGGCACGGACATGATGTCGATGTTAGGATAATTCCATCTGAAATTGTATAGTGGTAATGACAGACTCATCGCCCATCCTTAGAGGTTGTTTGCATCCAGTTTGCTGGTATCATGCTCACTCAATTTCCTTGTACCTGTTGTTGGCAGCACCATATCGCAGCATTAACTGCGAAATACCACCTCTGATGGCTTACTCAAGGAACATGTACATGTCATAGTCCCCCAACAGCTTGATTTCCACCTTTGCCATACATAGCATGGCATCTAACGAGAACTCTGGAATACTCATATAGGGAGCACAGTAAAGCTGATATGTTTCCAAGCACAGGTGCTGGAATTTCCTGAAGATATCAGCTAAAAGGAGGACTTCAACCTTTAAATATATGCAACTGTACATCTCGAGCGACTCGCAGCGGAATTTGTCCCATACCGCTTGTTTTTGAGCATAGTCATCGTCGGAAATATTGCTGTATGTAAGGCAGTTGTAAAATGACTGTTGCGAAAGAAGCTGTGGCTCTTCCAGTATGGCAAGATCGGTAATGTATTCGTACGGATACAATCCCTCGTGTATCACCAATGGAACCTCATCTGGACTGAAAAAATTCTTTCGTACTTACAAACTTGTCTGCAGGAAGGTTTTGAGCCAGTGAAGCAAGACTTGCAGCTATGCACCTATCAACGAACTGAATACAAAATCGGTCATCCAGCTGCTTGGAAAATGTAATCATTTTCTCTTTGCTATGTGGAATAATGAAGATGTCCTGTGTATCATATGCTATCTCTTTAACAATAAAATTCTCACCATAGGACAGATTATGAAAAATACAACCAGCTTCTTCGGTCGGCGATGTAGAATATTGCACTGATTACATGCCAGTCCAATGTATTGCTCTGTTAAATGGTCATGATCTCTGACTTTATATTTAACCTCTCAAAACATAGTATTTCTATACATACAGTCTCTTGCCCGGTAGTACATTGCATGCTGGGTTGCTGCCAGCGGACTCATAGCTGTAGACGTTTCATATATGTCCTTCACCTGTTCTCCTTTAGCCACTATTGTCTCTGTAAAGTGATTGCCAGCATCTTCCCCTGCATATATTACTGGTTAGGTTGGCAGTGAAGTGATGAAGTGTGCTGGTTTTCGTTCGTTATCCAAATGTACATACAGGCAGCAACTATTTGCCTCATGCATCTGGTATGCAAAAAGTGTATGCATGGGCTGGGTTCGAAGCACAGGTATGGATCGGCTTGAGTAAAGCCTCGAAATTCGCATATACCACAATGGGTAACTTGTCTGCACGATGGTCGGTTTTAAATTTCAGGATGCATGGTCTTCCATCTGTTGAGGCCTTGGGCACTTCCACACATACTGCTGCATGTGAGTTGCAGTACAGCTTATGAAGCTAGAGACACTGAAGACCAGCCAGCCCCGATACTCGTGTTTGNCTGCTGCATGTGAGTTGCAGTACAGCTTATGAAGCTAGAGACACTGAAGACCAGCCAGCCCCGATACTCGTGTTTGATCATAATAGTATGTGAAGCAGTGCTTGGAGATAAGAATACTTCCATCATGCACAGTAACCTGGGAGCGGCCGAGACAGCAAAAGTCCGTAACATAAGTATTGTGGTTGTTTGCGTCATCGGTCACAAGCAGTCGGTCAAAATTCTGAGTCTTTTCTGCTCTGGCTACACATACCAGTATTATTTTCAGTCCCTCGTCCGAGGTATATACATACACAAATATACCAGATTTGCATCTCTCAAAAATTGTGATCTGATTAAGCTGGGTTGGGAAGGTGAGACCATCAAAATTGAATTTGCCCTCCAGTTTGTGGTAGCGATGGTTTACATTCTGAGGGTTCTCCCCTTCCACAAATCGGGCAAGGATGGCCCACTTGGAGCATTCATTATCATCACCATTCCATGGGTTAGTGACCACCTTGTTCGCCTTGATAGAAGCCAGCAAATCTATTCATGATGAAGCTCTCAGCAGGTCCAATTTGCTNGGTTAGTGACCACCTTGTTCGCCTTGATAGAAGCCAGCAAATCTATTCATGATGAAGCTCTCAGCAGGTCCAATTTGCTAATGCGTAGCTGGACCCTGTTCACAGCAGTCAACTTTCACACACATACCTTCCCCTGGCACTCTTCAGGCTCCCTAAAAGATCTTGCTTATGTTGGAGTCAACAGCTTCCTCAACATCGGAAGTATTAAATAGTGGTGTATTCTTCGAGTTGAAGGCTCTTTGGTCCATTTAATCAGCGTGAGACTCGGGCTTCCCTTACTCGCAGTCCAGCCAGATATTGAACTTGATGGATACATAGGCATCTAATTCTGCGATTAACTGGTTGATAAGACTTTGCCGTATGGAGCCCAAATATATACATATATCCTTTGCCGATGCACTTGTGTTCACGGCAACATAGGTCCTTAAGTTGCCTCTGAAGGCTATTGCCGCTTCCACAATCCCATAGTCACTGATTTCCCCGGCGCCAGCAACTAGCCGTGGGCGACTAGTTGGTTGTGAGCGGGCCTTTGGTGCATTATATGGACCTGGCTGGGAGACAGATGCCACGAGCCACGCGAGCTCTTTTCTCTGACGGTGAGGCAGGCCCATTACATTTAGATCTGTGTGCACGCAGATTGTAAGATAGGGTGAACTGCTTCCCACATTTCTCACATTCCACAGATATGTAATCAGGATTCACCCAGCAGCTGCGTTCATGCCTTCGCGCAACTCCAGAATGGTTGAAATTGTCATTACAGAACTTGCAATGGATCGAAGCACCCTGCTTGGTTAGACTTGTACAGCTTGTAAGGTGTCTGGCAAGTTCGCCAGTGAGAGCAAACGAGGCCCCGCACCTATCGCACATATGCTGTGCAGACCTGAAGGTGTTAAACAAGCAATTGCGTTCATGTCGCCATCCATTTTTGCGGACTGTAAATACCTGGCCACAGAAACCACACTGCAGTGTTGGTGTGTGCAACGTAGGTGTATTTGACAATTAAGATGAATAAGAAAGTGATGATTACTGCAAAGATGGTGATGATGTTGCGAAAGAAGAGGAAGATGAAAAGGAGGAATGACCAGACTCCATCTTGATCGAAGAAGAAGTGACGGAGGAAACTAGATGGCGATGAAGTGTCTCGACTAGACTGTGTTGGACTTGCCGAACGTGCGAGGACAGCTCGATGCAGGAACACCACGAGGAAGCCTATAGAGAATATGCACAACCCCTAAGCTAGCCTTAATAAATACATTCCCATAACCTGCAACTACTCTATCATCGTCACACATTTCAAGACAACACAAAACACCTTGCAAAGGTAAGACATTTCGTTTCAATACCCACACGACATAGATGGCATTAAAAAATTACCTAACATCGAAAGTCACAAATTAAATACGCTTCAGTAGCAGTCGTGTGAGTTTTCGACACCACAAATATGAATATATGAATTACTAGAGTCATATGACCCCTACATACATGCTTGTGGCACAACCAATAGAAATGTATATATATATATATATATATTAAATTCTTTGAAATTTATAGACACACAATGTTAATTATGTCACGTCCCTTATAGCACACCGCCTACTTAATATCAAGGATATCATTGCACAAACACAGCTGTGACTCATATAATTTTGCAAAATGATCTTAACACTGCCCAATGCGGTATAATATTAGGTACCTAGTTCCTTCGGACTTGAAAAAGCGGCTCACTGCTATCGTTATTTTAACGCACTGTATTTATCAACGTTATAATGAGAGAGTTAAATACATGCAGGCAACTAACATCACGCGTGAATATTACACCCACCAACATAAAAATTCTCTCTCTCTACAGAACTAGAGACGCTGTAGCATATGTACCTGCAAGATATTTGTATGTTATTCCTAACTGTATGAGTAATTGAGTATCATAAATGTATGAACCTTTATATATATATGTATATAATAAACTGTCTTCTTTTTTAACTTTACTGGTAACATTAACTAAATACACTTCCATTTCATGCGATACCTCACTGCATGGTCAATTGTGAGAATAAGAAGGTGGACTTTGTGTTATGTGACATAGACACCGGTGCAATTTGTCGGTGGAGTGAAGAGTGTACAGGCAACATACATACCACTACGCTGGAAGACTGGAAGAATATGGATCCTACCATGCACGGCCAGGGTCAGCTGTGTACAAAAATAGATATATTATTTAACTTACATGTGCTGCCAGTACATCATGGAAGCCTCGAGTACGGACACGAACAGCGCGACCGTCGAGGGAGAATTGTCGAAGCACTTGTAAGTGTAGGGCCTGTGGAGGCTATCTGCGTTCTTGTTGCACACATCCTAGCATTATTGTTATAGGTTTTTAATATATGTGATGTCACACCTCCACCATGCACATGAGAGAAAACTATATAAGACTCACGAATCCGGTTCGTCACCATCAGTGGTCTGATGAAGAAGAATAAATGGCAACCTTCCGACCTGAACACACGTACTACACCAGCGTGATGCCAGGACACAGCAACGTGGCATATAGCTACCAAGCAGTTGATGTGGTGAGAACTACACACAAGATTGTGACATTGTCATTCATTGCCTGACGGCACATGAGCCGACGCCATATAAAACCGGTCAACAACTGATAGGATGTACGACCTATGGCAAGTATGCTGTGTTTTACATGTGGGAGGACACCCCACTACAATTCTCGGAAGACGCTATTTATACTGTTGCGTGTTTGCATGATGCTGTGGCATTTCATATGCTGGATTACTGTCCAGAAGCGCCATCAGCAGCATATGAGACCTCACAGCCATCATAAACAGTCACAGTTCACATCGACGACGATGGTGAAGCCATACAGCCGTTTCCTACGGCTAACGAGGCGACTGTCTCCACATCGGTGACTTCATCAGCGCCGGGATGTAAGAGGGCAGTTAGGGCGTCTTCAGTCATTGCCACTCACGATGCCAGTGCAGCGAAGATGACCTCGAGCCGCCCGCAAACGTCGGGACATCGAGGCGACCAGCACCTCTGCAAAGCCCGTTAGTGAAGACAATCGCATAATTTGTCCTACGTGTTGTATGATACCGCCCAGACAGTTGCCTTTGCCAGATGTTGCTTCAATGTCTGTCAATGAGGTGAAGGAGTAGCTACGCTGCCGTGTAATGTGTAATCTTANCAATCGCATAATTTGTCCTACGTGTTGTATGATACCGCCCAGACAGTTGCCTTTGCCAGATGTTGCTTCAATGTCTGTCAATGAGGCGAAGGAGTAGCTACGCTGCCATGTAATGTGTAATCTTATCGATGCACTGTAGCAAGTATTTTTTGTATATCGCTATATTTTCAAGTATGTTTGTAAACACACACAGATTCCTTATAAAGAATTGTTTTGAATGCTGGCATGTGGCAACTTTTTTCTATCCTTTCCGTGCAAGTAGAAATGCAGCGTGTATGGGGGAGGAGAGACATGTTTATACACTATGTCAATTAATAGGCTTGTCTCATTTCTGAAATGCATGTCAATATTTTCAAGTATGTATGTAAACATGCACAATTTATTTTAAAATTTTTTGATCGCTGACATGAGGCGAAGTAATGTTCTTCTGTACAAGTAGAAATGTAGAGTTCGTATCTGTATGTCACTGTTATTTTCAAGTATGTGTGTAAAATGCAAACTCACCATTTGCTCTAAAGTATTTCAAATNTGTGTAATCTGATCGATGCACTGTAGCAAGTATTTTTTGTATATCGCTATATTTTCAAGTATGTTTGTAAACACACGCAGATTCCTTATAAAGAATGGTTTGGAATGCTGGCATGTGGCAACTTTTTTCTATCCTTTCCGTGCAAGTAGAAATGCAGCGTGTATGGGGGAGGAGAGACATGTTTATACACTATGTCAATTAATAGGCTTGTGTCATTTCTGAAATGCATGTCAATATTTTCAAGTATGTATGTAAACATGCACAATTTATTTTAAAATTTTTTGATCGCTGACATGAGGCGAAGTAATGTTGTTCTGTGCAAGTAGAAATGTAGAGTTCGTATCTGTAGGTCACTGTTATTTTCAAGTATGTGTGTAAAATGCAAACTCGCCATTTGTTCTAAAGTATTTCAACTGTCTTCATGTTTGTATTTGTAGATATGTAGTTTTGTATTGTAACATAATATATATTTTGATTGCTGTTTGTCATTNTGTCTTCATGTTTGTATTTGTAGATATGTAGTTTTGTATTGTAACATAATATATATTTTGATTGCTGTTTGTCATTTCTTTATGTGTGTAGAGAGACATGTTCAATAAATATAATTATTTGTGATCATATGCAGGATCTTTCTTATTTAAAGTTACACTTACCCAAGTATACCCGAGGATGCCGAGTGCTGGCAAAACGAACAGAAGTATGCCTTCTCGCGTCTCTATATTGCGAGATTTCCTCTGAGTTTTCTCGGTTTTTTTCCTTCCTTCCAAACTGTAAACAGATTCCCCTTTTGTCTTTAGTTTTCATATTCTTGGACATGCCCCAGGCAGCTAGGTGTTCGCCGAGTTTGGACTTTGGTGACCTAACTATCAACTTGGCTTTTTCGGCGACTACAGTGTCAGCGACATGCCTATCTTCCAACTTGTTATTGGTCACGTAGGCGATGTTGTGTTCCTTGCATGCATCGTCCAACGACTTGTCATGGACGTCGCCGTGCTTCAATCGTCGTACTAGATGCATGCCAGGCCCACAGTATTTATAGCCAGGAATATGTGCATCTAAGGAAAGAGTGTTGATAAGCGTTTTCACCAGTCTGCATCCACTCTTGACCTTACTCCCACGACGCATTACGACATACTAACGCAACTTGACTGCCGCGTCTACTTTATACCTTTATTTCAAGGTGTATGTCCGTTCACTTCACCCGATTTCGAACTTGGCCGTCCACGTCACCTGACCTCGGGCATGGGCAACTACCTCACCGAGCCTCGAACGTGGCCATGATGCNCGAACTTGGCCGTCCACGTCACCTGACCTCGGGCATGGGCAACTACCTCACCGAGCCTCGAACGTGGCCATGATGTCATAAGTAGCAGTGGATTGTTTGTTCATGTATCACTTCAATGGAGATCGTGCCACAGACCACCACACATCCTGTTCGCGTCACTACTGATGACGAAACTATCTTCTGCGAATCATGGCATGGGAATCTGCTGCAAAACNCGAACTTGGCCGTCCACGTCACCTGACCTCGGGCATGGGCAACTACCTCACCGAGCCTCGAACGTGGCCATGATGCCATAAGTAGCAGTGGATTGTTTGTTCAAGTATCACTTCAATGGAGATCGTGCCACAGACCAGCACACATCCTGTTCGCGTCACTACTGATGACGAAACTATCTTCTGCGAATCATGGCATGGGAATCTGCTGCAAAACNCACACATCCTGTTCGCGTCACTACTGATGACGAAACTATCTTCTGCGAATCATGGCATGGGAATCTGCTGCAAAACACCACGCGGGGTATAATAGCAGGACCAAGCAAATGTGCATGACATGTGTGCTTCTGAGCTTGTTGGAGGAACCCGATGGTCTTTGGTTCGAGAACATTTACCTATACTCTAAATTGCTACAACACCCAAAGTACGTACAACTAGTGCAAATACTTCAAGCTGTTTTCCATGTGTTGACAATGAAGAATTTATGTTGCCAAGTGATGCATTGCCAAACTCTGTGTTTATCTTCGACGATNTTTTCCATGTGTTGACAATGAAGAATTTATGTTGCCAAGTGATGCATTGCCAAACTCTGTGTTTATCTTCGACGACGTGGCATGTGAGAAACAGTCGACCATACAGCAGTATTTCAGCATGGGCCGCTATGTAGCTGTGGATTCTATTTACCNGTGGCATGTGAGAAACAGTCGACCATACAGCAGTATTTCAGCATGGGCCGCTATGTAGCGGTGGATTCTATTTACCTGTGTCAAACTTATTTGCGCATGCCTATACAACTCCTGCGTGACAACGCTAATTTCCTCGCTCTATTTCGAATGGATGACCTGAATTTACGACATGTTTACTCTGATCATGTTAATACAGATATGCCTTATGACGGGTTTAAAGGTATGTGTTCATATTGTTAGCGATTACCTCACGGTTTCCTTATGATAGCTAAGGATTTCCCGTTTCATAAGTGAAGGTACCGAAGGGGATTCGATTAGTTCATAATCGTACATCAGCGAATGATGAGCTACGCCGTATCCAAGTTCGGCCATAGTGACCTGAAGCGAATGTTGAATAACTGTGTTACATCTACTAGATATGGCAACTGTAGTTTCNACTGTGTTACATCTACTAGATATGGCAACTGTAGTTTCGGACGAAAACGACTCATTAATGTCGGTGGGCCGAAACATGACGGTGGTGCGGATCCTTTGTCCGCATCATTACTTCAGAGCGTTGATGGCACTGCAGGCGTCGATCACTAAGTCTGAGGCGTATCTTCTCACACTAACGACTAGAATGAATCGGCTCACCACTTTCTTCAAGCATTGGTGCAAATACAGATACTGAACTGAAAGCAGTGATGGCGTATGCAGACAAACTCTCTGCCTTATGCAAGAAGCTCATATCTGTGGATGGTAGTAGATAGATTATGGGGCTTCTGGAGCAGTGGCATCTGGCAGTGGGTGTNGCAAGAAGCTCATATCTGTGGATGGTAGTAGATAGATTATGGGGCTTCTGGAGCAGTGGCATCTGGCAGTGGGTGTGTGGATCAGCCGCCATCTCGTATCCAACATATAGGATTGTCATGACATTTGACCCTTGACTTTGATATCCATCCACCAGGTACTTCATGATCTGTCATTCCATGCTGTCATCTTGTTTCTAGAATTTTCCCATTCATACTCTGTCATTCCACCTTGGTACCTCCTGATCTGCCTTTCCTTCACATGGCATCTGGCAGAAGACCAGAGGACTAACCACAATCTTCATTCCATGCTGCAATTTTGTTTATAAAATTTTCCCGTTCATGCTCTGTCATTCCTTCACATGGCATCTGGCATAGGACAAGAGGACTTGCCGCCATATAAATTTCCATGCTGCTATCTTATTTCTAGAATTTTCCCGTTAATGCTCTGGCATTCCTTTACATGGCATGTGGCAGAGGACCAGAGGATTATCCACCAACTTCATTCCATTCCGCAATATTGTTTCTAGAATTTTACTGTTCATACACTGCCATTACTTTAAATGGCATCTGACAGAGGACCAAAGGACTAGCCACAATCTTCATTCCATGCCACCATCTTTTTCTAGAATGTTCCAGTTTTTGCTTTGTCATTCCTTCTCATGGAATCTGACAGAAGATGCCACTGTCTTCATTTCATGTTGCAATTTTGGAATTTTCCAGTTCATACTCTGTCATTCCAACTTGATACCTCCTGCTCTGTCATTCCTTCACATGACATCTGGTAGAGGACCAGAGAACTAGCCTCTATCTTCATTCCATACTGCCATCTTGTAATTTTTCATGTTCCTGCTATGTCATTCCACGTTTGGTTACGACCGCCATATTGGGAGCCAGTACACCACCATATTGGATGTCACCTCATGCTCTACCATTCCACATCGCCAACTTATTTCTAAAATTTCCCATTTTCCTGTTCTGTCATTCCATCTTGGTAGCTCCTGCTCTGCCATTCCTTCACAAATCTCTCCAACTGTATATCGTCTGCTGTTGGCTGCCATCTTAGATGTCAGTAGGATGGCATCATGATTCTTCTACTGCCATCTTGGTTCTTATATAATCTGCTAGGTGGTGCTAGCCAACATCTTGAAAGCTTCATTTATTGAAGACCAGGAGCGCCATCTTGGTTCCCCACTGTCAGCTAGGCAGCGCTAGTGTTGNTCTTGAAAGCTTCATTTATTGAAGACCAGGAGCGCCATCTTGGTTCCCCACTGTCAGCTAGGCAGCGCTAGTGTTTCTTGATGTCATTATTGGCTGCTAGGAGCACTGGTGTCAGACGGAGGCTAAGGGCGATGTTCAATGTGCTGTATGCAGACACTCGCCTGTATCGACATGATATGGTTTAATACAGTATAACAAGCGAAGAGCCAGACCTTGGATTGGTAGACAGACGCCCCNTCTTGAAAGCTTCATTTATTGAAGACCAGGAGCGCCATCTTGGTTCCCCACTGTCAGCTAGGCAGCGCTAGTGTTGCTTGATGTCATTATTGGCTGCTAGTAGCACTGGTGTCAGACGAAGGCTAAGGGCGATGTTCAATGTGCTGTATGCAGACACTCGCCTTTGTCGACATGATATGGTTTAATACAGTATAACAAGCGAAGAGCCAGACCTTGGATTGGTAGACAGACGCCCCAGTTGACCGAGCCACAAGGTCATGGATGCCAGTATAGGTCTTAATGATGTATATATATTAATAACTATTGGGATGTGTCTATTGGAGAGGTAATGAAAAATATTAAGTGTGAGATATCATCAGTTTTTAAGCTTAGTTATGCATAAATCACGAAACATCCACGCTAGCATCGAAATTCTGGATATAGGCACCATTGCGCTTCTTGATAACATACATATGTTAAGCCTCCGAATACTTTTATAGGAATAGTTAGCTTACATTTGCATACGATTATTGTTAGGGCCTAGAAAATTAGTATCCCGGTACCAATGTGTCATATCAATAATAAGATGTTTCATATGCATAAACATGGCAACAACTCATATGATAAGCACCCAATTATTTTAATAGGCATAATTAACTTACATTTGCAAACGATTAGCGTTATGTCCTTGAAAATCAGTATCGCTGCACCATTGTGTCACATGAACAATGATACGTTTCTTAGCTTGGCAATTACTCTTAAATTTTGCTGATAATTTTTTTCTTTGTACTTGTGCACATAAATAATAAGTAAATAAGTTTTTTATTCTCTCTGTATCATAGCAAATTATGAGTACTTTCCACGCCGACGTTAAAACCACGTGAGCCTACATGCTGTGATGGACAGTACTATTAGTACATGCTTTTAATGTAGGTTTGGAAAGCACATTTAATTTGCTATGGTACTGAAACAAAAAACTTATTTACTCANATTTGCTATGGTACTGAAACAAAAAACTTATTTACTCATTATTTTGATGTTATCAAGACGCATAATGGTGCCGACATCCAGAATTTCGAGGATCTAGCGTGAATGGTTCGTGCTTTATGCATAACTATGCTTATAAACTGATGATATCTCTCACTTTATATTTTTCATTATCTCTCCAATAGACATATCCCAAGGTTATTTTTATATATACATAATTTACACATGTACTTGCATCCATATCCTGGTGGCTGAGTTAACTAGGACGGCACCTCCACAGCTTTTTATACTGTATTAAACCATATCATGTCGATAAAGGCGAATGTCTGCATACAGCACATGGAACATTGCCCTTAGCCTCCATCTGACACCAGCGCTCCTAGCAGCCAATGATGTCATCAAGCGACACTAGCGCTGACGAGCCGACAGTGGGGGAACCAAGATGGCGCTTCTGGTCCTACAGACATCCAAGATGTCAGCCAACTTCATACGATATCCGGTTGGAAGAAGGCGAGACTGGTAGTATTTACATACAACGAAGAAAACTTATAAATTTACCCATTTTACATTAAATAATGCATATTTTCTCTTTTCAACTTACGTACAAAGTACAGAGAATTCGACAGTTTACCATACAAGGGCGTGATTCGTAAAAATAAAACCTTGAAATACTGGGAAATTGTAACATGTCGAGAGTATTAAAATGGCATATAAACACTTACAGAATATTAAGTTGTCGAGACATGTATATGACCAAACATTTCAATAGCAGAGTTGCGACCGAAACTTTATGCGAAGAGTGGTGTACAGTAAACTAAGTAGATGTTAAATAACGCTTTTAACGCACGAAACAAATACAGACCCCTAAAAAATATATAATAATACATATAATTTCAACGCATTTTTAATTTACCTAATTGCATGAAGACTGCCATAGTTTAAATATTTTTATAGTGTAAAACCATTTAATTTTATTGAAAACATAAACACCATAAAACTTAGAATAAAATATATTAATTCTAAAATTATATGTTTGCATATTCTTAATATAGAAATACTAAATATGAAATAAATGAGAATAGAGAAAATAAACAATGATTATTGAAAGAAGAAAGTTATATACACCCGAAATACTCTATATCATGCATGTCATTACCAATATTTAGGCTTGAACTTTTATTTTCAAATAACAAAACTGTAAGATTATTTCATTGTATTTTATTAGATTCATCAAATAATTTATAACGTTTGGTTGGTGATTATACCTCAAACTTATTTTTAAATATACAGTACATGGAAATTGTTTCCCATACTTAAATGGAGATGCTTTATGTTATTAATACATTGTTATGGCAATTTTTAATTTTTAATATATAAGTAATATTTAGTTTCAAAAACCATTTAGTTGTTTTAATTTTTTGCATTAAAAATTATTAAACAGAAAATTATATATATTTTTAAAAAGTTTGTATACAAAAAAGGTTTTCTAAAATTTAGAATAAAAATATATAAATAAATTTATAATTAAAGTAAAAAAAAACATGATGATACTTTTACTACACATACGTATATAATTCTCGCATAATTTTAATAAAATTATTGATTTTGCACATAGCAATTTTAATGTTGTATAACAGTTTCCGTAATGAATCAAAATGAAGCTTAGTTATAAAGATGCAGATAAGTATGCAATACATATGTTATTAAGCAATACTAAATATAGTTATAATAACTGAAACACATAATAGTAAAGTATTTTGAGAGAGCTACATATATACATATAAATAAAATATTTCTAGTCATTTAAAACTATCAAAATAATGATCAGTAATTCTTTAATAAATAAATTGTACTAAACATTTTTTTTTAAAACATTATCGAACACTTAAACTGCTTAGAAAGCATCTAAAGATGGTATAATATTAAAAATAGAGAGATTGAAAACTTCTGTGTGTATAAGGTGAACATTCGGTTTTATTGCTATAGATACAAGAATAAATAATTAAAGGAAATGCAAAAATATACTTAATTCAAAATATTTTATACTTTTTTTTACATTAGTTTATGCTTATCTAATGTTGATATTAAGTAGATTTTATGTTAATCTTTCATTTGTTATATGTTCTCCTTATATCCGTCTAAAGTTCATCTTACATCCACTTTGCATTACATTATGTTGTTATGTTCATTTTATGACCATGTAATGGTAGTTTATATATACTTTAACATAGTAATAATTTCAAATGTTTCAATGAAAATTTTTGTATTATAAATGTAGTCCATTATATACATTAAAAATTGTGTTACATTTAATTATTAAGTTTTTAGATCATAAAAATAATACCTGTTTCAAGGCTAGCAAGAAATTTAAAACATATAATTTTAAGGCTAGCAGTTTATAACAATATAAATACAAAATATACGAAAATGTTTAAATACTGTGTAAGTAATTTACTACATGTTTTAACATACTACCAAATATTATAGTTTTTTTAATTATTCTGTTTGCGACGCTAGCGCTCGTCGTGCTAGTCGTCTTTGTCGGCTCCAACTCTGCACGGTAGTAGGCTCTATGCTCTGCTCGGATCCCCCCCTTTTTCACCCCTGTTCGTCCACCCTTAATTTCCCCTACTCTGGTGCGTCATTTTTTTTTAAACACACCAGTTTATTTAAGTTGTTGCACTGCTAGCGCTCCTCCTCTACACCCTGTCGTCGCCTGAACGTGTTCCTGAAGATCTGCTACAATGAATTAGATTGCCAATTTGCCGTCCAATGGACTTTTTCCGTGATGAGGCATTTTGTATTTTGTTTCGTCGCCTGAGCCACTGAGCGAATGAGCTATTCAAAACGGTGAGTCGTGGACCATGAGTTTGAGTGTTAGCCGGACTTTTTAATGGTTTTAATGTCATGTGTGGCGTAGATGTGTTGTATTAGATGTGCATTAGACTTTGCGTTCTTTTAAAAATTGTGGTCACGGTCACCTGTTTAAATTTGGTTTTGACTTTAACTAGAACCTAGCGTTGCTGTATTTATCCTGTTTTAACGTTTTGTGAGATTAGTCTTGTTTGCTGCCCAAGAATAAATTCATTTTTAAATGCTTCATGTCCATGACTCTCGCGTTGGACGTAATCAATCTTTTTAATTGTGTGGGTTCATTTATATTNACTTTTTAATGGTTTTAATGTCATGTGTGGCGTAGATGTGTTGTATTAGATGTGCATTAGACTTTGCGTTCTTTTCAAAATTGTGGTCTCGGTCACCTGTTTAAATTTGGTTTTGACTTTAACTAGAACCTAGCGTTGCTGTATTTATCCTGTTTTAACGTTTTGTGAGATTAGTCTTGTTTGCTGCCCAAGAATAAATTCCTTTTTAAATGCTTCATGTCCATGACTCTCGCGTTGGACGTAATCAATCTTTTTAATTGTGTGGGTTCATTTATATTTCATTCGGTAGGAGCTCTGACGGATCATTTGACTGCCTCCTCCGAAACTTCATTTTTATATAGGATTTTTTAATGAATACTTTAACGTGTTGGTTTATGAAAAGGAGGCTTTACTGGGTTCATAAAGCTTCCCTCCTTTTTTAATTGCTCGTATTGTATGTCTAGTTTTATTTATATATATATATATAGCTTTAATTGTATTCTGCAAATAATAATTGTTTTAAAATAATATTTAATCAACAAAGCAAGTTATTATATTTATGTCAAGTCTTAACCTTTGTTTGGATCTGAAAAGATATATATTATAATTGCCAATACTACTCTTTAATTGCCAATTTGCTATGTTCTAAAGTCAAGGTTGTTGCTTGTTTTCATGTATATTTAATTGGTAAAATATATGCATCACAACTGAATTTTTTATGTACATTATTTGTTTTTTGGGACATGCTTTGTATAAACAAATCATTTAATCATACAATGCTATGTTCTGAAAATTTATCATCTTAGCTTATAGGCTGTTCACCGTAAAGTGAGCACTTTTGAGGCTCTTGTTTCTGTTTCCTTTCAGCCATTTTTTATCATTTAACACCATTTTTTAAAAATAAATATTTCCATGTAATTAATAAACACAGTGTGTATATTCCGCGCACTCTGAAGATAACTTCTAAGGCTAAAATAAACTATATTTATTGACTATTATTCCAAATGAGACAGATTTAAAATGTGCTCACTTTACCGGGGATAGCCTATACAAAAGAAGTTTCCCCATCAATGTGAAATTCCAGAGAGCATAAACTGATATTTAAAATTTTAAATTTAGAAATAGAAGTTGATCATCTAAACGTAATTTATAAATTTAAAGACAATCTTATTGTAAGCGAGATAAACNAAATTTAGAAATAGAAGTTGATCATCTAAACGTAATTTATAAATTTAAAGACAATCTTATTGTAAGCGAGATAAACAAATGTTCACTTGAAACAACTTGTATAAAATTTGATACAATTGTAAAAGAAGCCAATTAAAAAATATATAATGTAACCAAATGTTTGCCAAAAACTAAAAATACGAAAATTGCATCGAGACTTGGATGCTTTTGAGTATTGTTGAAGAACCAGTGTTTCTTAAAATTATTATGCAATTATGTCTCGAAGAAAGAGGGATATGTATATACATATCCCAAATAAAACACAATCAATGGAGTACTAAAGAGATTTTACGATTCCATATGATCTTGATTCAAGACATTAATACTGTAGAATTAAAGAAAGTTATAGTAACCCATAAGCTTTTCATTGAAATTTCTTCATAATTAAATATAATTATCCTACAGAGCCAGAATTATGAAACAGAGTTAATGGTCTGCACACAAATAAAAATTCATATTTTTTGTAAAATTACATTATTTCTATTGATTTATGAATTATGTAAATTAGCATATCCAAATAATTTAAAATAAATTTTATTACTATTTGTTTATAAAACTTCTTCAACCACATGTTGATCAGGATAATCACTTTTCATAATTTCATAATCATTAACATTTCCTTAATTCTTCATTATTTACATATTTTTATATATAAGTAGGAGGGCAGTATAACAAAAAGTTGACCACAGCAAATAATTCAGTTAGCCAATTAGTAGTATATCATTTCTCAAAAAATATTTAAAGTAAATTATTTTTAATATATTAGCAACTTTATAATTTGGTTGTTTTATAGATAAAATATTAGTTTAACTTCAAGATAATATGTTTTTGCGACTTTTGTTAACTTCAATGGGATTAATTTTAATCGTTGCTATATGCATTTAAAAATCAGTTAAATAATAATACAGTTGTAATTTCCCTGAAAAGTCAATTTCCTATGCGATATTTAAAAAAAGTTGGCTTTATTTTCTGAAAAATTTAAACAGCGATTACAATTGTATTTTAAATTCTTATTTAAAAAATTTTATAACAATATTTGCCACTATCAGTTTGTATATAAGCTGGTTTTATTATTTTTAAAATCAATTTTACAATGAATTTGTTATAGTTTCACCTGTTTTATTTTAACATGTAACGAAAATTACTATATATCCATGTATTCGAGTAAATAAATAATTTCTAATCTCCTTTTATAAGTGGGATATCATTTCAATTATCAGTATCCATTTCAACTAAATATATTTTACACAAATCGTCTACATAGAACTAATTACTTTTCTTCTAAGATTTTTTATATATGTTTATATAATATGTTAACTGTATCATCTTCTGCTGACGAAGTCAAGATATATTTGAGAATAAATAAATTTAATTTTCTTTATCTGCATTCAAATATATATATATATATATATTTTTTTATGATTTACATAAAGAAGATATATTTGTTGTAAAAGTTATTGTCTTTAGATTTTTATTATTACTTTATTATTGTTGGGAGTTGTAGTTTTATTCTATGTGCGTGATGACAAGGTGCATTTTTTAATCCAGCCAGTTCAGTTGGACCTTCTACTATTTTGTTAATATACCCCGTCATAAGACGATGAGTAATTATTTTGCAGTTCTGGGACGCCGCCAAGAACAAGTAATCTTTAACTCAGAACGTCTATGGACAGAAAGAGAGTAATAAAGCTTCTTTGCAGATTGATCTTTTAGAACTGCACCCAGTTGAACAATATTGGCATTTCAAACGACTGAAAATATGCCAAAACTATTATTTCACTTGTAAGGTACACTTGTCAGGACGTTTTTTTAAAATTAATTTTACAATAAAAGATTTATGTGCTACCATTTCTTGTGCAACAGAATATGTCGTTATAGCTATAAGAAAGCGGATATTTCTCAAACAAGCCAACCGATCCAAAATAAACAGCTGCACTGTAGCCGTTCTCCCATCGACCTTCTTTCATGTAAACAAGAAAGCAGTTTCACGAGTCAAGCGTCAAAGTTTCACTGAGGTTATTATGTATGTGTCAACTATTCCAATCCTGCTAAATAAAAGTTTGTATTGAATTTTAATATTAAAAGTGAATTAAATTTTGTAGCGATTTTTAAACGTTTCTAAAAATGAATTTATTTCATTCATTACCCGGACGTCGAACTTCGCCTAGGTATGCTAGTGAGAGAAGAGATTTGGGCGGCTCTTAACAGCGAGGTTTTGAGAGGTGATGAGGGTTGGGTAAGTATGGTGCAGCGCCGGGATGAAATTATGGCTAGAACGGCAGATCTTCGAGAAAATCCACCGACCATCGTCCGAGACGATTCCCATATGTGAAAATCCGGGAGTGGCCCGGCCGGGGATTGAACCCGGTTTGCCTTGGTGCGAAGCGAGTAGGCTAAGCGCTCAGTCACCGTGGTCCCAGGTATACTAGATAATTACGGGAAAATAACCGAGAAAAAACACGCAACAAATGGGAAACACACTTCAAAAGAATAATACCACTCATAACAGACAAATACTGATGCAAAACAATCCGCTTTTTACTGACAGTTGTCAAAGTGATTATAACAGTATAAATATTTTCTTAGTTAAAATTGGACAGGAAGAAAAACTCTTTCAACTATTCATGGTGAGCGGCGTACGTAAAACACAATACAGTGTCAACTAAATAAAAGGAACGATGTAAATAAATATCAAGCTCAACCCAAAATTGAAAACCAACATATAACCAAATCTAGATATCAAAGAATTGTCACCCAAACCAAAAAAGTGGAAAACAATTGAAGCCACAAAACAAATAATACAAAACGGTGACGAGTAAAAGCAACGGATGTAAAAGACTTCAAAGAAATAGTTTACCCAGTTCCCGAAATGTCACGACACGCTTTTTTTTTTTGTCTCGCTTTCTGTCCCATTGTCTTCTTTGTTTTGCATACTTTATATTTTGCATATTTTGCACTGTGTCGTNAAGACTTCAAAGAAATAGTTTACCCAGTTCCCGAAATGTCACGACACGCTTTCTTTTTTGTCTCGCTTTCTGTCCCATTGTCTTCTTTGTTTTGCATACTTTATATTTTGCATATTTTGCACTGTGTCGTAGTTCTGTAATCTCTATATTTAGATACTTGTTTTCTGTCCGCGGCTTCGCCCGCATGTACTACACGAAGCATCCACTAATTTCCTTTACCGGAAGACCTCTTTGTAAACCACGTTAGTGGTTCTGCCCTCAGGAGGATTATCAAGTTGTTAGGCGAGCTTTCTCTGGAGTAGGCAACATATAGTTGCACATGTAAGAAGTCGTCTTCCCTCAAATCTCCCTCTGCCACCTTTAGAGACTTTTTCTTCGCCTTATTTATAGTCTTAGGAAAACAGACCTAGAGGTGGAATTAATGCAGTCTCTTGAATTGGGAAGGGTATTCGGATGGAATTAGTGATATGCGCATTATGAAAACTTATCCCGCTGCCCCCTTTTTTATTTCCGTGTATATTCAGTGAAGAATATGGCCTCGATTGCGTCTTTTTTTCCACGTCTTACGCCTAAGTTGGAGCCTTGTGCTACTGCAGCGCTTTGACAGTAACATTAACGGATAAATGGATACCTCACCTCTAAGACAACCTTGAAAAGAAATTTGGCAATTTCTTACAGTTTGCAACTTTATTTCTAAACGATACTTCTGTTAATCTAAACATATCAGTAAGTAACTACATATACACCTCATTAAAACAATATAACGCATAATGAACTGGTATGTTATATTCCCTCAAGAAATTTCATCTCAGATTTTACTTAAAAATCTTCGTAATGAAAATTTATGACCAGATATAAAAATCAAACCTAGAGATGACATAAAGGACTATTTAAAGAACTTTTTGAAATTTACTTCAAATATATCTGTATTTTCCCATGTGGGATTTACGTGATGAAATAATTTGGTAATATTTGATTACGCTTACAGACGTGAAACTACTCGTGTAAGTAAAATAACTTGGATTGTGAAATAACTGTTAAGATGTACAATATGCCTTGGCTAGCTTGGTTTTTAAATATCAACTCCAGAAATAAAGTTATGAAAAAAAAACGTAAATCGAAGATGGCAAGGATACTTCCCAATTAAGTTCTTTATTGAAACATTCTATTTCGTGTGAACAACTGAAATGAATAAACGCGATAATTGTTACTCACGTCTAAGTGCTATATAACTCCAATAAATCACTTCGGTGATAACTATATAGATCAAATGTGATGGTATATTCTGTACCATATAAGAAGGCCACTTTTTGACAGCTCGACGAATGTAGCGCCACTGTTTACATCTGACTACGTATCCTTCCGCCATCAGCTGGTCCGTCACGTCGGGGCTGTATTTTTTATCAACACGCTGTCAGCTAATCCACTTCTCATTGTACTGCAATGCTAAACAAATTTTAAGATATTTTAAGACTGACATCTGTCAAAAAATATAAGTAGGTTATAAAGTTAAAAATATAAAATTTTGCAAATAATTAGATATTTGATAACTCTTTTTTAATTTGTCCGAGATAGTGAATTTGGGTTAAAATTTGTGAGACGGTCTGTTGTATCTATTATTACACTTTGGACGTTATAGCTAATATATACAAGTTGGAAATATGTGACGTGGAATAACGTTAGAATTGCTTAAAAACTATTCACGCGTGTCTCACTTTCTACGGAAACAAGGAGATGGGTTTAGAGAGAACAATATGGCGTATAATTTACGTAGACGAACGATTACCGGCCGAAAATAAATTACTTGTACTCCAAATCGTTGTGCATGAAATATATGTTAATTTAAAAATTATGCAGAGCTCGTGGAAAAATATAACTATTGGCATATGTTTGTAAATTCGTTATATATCGCGCAGGAAAGAGGTTCATTTCTGGCTGGTAATAGCTCGCAGAATATCCGATAGATAGCGCGCAGCATGTCACGGCGAAGTTTTGAGTAACTCTCTTTATAGTCAAGAGATAGCGTATTTTTTAAAGTTAATAATTCTTATGTTACGGGCTGGAAATATATTTAAAATTCGTGTCGTTTCGTCAAATTATTAGAAAAAATAATTCAACAATATTATGCAATATTTCTGTATGCTTTTGGAATTAATATCATGGACGTGTTGAAAGCAAGGTTTGAGATGGATGATACGACGTGAAAAACCTTTCTGAAGTTAGCACAACTTCAGAAAACTTTTCCACGTCGTATCGTTTTATTGTACATTTCATTTTGAACACCTAAAAATAACTACATTATTACGAGGTTTAGTTTTTAACGCTAACAACCATTGTTTTGTGACCTCGTAATATAAAATGTATTAATAAATCTACGAACTCTTTCTTATCCGCGAATTTTGTGCTTTTTTGATCTGCATTGGCAGTGCACTCAGAATAGCCAACGTAATTTTAACTTTTGTTCGTTCGTGCATCAGCTGATACAGGATTTTGTAAATGGCGCTTTGTTTGTTTCGTAAACGTTACGTTGCCACTCACTGACTGTCAGAAAGTGGCCTTCTTATACGGTATGGACCATAAGTCGGGACGAAATATACAGTAAGAAACACAGTAAAAAACATTTTGGCAGCAACAAAGTGTTTTGCTGGTATTCACCCAGTTGAACTTTTTTTTGGTAAACACAAACTTTTTTGTAGAGACCAAAAATACATTTTTTGTCTCCACGAAATGTTAGTGGCGACAAGTAAAATGTTTTGTACTCACCACAAAAAAAATTTGGCATGGTGAATACCAACAAAATCGTTTGTAGCTACCACAATTTTTTTCCAATAAATGCAAGACAAGCGCAGCCGACAAAATTAAATAACAAATACAAATTAATTTATTATTTGTTACAAATTAACCTAGATCCAATGTAATTAAGTCCCACAACAGCATTTTAAAACCCATGTCCCCGGTGAGAAAGATAATTCAAATCAGCTAACGCCCCCTTGCTGGAAATCTCTCATTTGCCTATACTTGGGAGTGTGAGCGGCTCTTAACAGCAAGGTCTTGAGAACCGATGGGGGTGATTGAGGTGAGTATAGAGCAGCACCAGAATGAAGGGGAGAGGGAAACGGGAAATCCCTGATAAAACCCGCCGACCAGCGGCATCGTCCAATACGATTCCCATATGCAAAAAATTCAGAGTGACTTGGCCGGGGATTGAACCTGGTTCGCCTTGGTGGCGAGCTGGCTAACCGCTCAGTCACCGTGGCCCCGGAGGCACAACACTGACAAGGAATTCATAACTGTTAACTGGTGCACTGAAACGGGCTGGTACTATTATATATTTCGCGCCGCATCCCATTTGTTTTTTTCCCCTAATAAGAATAATTTTATTTGTTGTTTAAAGTAATTCAACTGTGTACCACATACAACAAATATTCCCAATGAAAATTAGGGGCAGCGGTGGTGTATTGGTTAAACTGCTCGTCTCCCACCAAGGCGAACCTGATTCAATTTCCGGTCGGGCCGCCCTGGATTTTGTATGTGGGACCCGTGCCGGACGATGCCGCTGGTTGGCGGCTTTTTTTTTGGGGGATCTCCTATTTACCCCGTTCTTGCATTCCGGCGCTGCCCCATGCTCGCCTCGCTTCACCCTCATCGGCTCTTAAGACCTTGATGTTAAGGACCCGCTCAAATCTCTTCACTCACTCCAATGAATATTAACAATGTTTTAAAATATTAAATAGCTACACTGAAAACCACTTTAGAAAACCTCTGAACCTATTTTCTTAGTCTGGTGCTCCATTTGGGCTGTGGTGTAAAAGGCCACCTAGGTTTCTTGGCCCTTGAAGCCACCCCCGAGATGAGTCTTTAGTGCTACTTCTATCTTTAGTATAAGTTCTGCAACCAAAACCATAATAAATAGGAATAACGTATAGATCCAACACCGTCAAAATAAAAAAGCATACCCTCCAAGTGACCTACAACCTAAGCATTCCTGGTAACAAGTTTAAATAAATTTCGTCGCAACTACAAATATGTGTGCAAATCCTTACCCGGGTGTAATTCTTTACATCATTTATAACTCATATGTAGTGTCTGGATATCAAGAATACGAGTTATACTCTTCTTAGGAGCAATTTTTTGAAACAGTGAATTATAGTACCATGTTTCCTGTTGAGGAATTCGGCCTTCAAACGATCTGTAGAAATTTAAATCAATATAGTTATATACTGAATATGGCTTTACTTTTCGTCGACAGGCGGGTCATCAGAAACGAAACCAGTAGCTTTGAATCCGGATCCTTTATAATATAATTCCAGTGTGTCACCAACGCGCTGCTGCGTTTGAAGCAGAGCTTTAGAAATACAGCCATTTTTATGAATCTTTTTGCTAATTCTATGTATGCCCCATTTATGAACAGCGTTCCAGTGTCCGCCACGAAGTGCTGAATTTTCGCTTCGTCTCCAAAAAATTCGTTTCGTGTGTTTTCACTAGAAATTTTAAATTCCAATATCCCGAATTAGAAACTTGAAAAAGGGCATAGGGGCATGGTGCACACATTTATCTCTATTATTTCGCACTTAAATGAATAGATTCTCTTTTAATTCCCATGTTGGACGCATTATGACTGCGCAATGATAGCGATAAGGCGTTGGATACAGTGCTTCAAGTACACGGTCCTTTAGAAAAAGAACAAACGAGAAAATTACGTATTTGTAAAATGATAGCAGAAAGTAATACTGTACCTGATATTATAACAAAAAAACCAAACACATTTTTAACGTCACAGAATGGTGTTGTGCCTACCACTTTAAATAGTTATTCTCCCTGGTACCACCCATCCTCTGCGAGAGGCAAGAAGTATTATTGCAGTAACTTTGCAAACACTCCTTCGCGAATCCCAACTCGGGAATTGATAGCCACTCACTCTCCAGCCACCCATACCGCATGTTTATTCTTTTATCTCGCGCATCCGTTAGACGGACCCCCGCTAAGCGTGCGGCAGGCGGCGATTCCATTTTCCCTGGCCGGTCACGGGTAGTTCTGAGTGCAAGAACCAGTGAGGGTCGGCTGCGAGCACGCTGATGGATGGCGTCTGCCTGCACGAGCGTGTCTCTCACCGCCTCGGATGACGCCACTCGGGGTTCCTCCACAGACCGCGACGCTGATATATGTCTCAGGGCTGGCAGGCGGGAGGGCGGGGGAGGGCCTAATGGGACGTCATCTGTCAAGGGAGATGCACCGCAACGTTCGTTGCTCCTATGAGGAGTATTTCCCGCAGCGACGGCGACCATCTGTCAAGCTGAGACTGAACCTCTGCTGGCTGCGGAAAATTGAGTAAAGTTAAGCACGGACTCACGAAGTGATGTGGAATTTTTGTCTGGATTGGCTGGACGTCTGCATAACGAAATACGCAATAGATATAATCCAAAATTTTCATTTTAAAAAATACATTGTTCTTACTCTTGCCAAAGTAGCTTAAGTGGATTTTCTCTGTAGGTATAGGTATAACGTATTTTCAAAATTTTCTCGGAAAATTGGCATTGTTACGAATATGAGGTAATGAGCTGCTGAGATAGTGTTTTCAGCTCTAGGAGCAGAACATCTACTCTGTCGTTCAACACGGACAGTGCTGTTGATATTGGTCCCTAACTTGACCTTCAGTAGTAATTTAACAACCTCAGCGAATATGATACCGCCAGTGCCCTTAGCTGAAAACGGCCTGAAAATAAAGTACTTAATTGTTAATCATAAAATATTTTTAAAAGTGTTTGTAGTAGTGCAATGTTAAATAAAATTTTTACTCTGTATTTTTTCTCATTTGGACCAGGGGAAGCCGAAAATTAATGCAAGTCCAGTCTCTTTACACTCGACAGTCAAATGGACATAACTGCGCCCCGCTACCCTGAACTCCTTTTCTCATCGCTTAAAAGCTTTTCACTTGATCAACAGATTTATGTGCAGAAAATATAACTATTTAATGCACTTTGGCGTCTGAGCCTCTAATTTCTCAGTCTTAACGCAGAAAATACACTAATTGTCATTAAATTCGCGCGATCTGTAAAAGCAATTAGGTTACCGTGAAAACTGTTAAATAAGCCACTTCGTTGGATGATGAGGAGACTATTAAAGTTTCATACAACGGCGCTTACAAACACGCCGTGCAAGGTCGCTGCCTTCGTTCTTCGTGTGACATATGTATATAAACCGTCCTCAGAACAAAGCATGAGATGCTACACACACCAGGCGTGATTATTTAGCGATAGACACTCTGCGGAGACAGACGATAAAACAGCACGAGAAAATTGCGGAAACTGAAATTAGCTGGATAATATAACTGTCAGAGGCACGGTGATCGACGGGCCGAACTGTTTTGGCAGCAGTGGACACGTAAATGCACCTGTATACGACGAACCGGTTTTGAAAGTCGTTTCTTTATCAGAATCATTTTATAGTCATTTTTATGCCATTTTGCCTTATTTGCATGGCATGTCTGGTTTCCTGATTTGTTGCCTATCGAGCGTTTGTGGGACCATATAGGACACCAGAATCCTCCAAATCGAAGTATTCATGAATTGCAGCATAATTTACAATAAGGAAAACGTACGACGTTTATTTGTATCCGTACCTGATCGTATCGTCACATGTGTCCAGGCACTAGGCGGTCGGACGAGGTACTGCTAAAAGTGCTCTCCTGTGTGGCGAGGGGGCGGAAAATTGCCCTTTTATGCAATTGCATGCCAACCAAATCTTTATTTTTCTCTTCCGTTACACTAATACAATTTCGTTTAAACAGGACACTTTCTTCTTGGTGCGAAAGTTTATATGGCAATGAATGTATTTCGCAGCGTTTTTTTTTTCCAGACTGGCGGCAATATTGATTTTAGCATAAGGCAAGTAAAATTAAAATTTCACAATTTTCAAGCAATTTCAAAGTGTTGAGTTTTATTTCGGATTTCTCTCGTACACATCGAATAACACAACAATACTTTTGTATTATTATTTAAGTTTTCTTGAATGAATAGATACAATCGCTACTGTTTAACTAAAAACCAGACAGAACTTCTTTTTAAGAAAGGTTTTTGTTCAATTCTTAATGTAATCGTTCATATAGACAACATAATCTGCTAAAATTATTGCATTTAGTAATACTGCCTTATGAAGTAACCATGTAAAATTTCTTATTGAAAATAATGCGTTAATTAGATGGCCGACTCAAGCTATGCACACCCCCAAAACATTAACCTCTCGACTTCCGAGTCAATTTTTTACAAGCACAGTAACCTATAGGCTGTTTTCGGTAAAGCAAGTACTTTTGAGACCCTAGTTACTTTTTACTTTCAGCCATATTTAATGCTTTAGCCACATTTTAAAATAAATATTGTCACGTAAGTAACAAATTTATTGACATTTATTGACTATTATTCCAAATGAAAGTGCTTTCAAAAGTACTTACTTTGCCGTGAATAGCCTATACGTGTACACATGCAACCACCATATACACTTGTAAGTTGTACGCGCTCCATAAGCACTTGCGAGCATCATGCGTATTTAAGACCACAATGCTCGCAGGACCTTAACTAAACTAATTTAGGTCACCAGCTGTGTTTGTATGTGTAGCAATTCAGATTGAATTTTCTGTCAAGACAGTATTGAATCTGGAAGTTATGTTGTGGAGGAATGTACGTAAACCCAAGATGACAGGGATCTCTCCCCATTAACACCAGGGTATTGAGAGCCATTGAGTATGAAGCAAGGTGGGTATGGAGCAGCGTCGGAATGCAAGGGCGGGGGAAACGGGAGATACCGAAAAAATCTGCCAACCAGGGGCGTCGTCCGTCACGATTCCCATGTGCGAAAATCTGGTGGGAGACTCCACCAGTAATCGAACTGGTTCGCTTGGTGGGAGGCAAGCGCTCCAGCCATAGACTAATGATGTTGTAGACCGATTATTAGTCTTCTGCTCATTTACCCAACCTTGAACTACCCCGAAGCAACATACCTGTCAATATCACATGGTCAACAGTGATGAATGTGTTTATGTCTTAATTTTTAAATGACAAGCACTATTATATTAATAAAATACTTTTACCAATTTGAATTTAGTCAAACTGCATTACAAGTTGGTTAGAGGAAGTATAAAAAACATCACAAAACACTTGTTTGCTAGACAGCATTCTAACCTCAAATTCAATCCATGCCATTTTTGTGTCGTGTTGGCAGAAAATCATTTCGATGTTGGGATACTGAGACCAATTGTGAGCAGCCAGTGAGATCACCAAACTCGCAACACATAAAGAACTTAGTTATGACATCAAACTTTTATAGTTTTCGACCACGTCAAAGGTTTATTTTAAAAATGGCGACCACTTTATAATTTAGGGTGTTGTCATATGTAGTGAAACATTTGACCAATTTTAACAAAACTGTGTATGTTGACAGTACATCCTGTAAGTAATGATTTTAGAGCTGGAGATTGTTTTTGGTTCGTCTTTTGAAGATAGGACTGCATGAAAAAGATACATCATTTACAATATATTTCGAAAACTACGCAACCGATTTTCACAAAATTTGGCACGTAAGTAATACTATGGTGTGCCATTTTAGTGCCATTTTAGTGCATACGCCTTTCATTTTCAAAATGGCAGCCATACGAACTACACAACCACACAATTCAGCCAATTTAGATCAAACTTTGTATACCTATTACAATTATCTATTTCATACACGCCAACACTTAGCCACTTTTGTCAGACATTTTGTAAGATAGCTCCACATGACGAAATTAAGTTTTTACTGTCATATCTCATGAAACAATAAACCGATTCCTACCGACTTTGGAGAACAATTAGTTATATGGCAGGCGATGTAAACTGGTTGGCTTTAAGTGGGTCAGACACTTATTTTCAAAATGGTGACAGCATAAACATTTTATTTTTTAGTGCGAAATCTACGGAACAATGTAACCAATTTAAACTCGACTTTGTATTCTGGCAGTAACTGTTACAACCATGAAATGTGTATACACAGCGTACTTTTTTTTAAATAGTGCCCCATGAATAAATAAAATTAAATGTCTTTTCTCAGGAAACGGTTACACAATTCCTACCAACTTTGGCAAACAAGCAGCAATACAGTAGGCCAAATAATTGATATATTTCAAGTGGGTCTGACACTTATTTCCAAAAAGGCTGCCAAATAAAGAATGTTTGTGAACGTTTTTGTATATATTAAAGATTTTAACCAAATTAAATAAAAATTTGTATGCTGTCCGTAGCTATTAGACGCATCGTACACATAGCCTCTTTTTACGCCATTTTTTTACGATAGCGCTGAAGGCCAAATGAGAAAATACATTTCCTATGCCACATCTTGGGAACTAATCAGTCTATTTCCACCAAATACTTCGTACAAGTAGCGTTACGGTAGGCCATGTAAACTCACATGATATTAGTTGTTCTGACACCAGGGGTATAGCCAGGGAGGTGATATCGGAACATATTACCACACCGAAATAAAATAAAACATTCAAAATAAAATAAATAATATAACTATATATGTTTTAAATATAAGAAATGTGTTATCCCTTTTGAGCCTGAAGGATGTTTTGTGGTTTCATATCTCTATATTAGCCCATTGATTGTAAATAATTCCTTGAACTAAACATAAGTGAACTTATATCTTTAATTTTTTAACATGAAAAATTTGGAATCCTTATTGAACATGAAAGATATTTATAGCATTTCGTAGTTGCGTCTCTGTATATTAGCCCATTCATTGGCTGTAAATAATTTTATGCACTAATAATTTTTAATGTTATAGCTTTCACATATTATCTAAAAATATAAATTGGAAAAGCCCTTCCCCCCTCCCGAAGCAAATTCCTGGTTATGCCCCTGTCAGACACTTGTTTTTAAAATGACAGCCATGCAAAAATATTCAACAAAACATTAGACTGATTAAATCTGAATTTGATGCTCCGATTTATAGCTCCGTAATGCATTTGGTTGCACGCCAGCTTATGGTACGAGATTTTCTAAGCTTTTAAGACCTTCATAAAAAATTATTCGCACCCATATAGAGGAAAGTGGACTCATTAGTTATTACAGTAACTTATCGTCTTTTTTGTACACATTAGCGTATGTAACAGTATAAGTAACACATATAGGTTCGCAACGATTTCACTTTTTTACTTGACTGACGCATAATAAAGTTATTGACCATATAGAAACGTAAATTTTGCATATTGCAGATATGAACTCAGTTGGACGGCTCTTAACAATGATATGTCTTGAGAGCTGATGGGGGTGAAATTATGTAAGAATGGAGTAGCATCGGTATGCAAGGGCGGGGAAAACGGGATATTCCCAAGAAAATCCGCTGACCAGCAGCATTGTCCGGCACTATTCCTATTTGCGAAAATCTGGGAGTGGCCCGGCCGGGGATTGAGCCCGGTTCGCCTTGGTGGGAGGCGGGCAGGCTAACCGCTCAGCCAACGCGGCCCCGATACGAATTGAGGACAAAAAAATATTCTAAGCTGGGTTTCAGAAGTGCTGTGGTTTCTGTGGAAAGTAGATACCCGTTTTCACGAGGCATATCGTTAATTGAAACAGGTCCCATCCTATGTTTTAGATAGCTATAATAACTGTGACGCTATCTATGCTGAATCTCCCATCGATTTTATTTATATAACATTTTTTTTTACTCAACAGAAAGCCTTTAGCAAAGAAAAATCTTTTACCTTATTTATGGTGTTCTGAATTTTGTGCTAAAATATTTGTTCTATTTTAATGTTAAATGTTTTTAGATTACTCTAAAACGCCCTTAAATAACTGCCGTCACTAGTATGAATTTAACTCTTGTCTTTGTCCAACATTTTTCTCCAGTCACTTAAAGAAGTAAATTCGTTCCTAATGCTGGAACTTCCCAAACCTGAAAACAATACAGCATTTGTAAATGAAAACTTATTGTGCCTCACATCGATAAATCAACGTAAGGATGTGTAAAACAGAAATGGTTCTTGAATAACCTGAAAACAGAATATGGTAATTATGCACTCCTGTCGACTGTCAGTAAGCAGTGTTGCCACATGTTACCTGCATCACTGCAGTACAAAGACTTGGCCTACACCTAACAAGTCTCCGTAACCACGTCTGTGGAATGTGCTGCCATTCCTCTCGTAGGGCTTCCTCTAGATGGGCAATTATTTGGGGAGGGTATGGACGTCCTCTAACTTGCCTTTTCAGATGATCCCATATGTGCTCTGTCGGGTTCAGATCGGGGCTACATGAGAGCCAGTTCAGGGTAGTGATGTTATGGTGTTTCTTAAACGAGAGGACGTCCAGACCCACCTTAAACACTTTCCCGGCTAGAGGAAGCCCTACAAGATAAGTAGCAACACATTCCACAGACGCGTATCCGAAGACTGGTTAGGAGTATGCCAAGACGCTGTGCTGCAGTGATGCAGGCAATACGTGGCAACACAGCTTATTGACAGTCCACACGAGTGCACAATTACTACATTCTATTTTCTGTTTGTTCAAGAACAATTTCTGTTTTATACATCAATACGTTAATTTATCGATGAGAGACACAAGAAGTTTTGCTTTACAAATGCTGTATTATTTTCAATTTTCAAAAACCTTGAAAAGTTTGTATAACTTTCGTATTTGCAGAGTGACGTCGAATATATAAGATATTTCCATGCAAAATTATGACAACTTTTTTTTTATTTTGAGTAGTTTATATTACGACAGCAGCTCACACATTACAGCGGAAGATAGGACGACGAAAGTTTCTCGCTTATTATAAAAATTAATCAGCATACAGTTGTTAGCAATTAGTAGATGAAGGTTACAGTGTATGAAAATGTCACCAGTTCTCAAATGCTCGTTAAATGACATGTTGCATGTTTTTTACAATTTATCAGAGCGTGTTTGATCACGCGAAACGGATTTGTCTAGTGAGTTCATGGGTTCACCCACGAACGGCTGCGCTGGTAATGGCTTTTACTATGTGGTTTACTATCACAATCCAGGAAATACTTGGTGTCGTTTTTAATACGAAAAATGTCTAAACCTTTACTCACTATACCAATATAATATTAGCTTCCGCGCATGGCAACAAATATAGTGTTATTTTCTTGCTTGACTTGATTCCTACTCCCGCAAAAACCCTTGTAAACTGCTTCAACGGAGTAGAATGGTTTGTTAGGTATATCCGAAAGCACGGATATAGATGTGGGCTGTAGATTGACCGTGAGTAAGCTGTTCACAGTCCGTCATTTCAGTTGGATTGTCGACCATGTTGGTTGAAGTTATCTTGACTCTTTGCCAGCCTTGGCTTTTCGGTCACCTTGATCTTAAAATATCCAAAACTCAAAATTCTAAACAGCTGTCATTGTGTACCATTCTGGCCTGACAATTGCCACCTGAAATTTTTTTTACTGGTACTAATTTATAGGGGAGAGTGTTTTATTTTAGGCCATCCTTCATGAACATTGGAATTCTTTCATTGTTGATAGGACATTTGCTGTTTTCTTTGATGTAATTAACACTTTAATATGTTTTTGAAAAGTTGCCGTTAGAATAAACCCTTAAACTCACCAAAAAATGTCCCAGAAACAAAGTTGTAAAGTGGACTATGGTACAGTATGAGGTAGTTTTGTTCAACACGAATGTCTATTGAGAGTCTAAAATTTAACTAAAAGAAAAAGGTTAATAAATCTTTACTCGCCAGATAACGAGATATCCAAATATTGCACACTACGTAATCATTGTACAAGTTGTGTAAATAAAATAACACATTCAAATGTAAAAAAAGACTTTATTTGCAACACACAAAACAAGTTCTACTCTAGCAAATGAGGTCCTTGCGCTAACGCATCTTTACCCACTTTTCACTATGAAAGATACAATTCATCTGCATATCGCTAGGTCGCAGCACATCCACAATATTAAAATAGGCCAAGGTACTGCACATCATTATATCAGTACAACACTCTGCCTACGTAGAAAACCTCTCAATATATTGTTAACAACTTAAATCTTAAAATATTTAAATTATGATAGTAGTTATTAATAAGTAATTCTTATGCACTATGTTACACAATCTCTCGTTAAAGGTCTCGATTTCGCGTTCCAGCGAGTGCAATTTAGTTGATGAGAGATATTGATGCTGATAAATCCACAGGCACTGACTAGTTGAACTCCTGCCACCAAAGTCCACATCCCATACTAGAGCCCTTATAGTAGCTTTCTTTCCCCTATCCCAGTTATAAGGGAAGCCATAATTGAATTGTGTTCATATATATTATTTTTTTTATTTAACATATCAGAAAATGTAAATATGTTTATTAAAAAAAATCATGGTCCTTCATTCTGCTCCGAATGGCGCCATATTGAATTTTGTGAGCGTTATTTCTATGACTTTTATGAAATAATCATTGCTGATGTCAATACACTATGATGTTTAGCAATTAGATAACGTGAACTTATGGTTTAATTGCGTATTTTATTGTATTAACCTCTTAACACAGTACATTACGGTTATGTCACACAATTTAAAATAAAAAAGTTGTTTCCCGAAGAGGAAGTTGAAGCCAGTTTATTTGATTGTTTGATTTAAAACCTTAACTCATGTGTACTATTCCCGACTATAAATTATTTTATGCCCTCGGGTAAGTTATCGATTGTATTCACAGTCGGACAACGATGGATACTAATAAACATATTCATACTCTAACAATTCGGCTCGACATGAACCTTTTAAAAAACTATTCTCTGTGTATGGGGAGCGTTAAAGCAATCCCCATTGGCCGAAGAGCTAAGTATTCCAAAAATATTCCGATATATTTGTTTTGATTTCTTGCTGGGGACAGCAATTTTATTTATTTATTCATTTATTTATTTAATAGTTCTATGGTAGGTAGAATGATTTGTCACTATATTACACCTATTTGTGTTCCGCTATGACAATAAAAAACTGATCGTTATTTTCATTTCTAACTTATTGAAGTGCTCCTTTTCTTAGCCCCAACATCCCGTTTCTTTCATTTTCAGCGGTACAACAGTCAGAAGTCCTGAAATGTTTTTGTTTCATTCGTTATTTCTGTACTTACGTATATCGCAGTAAATAAATATTATAGTAATACGACTTTTGGCGAGAAAACGTAAATAAAAATTAATTATCGAACACCACATGGTTTTATTTGGTTTTATGAGTATAAAAAGAGAAAATTAATGAAAATAGTAAACATTTAATTTTTTAGAGCTTCCATGCACAGTTTCCTTAAGAGGCAGTAGAAAAGTACAACCATACGGCCGTAGTTTAATATGTGGACTTACATCGCGCGTAATGAAGTCCCACAGTTTCAGATGTTATTAGCATAGTACAGCGCACCGGCAGAAACACTGCATGTCTTGTGCGTAGGAGCGATGGGGTGCTAGGCGTCCATGTTATGGTCACCTGTATCGCTCCCTTGCTTCTGTGCCTCGAATGTATAACATTCCCGTGAGCAAGAGTGAGTATTCGTGAAGAAAAGCCAAAGGAATGGAATCTACGAAGAAAGTATTGAATCAAGATAACAGAATACACTCTCGGCTGGAAACAGAGAGCCGATGTAATGTCTTTTAAAAGGTTACTTCCCAGCCAGAATCTTGGAGCGCTTCCAAAGGCAAGCCATTGACTCAGCATGGGGTGACAGTGAAAATGTTAGGAGGTTATACATATGCAAATGTCTCTATACGTTAGGGAGACCTGTATTTTACTCCTAGCCTGAATTTGTTCTCTTTGAATTTCGCGAAGCACAGATGTGGCCCTTTGTTGCGCACGCGAACACGAAGATGGCGCATGGGCGTTATCGGAAGTTGGTTGGTATTACTGGTATTATGCACGTGCTCGGACATGTGGAAATGCTGTTTAATCCATAATGTAAAATAATAATTATTAATGGTATATTTGTTTATTTATTTGTTATAATTGTAAATGTGATTTAATTATTGGTTTGAAGCTGTTTTAATTTCTATAGACCAGATAAAGGATATGTAATTCTGCCTGCAAGAAACCTTATGGAATTAATAGCGAACGGTTAGAGAGCTTCCTTAGGAAATACATTGAAAGTAATACATACATACGTATACACATCATACGACATACACATATACGAAATATTTTTTACAGGAGGGAAATGGGGGGAAAATTTATATTCCCCCCTTTCAGTTGATGTTTATGCACCAGCATGGTAAAGTTTGAGACAAAGACAGATAATGATGGTGTAATATCTATTTTTAGAATCTTACATTCACTGCATTCGAGGTTCATATAGGTAACCTTTGATGTAAAATTCATTAGTCATTAAAGTAATATATTTGTTATGTGTATATTCTGGCATGCATTTAATAGCGTTTGAATTTGGCAAATCTTTCCATTATTTCATTAGTTAAGAATTTTTTAATTTTCGAGGTGGGTGACATAACCTGAAAGTGTAATGGACGCTGCGGTGCGGCGTCCTAATTGTACAGACGCCGCCCATCAACGTATGGGCCTTCCTACCGGCTGTTAGATTTTTCAAAGTTATGGACGTAGAAATTTTTTTCTACTATCATTTCTGTAGATGTTTACCTTATTAAATGTATATAGTCTTTTTTTGTAATAGTTTCAGCGCAAGCGTATCATAATTAATACATTAAATGGTGTTTAAAATTTTTTTTTTGTTATTTAAGTTTTGTGCAAGCGTATCAGAATTAATTTTGCTAAGTGTCATTATAGAATACACATTACATAATGCTTCAAAGATAACACCGTGTTTCTAGGTATTATCGTAGGAAGTTGTATCGTAATATTTTGACTCTTAATCTTATTTCATAGTTAAATGAAAACTCTTGAACACCCCCCCCCCCTTCCGACCCGTCGGTTGCTTACGCTCTAAATATGAAACAGTGAGAACTAAGCCAAATCTGTAAAAAAAAAAGTGAAAATTGAGCGACTGGTAATCGGTGTCAGATAACTAATTAATATAATGGCTGAATTTCACTGACTTATTTGTAATTCCCACAGAATTTCGAGAATTCCACTTGTTCCCAGTTCATTTGCTTGATTCGCCAGTCAGCAGTAGCTTACTTACCGACTTTCAGTAAAATGGACATTGCAATGGGCCTGATCACTTTATTCATGCGCCATCCAAGTAAATTGTTGTTAAGAATGATTGCAAATGATTGTTAAGAATTTAGATAAGCTACTAATATGAAAATTCGTCTTCTGATGTGAATAAAACCGAACACTGCCTTTAGTGGCCATAAATTTAAACAATGTAAACATTACACTTGTTATACAACGTGAAGTCTAATAAATATTTTTATTAATTCGCTGTCTACTTAACTGGGGACCTGCGTGCCAGTGTGTACTACAGCAAATTAGTATTTATATGCTGTAATTTCATAAAAGCTTACTTCACCGTGGTCTTTAATAATATGAACGACAATATTATATCATTAGTGGAGAGTGTGGCGTATGTTGTGGAAGATTTCTCGAGGTACTGCGTTTCCCCTTCTGTCCTCGTTGCGCCGCTGCTACATCCCTAACTCATCTCGCACCTCATCTGGCTGGCTGGAACTGTCCTTCGGGTAGGAAAGTTGGCTTCACTTAGCGCCAGTGTCCTTTTGTCCATGATGATCATGCCTGAAGGAAGATTATACATGGAGATTTACGAATGAACATGTAGTTTACCTGCACTTTATGTGCGCTCGTTTATATTTACTCATGTGTGACTATTTTTTGCTCATACGCTATCTTCCCAGACGTTTTTTCATTGCTTTCCTTTTCCCCTTGGCATACCTAATGTCGCGCATGTTTGATTCAAGTTTCCTGATCCGAAAAAAATTGTAGTTATGTAATCACCTTTTCTTCGGATCAGGAAACATTACTATAAATTCTAGAAAATCTCCTACGTCTTGTTCTTCCTTGTTCTTTATACACGATTGTTGAAAAAAAAATGGCCGTAATTCACACTGCATAGATATATAACTCACCCTGCCTCCCATTGTACAGTATAGATGGACCAGTGAGTAATGTCTTTAGAGATCGCTATGACAAAAAACCTCGCGCCATTTGCAGTGTAACTGCAGGTATCATATATACAGGATGATTCTAAAATCATGGGACAAACATTGAGGGATGGTAGAGCTCACTAAAACAAACAATTATTGTATAGGAATATATGGGCGGAAGTGACGCGTTGAGGCACAAACACAAAAACATAACACATTAACGGAAACATAAAATGTTCATTAGCAGCATACTTAACGAGTGATTCCGTACAGAAAATGTTAAAACAGTTGCTGGAAATGCATCCACCAACAGCCACGCATGCTTGGCGACCTCTACATATGGCATGATTGGCTGACAATGGTGGCGTGCGTGAAATACCTGGAGTATTCGAATCTGTTCGCCAATCACTCCACCGACGCTACCAAGCTTGCATTACCATTGGTGGTAGCAATTTTGAGCAATTATTATAAACATTGCTGTAAAAAGGCATTTAGCGGCGACGTTGTAAATAAACAATGTGTTGCATTTCATGTGTTATTTTTGTGTTTGTGCCTCAAAGCGTCACTCACGCCCATATATTCATATACAATAATTGTTTGTTTTAGTGAGCTCTACTACCCCTCAATGTTTGTCCCATGATTTTAGAATCACTCTGTATAACGTGTTATATTAATTTTGTGTAACATAAAACAGTATTATTTACGAGTTATTTTGTTGGATGAGTGCGAGCTGAGGCGTGCGACTGTAGGCACATGGGGATTGGATGCCACATCAAAGCGGACAGTGCTGTTGCTGGTTTGAAATATTTCGTACTGGTGGAAAGAGTTCCCAATATGAGAAAAATCGAGAACGCATGTCACGGACTGATAGAGACGCTTGAGATGCATGTTCGAAGGCATATTCAGTAACCACCATCTGAAAACTTTCCTGATAGTACATCGCGTCCAGTTCAGCCATTTATGACCATCTACTGCAAGTAGGAAAAGGAAAAAAGTTATGGTAATAAGAGTAACTCATTAACTGAATGAGTTTCACAACAGCAGTGAATGCATTTAACGTGTTCGTTCATCCCCACAGTGAAACTCTATTCGATCGCATCATGACGTGNACACAAAGTTTTAGCGTGTGTGTGTGTGTGTGTGTAGCGGGCAGTACTGGGTGTTGTCATCACTAACGCTTCCCTCCTGGCGAAACTATTCCTGCTATTTCGTACTGAACAGACAGAAAAGGACGGAATGCCCCGGCAGTTGTGTAAAAAGCAGCCACACTTTATTTATAGGAAAGGTCCTCTGTTCTTCACTGACGTCAACCCCCACGAGGTAAAAAACTATGATAAAGACGATGAGTAACCTGAGGTATGCAGTAACATCGACTCTCCATATTACTCGAACTTTACACCATCATATTAACATACGTTTATGCATTTATGTTATTTCCTAAAGGACAGCTTGTTGGAAAACACAAATTATGCAGAAAGTGTACTTCGGGACTTCTCGTCTGACAGGAGCCACGTTTATTCAGAGAAGGGATTGACGGTCTTGTGAACTGTTGTCAGATATATGTCTCTACAGATAAAGACTATTTTGAATTGTGTATATATGTTCATTACGCTCCAAAATTCAGACGTTGTGTGAGATACCAAAATTGCAACTTACTTCTGAGCCACCACGTCTTCAGTGGTTATACTGCCATTACATATATTGTTCTGCTGTGCTAGTTCTCATACCCAGTTTGATTTTCAAAGCCAGTGGCTTCGGAAATGGTTTGAGTTTTACGTTTCACGATTACTCATGTAGAGCCAACAAAAGTCCTTTTTNCGGTTTGAGTTTTACGTTCCACGATTACTCACGTAGAGCCAACAAAAGTCCTTTTTTGTAGTTGGCCCGAAAGCATTTCGTTGACCCAATTTTCCTCATATATGTCAAACCAGTTTTTTTATGCAGAGTTAAATATACTATCTTATTTTCGTGCCGAAAAAATGTGTCACTCGATTATTAGGCTTTAAAAAAAGTCACAGTAACGAAGCTATTAACTCACTTCTCTGAAACCTGGAAGAATGTACGTCTCAGACTTTTTCTGCCAAATGCTATAGTGACATGGCTAAATATGCATCAGCATGGGCTGGCCAGTCAGATCAAAGCTCGATTCACAGATAATCACGCAACCGTATTATCGACAAAATACTTTTTTATCGGGAGCCGCGTTCTTGTATTGGTTAAACTACTCTCCTCCCTCCTAGGCGAACCGGGTTCGATTCCCGACGGGGTCCCTCCCGGATTTTCGCATGTGGGAATTGCTGGTCGGCGGGTTTCCTCGGGGATTTCCCGTTTTCCCCGCCCTTTCATTCCGGCGTTACTCAATACTCACTTCGCTTAACCCTCATCAGCTATCAATACCTCGATGTTAGGAGCAGCCCAAATCTCTTCACTCANTTGTGTTTGTGCCTCAAAGCGTCACTCCCGCCCATATATTCCTATACAATAATTGTTTGTTTTAGTGAGCTCTACTACCCCTAAATGTTTGTCCCATGACTTTAGAATCACTCTGTATAACGTGTTACATTAATTTTGTGTAACATAAAATAGTATTATTTACGAGTTATTTTGTTGCATGAGTGCGAGCTGAGGCGTGCGACTGTAGGCACATGGGGATTGGATGCAACATCAAAGCAGACAGTGCTTTCGCTGGTTTGAAATATTTCGTACTGGTGGAAAGTGTTCCCAATATGAGAAAAATCGAGAACGCATGTCAAGGACTGACAGAGACGCTTTAGATGCATGTTCGAAGGCCTATTCAGTAACCACTATCAGAAAACTTTCCTGATAGTACAGCGCTTCCAGTTCAGCCATTTGTGACCATCTACTGCAAGTATAAAAAGGAAAAAATTATGGTGACAAGAGTAATTCATTAACTGAATGAGTTTCACAACAGCAGCGAATGGATATCTGCATTTAACGTATTCGTTCATCCCCACAGTGAAACCCTATTCGATCGCATCGTGACGTGTATTGAGAAACTGATCATAAATAATAATCGTATGTGAAGTGGGAAGTGTTTGGATGTTAGCAATCCCCCCCACCTTTTTCCCCTCTATTTTTTTTTAAAACAAGGTTAATGCCACACAAAGTTTTAGCGTGTGTGTGTAACGGGCAGTACTGGGTGTTGTCATCACTAACGCTTCCCTCCTGGTGAAACTATTCCTGCTATTTCGTACTGAACAGAAAAGGACGGAATGCGCCGGCAGTTGTGTAAAAAGCAGCCAAACTTGATTTATAGGAAAGGTCCTCTGTTCTTCACTGACGTCAACCCCCACGAGGTAAAAAAATTACGATAAAGACGATGAGTAACCTGAGGTATGCAGCAGTAACATCGATTCTCCATATTACTCGAACTTTACACCATCATATTAACATATGTTTATGCATTTATGTTATTTCCTAAAGGACAGCTTGTTGGAAAACACAAATTATGCAGAAAGTGTACTTCGGGACTTCTCGTCTGACAGGAGCCACGTTTATTCAGAGAAGGGATTGACGGTCTTGTGAACTGTTGTGAGAGATATGTCTTTACAGATAAAGACTATTTTGAATTTTGTATATATGTTATTTCGCTCCAAAACTCAGTAGTTGTGTGAGATACCAAAACTGCAACTTACTTCCGAGCCACCAGGTATTCAGTGGTTATACTGCCATTACATATATTGTTCTGCTGTGCTAGTTCTCATACCCAGTTTGATTTTCAAAGCCAGTGGCTTCGGAAACGGTTTGAGTTTTACGTTTCACGATTACTCACGTANCGGTTTGAGTTTTACGTTCCACGATTACTCACGTAGAGCCAACAAAAGTCCTTTTTTGTAGTTGGCCCGAAAGCATTTCGTTGACCCAATTTTCCTCATATATGTCAAACCAGTTTTTTTATGCAGAGTTAAATATACTATCTTATTTTCGTGCCGAAAAAATGTGTCACTCGATTATTAGGCTTTAAAAAAAGTCACAGTAACGAAGCTATTAACTCACTTCTCTGAAACCTGGAAGAATGTACGTCTCAGACTTTTTCTGCCAAATGCTATAGTGACATGGCTAAATATGCATCAGCATGGGCTGGCCAGTCAGATCAAAGCTCGATTCACAGATAATCACGCAACCGTATTATCGACAAAATACTTTTTTATCGGGAGCCGCGTTCTTGTATTGGTTAAACTACTCTCCTCCCTCCTAGGCGAACCGGGTTCGATTCCCGACGGGGTCCCTCCCGGATTTTCGCATGTGGGAATTGCTGGTCGGCGGGTTTCCTCGGGGATTTCCCGTTTTCCCCGCCCTTTCATTCCGGCGTTACTCAATACTCACTTCGCTTAACCCTCATCAGCTATCAATACCTCGATGTTAGGAGCAGCCCAAATCTCTTCACTCACGTTTTTATTGCCAGGACCGGCACACAAATTTGTATCTGCATTCTTGCCTGATCTGTGGCCGCATGAACCAAAAACCTCCGTGGGAGCGAGCCGGTGGTGTGTGGCCATTCATCAAACGATACTGCAACAAAAGTGGCTGGGCGCGCAAAAGGAGTGAATCATTATTTCCCTGAAGCCGATAGCTGTGCGGCGTGGCAGTTGGCTAACGACCACAGGCAACAGGGAGGAGATAGAATTCTCAGCAGGTGGTGCTGACGTCACTCGCACTTTTGAAGTCGCGGCAACCACGCCTTACGTGACTCCGACAATTAGATTTACTTCCTACGTCCGCCCATCCAGCATGATGTTGTAATTTTTTGGATGCGAAAACGTGGCAATTATTTTGTCTTTTGTTTCTAAACATTTATTGATTAGTGCTTGTGAAGATGTTCACCCACCAGCTTTAACAAATCCCCGCACATTGGTTTCAGCCACATCATGGAACTGTACTAACCACACCTGTTTGATCCTTCTTGTAAACGACCTGTAAATAATTTTATTTTTTATTTTTACTTATTTAAGCTTACACTGCATTTTGGAAGGTTAATCGGGATCTGCTTACAACTTAACTGAACATGATATTAAACCTAAAATCTACACCCACGCTCACTCCTTACCAGCGATTCGAATCCGGAACCCATAGTCGCATAGGCTGGCATTCGAGTCAACTACACCACAGAGATCGGTTCTGAAGAAAGTTAAAACCCACAAGTCACACATATATGGTGTTATCATATTCGTAGACATGCAGGGAAAATTATTCATAAAGTTCAGAAAAACACAAGCAATGTTTAGGGGCGAAAATTTGATAAATTTTGGAAGTTCGACAAATGACGTGAGCCAATGCTTCTGTCGCGCTGAGAGGTATTATCATTTTAGTATGAACGGAAAACCCGACAGGACCTCTTATTATGCAGGTTTCCGAACCACTTGAATTGACATGGTGTCATGCTGAGAAGCCAAACTCAGGTTCTCCATACTTGCTACATCGGAGATGAGAGAGAGAGAGAGAGAGACACGCGGTCCTCGGCGACTCTATAGGATGTTTTGTTCTTCTTAAATGTGTCTCTTCGGAACACTGTACAGTAATTGTCAAACCGTTACGTTTTACCACCTTACAGAATGTTAAATAGCTAGATAAAGGCAATGTCCGCGAGTTCAGTGGCCTGTTGGTTAGGTACGCAGTCTGTTGTTTTCATGATTTCTTCTTTGGTTACTGGATTGGTGTTTATTTTACTTTCAAAACGTTTTTACATCATTAAGTCCATAATTCGTTTCGCAAGTGTCTCGGAAAATAGGGCGTGTAGAAAACTGTGAAAGAGCACAAAATCCAAAGGAAGCGCACCAGTTTTTAAGGTGTAACACCTTTAAAAATGAATTCGCAAATTTCTCTGAGCTCTGCATATTGTGTGGTTCTCATTCGGTATATGTAGTTCTACCACGAGAAGACATTATTTCTGATAAACGCTTATTTCAGTGATACAGTAAGATCACTATACATTTAATGTTTTACCTGGACATTGCCCATCATTTATCGTATCGCTGAAACTCTCCGGAGAAATGAATCGTGTGGAAGCCCATTAAGCAGAGACGATAGGCGTCTCGAAACCCAGCTTGCAATTTTTAAGTTATACGCTTTTCGGCTCATATTGGCGCGAGTATGACTTTGAACCGTATGCATGATGCGGATTCGTGTTTGCATGAACTGCTGCTTGAAAGCGTTGTATCTAAGCGAGCCAGCTACTGACTTCCAGAAAGNATGCGGATTCGTGTTTGCATGAACTGCTGCTTGAAAGCGTTGTATCTAAGCGAGCCAGCTACTGACTTCCAGAAAGAACGTGCTTGGAGTCACTGAAGACGGAAGACAAATTCGTGTAGAACTAACAGTGCCAGCGTGTAATGCCGGCGACAGACGTGGCTATTCACACTATGTTGTAAGCCACGCGAGGAAGGTAAACTGGCACCCCGCCCTGGGCAGTGCGATGAAGTTGTAGCGTTGTTTGGAGCACAGTTGTGATTTTGTGTTTACTGTCGTAGGACTTTGATGTCGGAACCTGCGAATATTTCGGAGCCACACAGTGCTACGACTTTTATCGTAGCGATAAAGAAACACGATGCCGGACGAAGACTGCGATGTATTTAATGTAAAACACTCTACAGACATTTAAATGCTTTCTCANAAAGAAACACGATGCCGGACGAAGACTGCGATGTATTTAATGTAAAACACTCTACAGACATTTAAATGCTTTCTCATGTATTTGCAACTTCAGTTTTGCTAATAAGGGTTATAACTGTGCATTGCGCGCTTAAATTCTGGCGTGGGTTCCATACAATCGAGCGCAGGTGGCCTCTACATAAAAATAGGGTTCACTATGAGTCATGGATGCAATACATGCAGTGGAATATTAAAAGAAACATTTAATATAACGGAGGTTTTTCACGCAGTAACATTGCAGAGCGAACACTTCTGCGTTTCATTATCTTTTATTTTGATATCCCTGGGCCAAGTAATCTAATATTCAACCTACACCATAGGGATCCGTAATGTGTTCTCCGGCTGAGAACTTAGATTTATAAGTAGCTGAAGAGTTTGAAACACAAATTATCTATAAATACGTTAACTGAAGTACAAAGGTTTTGAACGGCAATATACTTTCATTATCTCAGGAATAGTCGCACAGAGAACGTGCTATTAAAAAGACGCAAAAGTTGGTATCAATGTTGGTACACAGCACCACCATGGATAATGTTACAAGCGATTTAATTTAAGCTTCGATTAACCGCATAGAAGGTCCATCATAAGGCGACATATTTATAATCTTGACAAAGTTGTGTGCAGTATAATGAGTGTGATTATGGGGTGAAAACCAGTGAGTAGCGAGCTTGCCTCAGCGACGCATTCGACAAGGTATATACAACTTACAGAGTCTGAGAGAGGACAAANCCAGTGAGTAGCGAGCTTGCCTCAGCGACGCATTCGACAAGGTATATACAACTTACAGAGTCTGAGAGAGGACAAATGGCTGGAATACGGGAGGCAGGATGTTCATTCCCCCAAATTGACCGCCTTCTGGACTGTTGTGACTTAACTTCATGATGTTTTTGTGAGCAGTGGGAACAGCAAAAGCACGAGGGACTTCATACACTGTAAACAATTTTCTAGTAAACATCCTAAACTGTAATGAAAGTTTTTAGCTTATACACTGTATGGAAATAATACCACACAACAAGTTGCAGATATAGGAATGTTTATAGTCGCTACTATACAAAGTTGGGAACTTCCCTACGCATTTGACTGTTTCCTGAGTAAATGTAGGAACGCTACCATCGGTGTATGGGAAACGACCTTGCCATTCACGGTTTATTACTATATATATATATATATATATACACCGATGCGGTAAATTTGTGAGTAGTTTATTAGGGTGTACGCACTGGGAAGTCTCTGGGAGACCCAGAATTTCCACCAGAAGAGAGGACGTTTACATTTACCAAAAACCAAAACTCAACCAAAAGTATCTAATTCCGCAATCAGTGACATGCAGCGGCATCACTAGTGGCCCGTGTTTCCACCCGTAATATTCCAAGGTGACTTGCAGAAGACTTGCATTCTCCATGTCCTTTCCGACGTCTTACATCGACGCGCGAAAATAAAGTTTTTGTTTGCAGTTTTATCGTAATCGGGTGGCATAAACAATTGAGGAATGGCGCTTCATCATCTTTATAAAAATTCGAGTTATAAATCGCTTTTTTTTGTGTGAACATGAATGACATCCGAACTAGAGTATGGAAGTGCGCTTGGTNAATGACATCCGAACTAGAGTATGGAAGTGCGCTTGGTTGGCTCACAAATCTAGATTTCATTGATGAGTAAGGTACTGCCAGGACATGTGGCGTCATGGTTCGGAGAGCAATTTTCTGTGAATCTCGGTCTTCCCTGATGATGGTAAGGGGAACACTGATGGCACAGTTGTGCGTTCAGGAGATCTTGCGGTTTCATATACTGCTATTCGTGGAGCGACTTCAAGGGGCAATTTTACGCCAGGAAATATGCACGCTCATGTATAACACGGGTTTTCCCATGAATGCCTTCGTGTTGACGCCCTTCCTTAGCCAGCTCTGTCTCCGCCATTAGAACTTCTATTGAGAATGCTGGCACGGCATCTTCGCCCATTAACGATTCTCTATCGTCTGAAGCGGCCGTTGCGACAGCTANTTGGCTCACAAATCTAGATTTCATTGATGAGTAAGGTACTGCCAGGACATGTGGCGTCATGGTTCGGAGAGCAATCTTCTGTGAATCTCGGTCTTCCCTGATGATGGTAAGGGGAACACTGATGGCACAGTTGTGCGTTCAGGAGATCTTGCGGTTTCATATACTGCTATTCGTGGAGCGACTTCAAGGGGCAATTTTACGCCAGGAAATATGGACGCCCATGAATGCCTTCGTGTTGACGCCCTTCCTTAGCCAGCTCTGTCTCCGCCATTAGAACCTCTATTGAGAATGCTGGCACGGCATCTTCGCCCATTAACGATTCTCTATCGTCTGAAGCGGCCGTTGCGACAGCTATGATACGATATTTTACAGAATAAAATTAGACGTCTCTATAACTTCATGCTGGACTATACTGCCACACCTATCAACGCCAGAGACGGTGAAATAATGTAAAATGTATACTTTTCTAGTGTAATTTTTTTTTCAAATTAACAGCTTGTTTTTCTTGACGTTGTAATCAGGTGTTTCCATAATCGTTTCTATTGTTTGTGTCAAGTTTAACATCATTTGACGTCTTCTACTTAGTTCGGTTATTTTAATTGCAACGAGTGAAGAAAGCCAAAGAAAGTATACTTCTGGACAAGGGTTTGTTTCTATTTTGTGCAATGCATTTTTCCGGTTTGCTAATTCTTCAACCTTCAATTTCTAAACTTTATTGCTGCACATTGCTATCCTACAACGTGTTTAGGAAACATGTGTACAAACTCGAGCACGTGATTTGTGACCGGAAAAGAGGAAGAATGACATAGGACACCCATGGTCCATCACAAATAATAAGGGCTGTAGAAGCTCTTCAAGGTGGAGGGCGACAAGCATATAAAGTGCGATATTATGCAAAGTACTTGCGTTAGAGAAACACGTATACGGATGGTATACGGATTAATTAAACCAAGATATGGGATAAAAAGAAGGCATGGTACGTCATACACACCTCATCATGTAAATATTAGTGGTTGGCTCACTTTGATTGCATGCAACATTTACACCGTGAGGTGAAATTGATTGTGGATACCATCGGATGACGAAGGATATAGTAATAATCAAATAAGGCCCCCTAATTGCAACCTTCTAGGTCCCATCGTTTCCGGTTAAATAGCAAACTACATGTTCAGTGGAAGCAATACCATGGCCTAGTGAGTAGGCAACCCTTCCTGCACCCAGAGGAATACAGTGGGGATTCCCCGCCGAATGAGTATGGCCAGGAACCAAAACGTAGCAAACAGATTATCATTAGGAAATGTGCTACACCAAAGTGTAGCTGTGTAGGTTGCAGATTGTGCATCACAGAGTTGAAACGAAGACTACAGTATGTTGGTTCTACTGGCTAACTGTGACCGTAATAAACACACGTTAGGTGCGTCCAGTGATGATGCATGATGTACAATGCAGTCGGTGTTACGATACGTTGCGAGTAATAATAATGACTTTATGGACCCAGTAGCATGACGCTTTACTAATGTGTGTAAACACATGTAAATTCCGTGAAGTTGCAATGTATCATCGGTACTGAAGGCACTACCTGACAGCACAACAAAACAGACACTGCAATCATTCGAGATCAAGCAGGTGGCGTATCACAACAAATTTCACAACAAATGTGCGAAATATGAACCTCCAATATCTATTCAGTANTCAAATAAGGCCCCCTAATTGCAACCTTCTAGGTCCCATCGTTTCCGGTTAAATAGCAAACTACATGTTCAGTGGTAGCAATACCATGGCCTAGTGAGTAGGCAACCCTTCCTGCACCCAGAGGAATACAGTGGGGATTCCCCGCCGAATGAGTATGGCCAGGATCCAAAACGTAGCAAACAGATTATCATTAGGAAATGTGCTACACCAAAGTGTAGCTGTGTAGGTTGCAGATTGTGCATCACAGAGTTGAAACGAAGACTACAGTATGTTGGTTGTACTGGCTAACTGTGACCGTAATAAACACACGTTAGGTGCGTCCAGTGATGATGTATGATGTACAATGCAGTCGGTGTTACAATACGTTGCGAGTAATAATAATGACTTTATGGGCCCAGTAGCGTGACTCTTCACTAATGTGTGTAAACACATGTAAATTCCGTGAAGTTGCAATGTATCATCGGTACTGAAGGCACTACCTGACAGCACAACAAAACAGACACTGCAATCATTCTAGATCAAGCAGGTGGCGTATCACAACAAATTTCACAACAAATGTGCGAAATATGAACCTCCAATATCTATTCAGTANAGATCAAGCAGGTGGCGTATCACAACAAATTTCACAACAAATGTGCGAAATATGAACCTCCAATATCTATTCAGTAGTTCATACGGCGTATTAGAGAATGGCGGACGCGTTGAAAAACTCCCGGTGTGTCACGCACTTGATCGCAGGAAGCCATGACCCTCGCTTACAGGTCCTCTACACCTCGTGTCTCGTACACACACGCCTTAATAAATCCGTACAGCCAGAAGTCTAATGGCATAAGGTACAGGGAGCATGGTGGCCAAAAACTAGGCTTACCCCATCCTATCCAGCGAGCGGGGTACGCTGTGTTAAGGTGGTTACATACAATCCTGGGGAAATGGGGTGGTGCACCATCGTGTTGCAGCCACATCCGTTCTCTGGTGGTGAGCGGAAGGTCCTCCAGTATCTGTGGCAATAGGAACTGCGAGGAAGTCATAATATTTAAATCCTGACACATGGCGCGGCAGTAAGAATGGGCCAATAACATTTTCCCACACTATGCCGGCTCAGATGTTGATGGAAAAGCGGTGCTGGTAGCCTCTCGTTAAAGTTGCACGTGGGTTGGAGTCGTCCCACATGTGAACATCTCTACTGTGGCAAATGCCTTCCTGTGTGAATATGGCTTCGTCTATAAACATTACAATCGCCGGTAAATCAGGTTTAATTTCATACTGCTGCATAAACCACCGGCAAAATTCTAGCCAGGTGACTCAACCTACTTGCCTCATTGCTTGTACGCTACGCACATGGTATGGTCGCAGGAGCTGTTCATTGAGGACACACCATACTGTGCCATTGGATGCATCCATTCTCCGCGCGATCGCGCGGGTGCTCTTTGAAGCGTTGTCCGCGACATTATCTAAGACCGCCTCTTCAAACTGCGGAGTGCGGACGGTTCTTGGTCGACCAGGTCCACATCGATGCTGAAAAGTGCCTGCTCCCCGTAGTCGCTGTGTAATGTGTGTGAATGTCTGGTGGTTCAACTGTCGTCATGCATGGTATCTTTGGCTGTACAATGTACATACGTGCAGCTGGCCTGCCGTTCCCTTTCACTTCACCATACACCAAGACCACGTCAGTCATTTCAGAATTAGGTGCTTGTCCATGTTCACGTCTACAATACCTAGTGAATCGAAGCAGTGACAGGCAGCAAATAACAGGCCACTCGTGCAGACGGTGCTTGAAACTACACTGTCCAGGAGGGGGAAAGGGGAACTGGCTGTGACGTGTAACATCGTGCATCATACCAGCAACATGTGTTTGCCACCGTGTGTGGAACGTGTTGCCTCGCCACCAGGCCACGGCCTTGCTACCACTGTATCCTTCGTTTGCGTTTTAAATGGATACGGTAGGTCCTAGTGTGTTGCAACTCGCGGTTTTTTGTGCTAATTACAACGCCCTGCTTCATCCGATGGCTTCTGAAATCAATTTAACCTCACGGTGTACATGTTGCATGCAATCAAAGGGAGCCAACTTNTGCTTCATCCGATGGCTTCTGAAATCAATTTAACCTCACGGTGTACATGTTGCATGCAATCAAAGGGAGCCAACTTCTATTATTTATTTATCTTCGCTCGATTAATCCATATGCCAATTTGTGTTCCTTGACGCAAGTTCTTTGCATGGCATCCCACGTACTATGCTTGCCTCCTTTCACCTTTAAGGGTTTCTACAGCCCTTATTATTTGAAATGGACCATGGGTGTCCTATATCATTTTTCCTCTTNTGCTTCATCCGATGGCTTCTGAAATCAATTTAACCTCACGGTGTACATGTTGCATGCAATCAAAGGGAGCCAACTCCTATTATTTATTTATCTTCGCTCGATTAATCCATATGCCAATTTGTGTTCCTTGACGCAAGTTCTTTGCATGGCATCCCACGTACTATGCTTGCCCCCTTTCACCTTTAAGGGTTTCTACAGCCCTTATTATTTGAAATGGACCATGGGTGTCCTATATCATTTTTCCTCTTTTCCGGTCACGAATCACGTGCCCGAATTTGTACACATGTTTCCTACACACGTTGTATATGGAAGTGCAGGAGCCAAGATATGCTGACACAAAAGTATGGTGGTAGAATATCCTAAGAGTCTTTCTGCTGGCGACACTTAACCCCGAATGTGCTAACTGTGATAAAGCGTTCCATTGCCTGTTAACTGAATAGCACAAGCGGACATTGGTAGCACACCTTCTGGCGACACAACATAACACGACAAACATTAAGATCTCGCAGATAAATCTGTTTATTTCCAGGCACGCCCAAGGGATTAAAAAGTCTTGACTAGATGGTGACACCTCCCCAAAGGTTTGCGTGCCTGCTGCACCGATATATATCAAAGGTGAATTACTACCGATTATTGTAATGTAAAGCCTGCCCGTACGACGGGCGGTGGAGAATTTAACACGAAACAACACTTTCCTGTGCTATGAACGCACGTTGAGTTATATCGAGGCGGTAAAAAGTCGTTACAAGTCACGAACAGCTCCTCGAAGGTACAGTAACGCCCAACCCTGAAGGCTATCTGGCTCACACATTAATTTATCGACTTAACCTTATGATTATTCTTTCGTGAGAAGCCCCCATTTACACTACTAGCTCACACGATTTTAGAAACGTCTTTATTGTAACAACTCAATTAGTGTGTTCAGCTTGAGTTTGAAATCTGCAGAAGAGAGACAGCGGTGCATGCACCGGCCTCCCACCAAGGCGACTCGGGTTCTACTCCCAGATGCACCCCATCCAAATTTGTCTACGTGGGAAAATTAGCGGACATAAGACTATCGTAGGTTGTAGGGTTTCTTGGTATTCTACAGTTTCCCCAGCATTGCTTTCTATTGCCATTTGAACATGGGGTCTGATTTCGTGTCATAAATCGTGTCTGACTGGCGCCTAAGTGGACCATCTCCGAAACTCCGTCCACAGGAGAGGGTGTTGCCACCTGCCCTCCAAAGATGATCTCCCTACCCCGCAACTAGACGTTTGTTAATTTTAGAATTACTATATTTTTACTTTACAAAAATAAGAGAGGGCTTCAAATCATTTTACAAACAATGGGACTCATATTATTTTAAGAGGTGGAGGGGGGAGAATTTATTATTTTTAATATATTACAAGTTGTCCTTGTTCATGACTTAGTGCCCAAGACGGTAGTCAGACTCAAACCGACGATGGTTCCAGTCCAACCGTCAGCTTATAAATTACGAGGCTCGAGTCATTGCTCTCAGTATATGGAAGTTAATTACAATAAAGGGGGTTTCCCATCGTCTTTTAACCTTTATGTACGTAACCGTTACAAGTAGAACCCGAAATTGAATTTCTGGGCTTCGAATCCTTTTTTCTCAAATGATTTAGAGCCCATTGCAAAGAAGGTATCGCCGTCGTCTTTTAACTGTTTTGTGCATAAATGTAGCAGAGTTCAAACTTCGTTGTAATCAGGACTATTGCAGACATTGACAGATTATGTTGAACGCAACACTGAATGTTTTATCGCCTACAGTCAAACCCGCGCAACTTTAACCTTTTTACTAATGAGTATTTTTAAAATAGTTTTATTTGTCAAAACACGTGTCACATAAATACTTTTCTTTTCTGGCGACATGGTCGTTATCATTTCTCTGCCAGAAGAATATGATGTTATTTTGTGGCAATAATGAATGTTTCGTTACTATAATTTGTGTTCAGGTTAGCAGAGGGTAGGGATTTATATCATGTCTCATTTTTACAGTTTAATATTTATTTTAACTTAGAGACTGATACGTTATGTTTTCGAGTCTCGCATAGTTCTAGTTATATGTAACAATTTTATATATAACTTATGTTGAATTAATACGTAGAAGTCGTTCCTCTAATTGCATGAATAAAAAAGAAATATTTTCTATGATCAGTCCGTGTTTTGGCTGTTTCAGTGTTACCTGTAGGACTAACAGACGTCAAGGAAAGTTTAATATTAAAATATAAAGCACCAACTTTTTATGGTGGTGAACTAAATCTGACTCCTTTAGCTGACATTCCAACCACCTCTGTATTATCTAGGTTTGTTTTTAGACTCGGAAAACTGAAATTTATCGCAAATGGTTAAGTATCTGTTCTTGGTGCCTGTGCTTGTCTGTCATCGAACTGATTGCACGCTGGCATCAAGACAGTTGGTGTTGGCCATGATCGCGTATTGAACCGCCCAAATCCACCTCGGTCTTGTTGAAAGCATCTGAGGTGCATCCTAATCACAAGAAAGCCCTGAAAGCCATAAAGAGCCATATCGCACTTAATGGAGACACTTCTCGAAGTGATCTGTATGACAACGCGTTGACCATTAGATGTGTAAATTCTACGACTATCTTTAACATGGTAATCGGAAGCATATTATCGCAAACATTTAAACTCACTTTGGTTATTAACTACACACTGCGGTAAAAAGTGGAATTTTCGTGTATTGCGTCTCAGAGAATAAATTAGTTTCTTTGACTTTGTAAAGATAGTGTGTTTACCTCTTTGTTTTGAAAACACTGCAAACGTATTTCAAATTTGGCCGTAATATTTATTTGTGCCAACACTGAAGCATTGGCTGCTAGTTGAGAAATCACTTTAAAACCTAAACATTGGTCATATTTTTAAGTTTTATCATCTTAGTAAATATCGGTAAACATTTTCTAATCTCTAAACTTTGGTATGTGCGACACGACTCTGAAAATATTTGTAGCTTTAAGGGTGCGGCTCAACAAAAAAAAGCATTATTTTAGATTTGTACAAAATACCTTTCAGTATGTGGACATTACTTGTACGTAATATTTTCTCGCAAAAAATTGTTGATCACATGCATTATAGGTTGTCAAACATATATTTTTTTCGGTGCGGGCAAATAAATCAAACGTAAACATTCTCCGTTATAATAAATAAAAAATATGGAAAAAAAAATTTTTATTTAATTAGATAATTTAGTTTTTATTATTTTTAAGTATAAAACGTTAAAATTTTAATTTTGATATGTTATTTTGCTAAAATTCTGTGGTATAATTTATTTTATGTGACGAAATAGTACTTGTAAGTAATGTCTACAAGTTGTATTTCATAGAAAACTAATAATTTTTTGGTATCAGCACCCTTAATATAATCCCTGGGCACGTGGCTGTAGTTTTATTTCTCGGTAAGAGTGACAATAGCACTTTCAGCCGGAAATGCTGGTCGTTATTGCAGCACGGATGTTGTTGGTTAGCTGGTGAGTCGCCGTTTGAGGTGGCTCAACGGGGTAAAACCAAGACCCACCACACGTCAATCGCTGCTCGTCCACAGTCTAAGGGCGCACCAACCCCTTGGGGGGAGAGTGTTCTCACTGACATTGTGCCTCCTCCTTTACCTTTTCCATGAATTTTTTCAAACTTAAATTCTGGTTTTGGGCCCCGAACAGTCTAAATGCTGAGTAGTCCAACACCCTACATAATGACCAGAACTTGTACCCTCTATGGCTCCAACCATCAGGGAAGATATCCTTTTCCCAGCCGCGAGAAAGCCGGTTAGCATAGGGACCGCTCGAAGAGCCCAATTTGCGTAAACCCAGGCGTTGCGGGTGCCGAAGTACCACTCAATGAACCTTGAGTTGCCTTGTTACAGAGAGGCTATGTAGGACTCAAGGTTCGTCGCTTCATCTATTCTTTATAGCGTCAGTTATTTACAGCCTCTTCTAACCATATTGGAAGATAGCGCAACATGAAAATAATACTATTTCGTTTTATCTCGTCAACCAGTCAACCAGGCCGCCAACTCTGGCAGTTGCCAGTCGTAATATTGTGAGCCATGAAAAAAATATATAAGATTTCAGTTTATCATAATTTTATATTAAAAATGGAAGCCATATAAATGTTTCATGTTAGAATACCATATTTACCTAACCAATTAATACATTTTTACCAAAATTTGGTACACTAACTGTATCTGCTGTACGTATAAAATACACGGCTCAAAAAGTTGTGCACCGCTTTCAATTTGGTTGCCCATTAAGGATGTTTGCTGCTGCAGTTTTTTTATATTCGTTGGTGTTTGTCGTAAAGTCATGCGTGGTATTCTGTATAACCAGTGTATTTTCATCTCATACATTCTCTTGTATCATGAGCAAACTAGAAACTCAGAAATCCCGGTAGTGCAAAACGTTTTTTGAAGTGTATATTTTAATTCAAATCGTCTGTTACCTGTTGTTTTGCAAGATAACATTACCTGAAATAATATTATATTTTTCATCTCATCTCCGAGCTACGCATTCGATTGCCTCCGAATTCGCCACACGAATAGTATTTCGGTAGACCATCCTAGCCACATATGTCTTTGGTAGATCAGGCACTTACACTAACGTTTGTGAAAAATGCAACACCAAGAAGGATATCTGTGATTGAAATGAGCTTTACACCACAGATTAGGTACATGACAATACACAATTTTGAAAAGAATTACATAAATATAGATTATCTCTGTCCTTGAGAATCCAGAATGGTTTGAAGCCCCCACGTGCTGCAATCAGAGCCCCTAAACGTCGTAGCATGGAATCAAAGAGGACCTGGATATGTTCCTGGGGAATCTCCCTCCACACGGTTTGTATGCTAGTCCATAAATCACTAACAATGGTTGCTGGAGGACCGTGACAAACAAGTCGCTGACCAACCATATCCCAGACATGTTCGATGGCGAAATGTCAGGCAAACGTGCATGCAGGCCAGGGAAGCAGTGGTACCCGTCGTTCTTTGAAGAAGGCTTGCACATTCCTTGCCACTCGTGGCCGGGCATTTTCCTGCTGAAATATGGCATGTGGAGTTGCCTGAAGGAGGGGTAGTACCTTGGGCTATAAAACCTCCCTGGTGTAGCGTTTGCGGTTCAGATTGCCCTCAATATGCATGTTGTATCCAATGCCACCCAAACCATTACACTTGGTATTAGTAAGCTATGCCACTTCACAATGCAGGCTGCCAGATTCCGGTCACCAGGGTAGCGTTTACTACGTATGCGGCCATCACGGTAGGACCGGTTAAAGCGGGACTCGTCCGAAAACATTACATTTTGCCACTCAACCCGCTAGCGACGGCGTTCACGTGCCCATTTCAGTCTGAGACGTTTGTGGTTTCTGGACAATGGAAGCCGACGCAATGGCATGCGTGCCACCAGTTTAGCCCGCAGCAGACGGCGTCGAACCGTCGACGCAGACAGGTCCACACCCGTTGCAGTGCTCTATTGTTGAGTCAATATTGTGGACGAGGCTGTACGTTCCGTTACGGTCATGCGGACAAAATGCTGGTCATCCCGTGCTTTGGTCACAATGCGTGGTCCAGTACCCGCTCGTCACTGCGTACGACCCTCTTCTATCCACTGGTTCCACACACAAATCACTGTCGTAGCAGCAGGCCATGTACGAGCCGAAATGTCACGGTGTGACAAACCCGTTTCCCGCAGACCGATCATCCTGCCCCGTTCAAACTCACTCACATGTTGATATGGTGCCCTCTGGCATCGAAGTGGCATACTGGCACTTGCTTTCACTTCGTTTGACGGCTCTTCATTGACCTTTCCTTTCATTCAAGAGAGGGCGTTGCTGGGCCTACATGTAAGTCATCTCTCTAAAACCGTTATCACTTATTGCTGGTACATTTTTCTACACATCCTCCGAGTTTGGATTCATTCGGAAAATTCTTTGTGAGTGTTGCAATTTTCACAAACAATAGTGTATTTTCAAAACGGTGGCTATATAAATATTCGAGGTTAGTATGACAAATATATCGAATGTTTAGACTATTTAAACGAAAATTTGTATGATGGTAGTTCCAAAGTGAATATTAAATTAATTTGGTCGGGGCTTTTCGTTCGCCATTTTTGAAGCTACCGAAACAAATCTCAACAAATCAACATACCTATAGTAATGTTTGAGACCGTATTGCTTAAGCAATTTTAAACGTTTGACCTACTTATTTTCAAAATGATTGCTACATTAAATATTTATCTCCGTAACAATTAAACAAACTTGAACCCAACTTGATATCAATTCTTATAGTGTAAAGAAAGTGCCATACTGAAATACATCACTTAAACTTTAACTTAAATGTCTTATGTCAAAACTTGTCAACCAACTCACACTGCATTTTGTATGTAAACAGTACTATGGAAGGCGATATAAAAATGTTATAAGTACATTATCTTATGTTTAGAGTGGCGGTGTTTTTATTCTTGTACTATATGCCATATCTGATAGCGTTAAAATCATTTAAATACATTTTCGTGTGCTGTAGTACCGAATATTTTCGTTATAAATACACTAAGAAATAGCGCCAATTGTCCGCAATTTTTGAAAGAATTGCCACCAAAATGTTGCTGTAATAAAAGCGTTCATCATACGCCAGAAACTACCCGAACGATTACTATCAAATATGGTGGAAAATTCCTTTTGATTAATAACTTACATTATCATAATATGTGATTTATTTAGTACATCATTGAAATTTCTTTAATGCACCATTAAAATTTTTTTCATATATGTAGAGGAACGTAGGAAAATTAGTGAAATCGGTAACAACTCCTTTAACTATCTAGTTGACATTGAAGCATGTAATATTATAGTGCGGTTTTTTGCGGCATATTGTAGTGGGAAATGTGTTTTTGGTACGCATTCCCAGGAGCCCTGAACTGACTGGAATGATAATCATTTGGTATCGGACTTTTAAATGGCACTCGGTATGATATATGGTGTACAATTCTTGTCATTTGCTTTGCCGTCCATGTATGTTTTATTTGGAAGGCGGCAGGAAAGTCGTTCTGTGGTACTGACGTTGGAGTATAAAATATGTGTTTGCAATTTGTAAGGAATGACTTCATTGGCGAACACGAGTATCTGCCACGCTGTGGCAGGGATACAATAAAGCTAGCGAAATTTATATATTTGTAGAGATGCAAGAGTAAGGTCTGTGTTTTTCCACATAGTAAATCATTTGATGTCTAAAGAAACAGCATAGTTTGTTTTTTTTACCTAACTTTACTTCCACTTCTTGGAAAGATGTTGTGGCAGTTGTATAACATATATAGGTGTACGACAAACTGGTGCATATTCAAGAGAAATAATTCACTTTAATAAGTGTCTTATTCTTGCTGCATAATATCGGGAAGCGACAGCTCATTCATTTGAGTGCTGAGGTGATTCGGATAGTGGTTGTATCACCCTGAAAATATGAGGTTGTTTGGAACTGCCGTGCCATTGGAGAAAGGCTATGCTGTTGGTGCCAATCTCCTTAAACGATGGAGCATCCGGATTTCTGATATCATTGAGACATCATCACGTCAGAAATACTGAGGTATTGTCTTCCTTGTTTCAGTAGTAGAATGAGTTCCCTTGCAATTTTTCTTTATAAAGTGTGGTACGTAGTAATATTGCGAGGTAGGTCTATTGAGCAGGCTATATTTGTCAAAACTAGCCTTTCCCACAGCTTCCTTGCTTATATGGTAAAATAAGGGCATGCTTGTTGGTGCCCTTTGAATTTGAGAAGATTGGTGGAGCATTACTTATGCCGATTGTTTGTGGGCAGTAGTCTAACGGCTTAGCAGTTAAAGATAGCATGCGACTATACACATTTCGCTTCACTTGACGTTTTTCTTAAAATTTTCGTCTTTCACCAATTTTACTCCTTAATTTACATTTCTGAAACCAAATTTTTAAATACAGGATGAGCATAAAATTAGCTGGTTTTACGGATATATTAACTTGTATGGAAAGCACTATGGTAAAAATTGTTATCAGGAGTCTTTTACATTGTGCAGTTACAATTTTACAGGTCACATTCACTCTGAGGAATAAAATATATATATATATATATATGTGTATTTAAATGATAAATTGTTACATGCGCTTGGGCGTTGCCAGGTTCGTAGGTAATGGAAGTATTAATAGAATAAAAGAACTAAAGATGTATTTTCTGATTTATTTACANGAACTAAAGATGTATTTTCTGATTTATTTACACTTCTACAATAAGTGTAGTAAACAACTTTCTCCTCCACTATCTACTGCACTTCGTTTAGTTATAGTCCTCCGTGACACTAATTAACATGTATTTAGTATTTATTTACAGTGATACATTTGAAAATTAAATAGTACTACTAAAATAAGCGATGCAGTATGATTCTCTGAATCAGTCTACTTGCACCGATGATAGAGTTCCTTNTAAATAGTACTACTAAAATAAGCGATGCAGTATGATTCTCTGAATCAGTCTACTTGCACCGATGATAGAGTTCCTTGTAATTTTCCGCCTCCGCTCCGACGTCCGAGTTGTCCACAAACACCGCCGCATTCGTCCGCGAGAATGTCGATGTCTCCACACACACTTACGACTCCCACGTCTACGCCGCTGCTCACCGAATCTCTACGAAACACTTCAAAGCTTCGCCATCCGCACACGCACAAGAACTCCTCTGCCAAACTCTCCCATACGAAATCGTGTTGTGTTCCTAACCTGAGAGTAGAATAAACCTTAGAAAACGTAGTCCCGGACATTTTGGAAGGTGTTGGCCGCCACCATACGGGAGATGTCAGTCACTGGCACGTCACAGCTCCCTCCTCATACATCGCATCACGTCCTCCAGTGATGTACNCCATACGGGAGATGTCAGTCACTGGCACGTCACAGCTCCCTCCTCATACATCGCATCACGTCCTCCAGTGATGTACCTGTGGCGTGTCCACGGGTGAGTCTTGCAGGCCGCCGGCTGGCGACGCGCGGCCGGAGGGTGGGGAAGAAGGACCACCGACTCGTAACACTGCCCCCCCTAAAAATATTCAGCCCGAACAGACTCAGCATCTTCAGAGCCTTCATAGAGAGCCAGTCAGTCTATGTGAACAGCCTTAGGCTTCGCCCGAGAGCTCCGGTGACAGATCTGTAAGACCATGTCGTTGGTCGTCTTCACTATCCGATAAGTTCCTGGAGCTTAAGATTTTACCCTTTACGTAGATGTGAGCTATAAAACCACTTCAGTTGCCTTTCTTCGAAAACCTCAGAAGCCCTATGATCCCACCATGTCTTCATACTGTCACTGTTGATCTTGGGGTTATGCCTAGCGAATTCATGTATGTCGGCCAGTCTTCGACATCATATATCCCTGGAATATTCTGGGGTAACGGCATCTTCTTAATTTGGCCATCCGAACAGCATGTCAAAGGAAGGCAGATATATATTATAAATAGCACCCTTGATGATGTTTATTCGGGTTGCCTAATGGACTGCTGAATGATATGCCAGAAGTAATAATGAGACTTTGGATTTCCAATATTTGTGTTTATCTGCCATTACAATAAAGATATACAATTCTAAGGTACGGTTAAGCCTTTTAACAATCCCATCAGGTTTAAGGGTGCATTACTTTAGTTCTAGTATCCTTCATACTTGTAATATTCGCCACCTCTCGGAATACCGTAGCTTCGTCTTTAATCCGACTGAAGTTCTAGTGATACTCCATACCTGTAAGACTTGCTCCACTAGTGCCTCAGCTACAGTGCGAACTTCTTGGCTTGGAACCGGGATGACCTCAGGCCACTTAGAAAAATAATCCTGGGCAACAAGGAGGTATCGAATGCCCCTTTCTGTCAATATCAAAGGACCTAGAATTTCTACTCATATCCTATGGAATGGAACTCCAGCATTGTACGTCTGGAGGCGACCTCGCCCCTTGGTCCTTCGTACTTATTTGCTGTACAGGTATCGCACATATGACTCTAGGTCTTGACATCCTTATGACAATGAAGCCTATAGAATTTCTTTCGAGCTTTGTGGAGAGTCTTATGTATGCCAAAGTGTCCGCTTGTGGCAGTACTGTGTAGTCCCTTTGAACTTCTGGGAGTCTACATCTGGAAGTACCAACTGTAAATTCACGAGTTTTCCATCATTACTCTCCCAATTCCTATAAAGCACACCATTTCTCAGCACGAGAGAACTCTACTGTACCTAACATGCTTTGCTGTGGCGCTGAGACAGGATATATCCTCCCATTTAGGTCGATGGTCTTGCTTGTTCTTTCCACTCCAGGCTAGGGCACAAATATGGGTCGTTTAGCTGGTATTTACTGATGCTCTTATCAATCCATGCAGACGATAAATTACCAAAAATTAACTCTCGAATACCAGTGTTTAGTTCCATCAACGATCCACTGCTCTTTTCCTCCTTTCGTTCAGACAGTGAAAGATAGTACATCTGCATTGTTATGGAGACATGCCAGCTTTTCGTGTATGTGGTTCTGAGTTCAAATTCCAGGTAAGATACAGGTGTGTGCGTATATTGTATGTAGTAATAAATTAGGGCATATTTGGTTTGCAAGGAACGTCCACTTCCCTGGTTAGCAAAAAGCATGAAANTTGTATGTAGTAATAAATTAGGGCATATTTGGTTTGCAAGGAACGTCCACTTCCCTGGTTAGCAAAAAGCATGAAACTGGGGGTGTTAGTATGAAGCAAATAAACTGCAAATTTAAATACAAGGCAGGTTTCTGTAGGTGAACCAGGTAGTTATGCGGGTTTCCCCTTGAAAGTGGCCGACGAGGCATGAAGGGTGTCCGCCTCGGGTGTAATAAGTGTGGTTCTTGTCCATGTCCATGTCTGAGAGGACGGTGTAATGATCGGGCGAGCGTCGGTAACTCACCGCAGCGGCAATGTCATTACGGCGATACCTGTCGGCCGCGACACAGCCGNGAGCGTCGGTAACTCACCGCAGTGGCAATGTCATTACGGCGATACCAGTCGGCCGCGACACAGCCGGCGAGCAGTTGATCTTTCTCTTTATCTCTCTCTCGCCAGATTTGTCGCCGGGAAGACGAAGGGGGCGACAGTCTAACAAGTGAACCACAGCTCCATCTCGCCCTGTAGGAATGTAAGAGTAAGGTCTCTCTGTGGGGACGGATAATCGCAATAAATACTACGCGTTGAGGCAAGTTCACTTTGTTCAGTAGCAGAAACAATATTATTTTTCGCATCGTGGCCAGTACAAACTACCCACAAAGTGTTGTGAACATTCTGGTTTTACCCACAATGAGGTGTGAGTGTTCTGGTTTTACCCACTACGCATTCTGAGTATTTCATGTTTATCCACGTTTAAGTTCGGTTACGTTACACTAATTTAATTCACTTCAGTTTATCTCTACCTATTATCCAAGAAATTGCTTCGTCATGCATTTTCTCAACAGAACTACGGCCAGCATAACGCATTGTGTGTAAAACTGGAACATACACAACATTGTGAGTATTTTAACATTCCCAGTGGCCGAAATAATTGCACAGGAAACACTGTGGGCTTTTCAACTGACCCATGTTGCGTTGAGGGTAAATATTACGAGAAATGGGAGAATTCTGTTATTGCGAGTGACACTTATACCCACAAAACCGGGGCGTGGCTGTGTAGGGGACACAGCCGTGGGTTTTACGTCAATACGTCGGCGTTACCGGGTAGTAATTTATTTTGAGATATGAGAATGAAATAAAGGAACGAGTGTATACTTGGATTTTATAGTTGTAATTGACAGATGTAAACGTGATGTTTCGTCTGGCATCAAAATCAGCGAGCTAGCACGCTGGAGTCGCGAGATATACTGCCCTAATATTTTCTCCCACGCCCAAAATTGTCACCTGCGGCCGCGGCCTGCCACCCGCGCTTCACGCATGNATACTGCCCTAATATTTTCTCCCACGCCCAAAATTGTCACCTGCGGCCGCGGCCTGCCACCCGCGCTTCACGCATGAACGGAGTCAACTCAAGTTCCTTTCCACATCGCAGTCATATACCAGATCGAACGAGACCACATTTATTTAAATCGCGTTATTAGTCACGAAGTTATAGTGTTGGAATGGATCACTCTGGAAACGCCACATCGCCGTTACGTTTAGGTCTGATTTTAAATACGTATTCATATATCCNCCGTTACGTTAAGGTCTGATTTTAAATACGTATTCATATATACACGTGTTACCGCCTTAAGCAGAGCGACTCAACGTGGATGGAATGGACATAGCTAGTTCATAGTTCATTTTTAATAGAAAACTTTGCAATCAACGCCTGAAAAACAAATCCCTGCTGGAAAATGTACATGTCTTAACCTAAACAATAATCATACTACTTATGGTGATGCTGCCAGTGAGTTAGCTTAATAATAATATAATCGTAAAAAATATTCGCAGAGCCACTTGACTAGCGGATGGACCTTGGTCAAATCCATGGAAATGTTAGTTTTNATACTGCCCTAATATTTTCTCCCACGCCCAAAATTGTCACCTGCGGCCGCGGCCTGCCACCCGCGCTTCACGCATCAACGGAGTCAACTCAAGTTCCTTTCCACATCGCAGTCATATACCAGATCGAACGAGACCACATTTATTTAAATCGCGTTATTAGTCACGAAGTTATAGTGTTGGAATGGATCACTCTGGAAACGCCACATCGCCGTTACGTTAAGGTCTGATTTTAAATACGTATTCATATATACACGTGTTACCGCCTTAAGCAGAGCGACTCAACGTGGATGGAATGGACATAGCTAGTTCATAGTTCATTTTTAATAGAAAACTTTGCAATCAACGCCTGAAAAACAAATCCCTGCTGGAAAATGTACATGTCTTAACCTAAACAATAATCATACTACTTATGGTAATGCTGCCAGTGAGTTAGCTTTATAATAATAATATCGTAAAAAATATTCGCAGAGCCACTTGACTAGCGGATGGACCTTGGTCAAATCCATGGAAATGTTAGTTTTGAAATGTGGTGGAAGGTACACGATATACATGGGCTTAAGTGTTTCAATCAGATGCTAACTGACTGCCACTGCCCAAGAAACGCGTAAGGAGAAATTAGATGCGGGTCAAACAGTGGCGGAAAAATAAGAAACTCGACAGCCTCTAGTTGGCACCACACTGTCAACTTGAAATCACCCCCTCCTCTCATTCCATTCCAACCACTCAAAACACTCTTCGACTGTATCTGAGTTATGACCTAGTGACTAACTTCTTACAGGGGCTTCTCAGGAAATAAATTTGATACTACTTTATGCGGCAGCATACGAACTATACCAATCTCACTTTAACACTACAAACGGTTTCCGTATATATGCCTTACTCGGGATTCGATCGCGTAGAATCCCTCGCACAGTATAGGTAGACATTCCAGCCAACTATGTCACTGGGTTAGCAGTGTGATTGATAATGGTCTCCTGGGACGTCAAGCGTTCTCGACTTAACATTGGTAGTCCTGAAATCCCCCTATAGCTTTTTAACTTTTGTTTTTATAATTCCTGTTTACTTGAACGTGTCCGGTCACGTGTTTAGTGCGAGTCCAGCTGTAAATACGCAATGGAGACTAAGTTGGTAGAGACGACCGTCATTTGATTACCTGTTCTTAGGTTCGGCACCGGCTGTCAGCGTTAAATGACTCACCTGTCTGGGTGATAGTGAGGCCTACTCATTTTTTTTCCTGCAAATTGGTACCTGGTAGTTTCAAGGCGGTCACCCCACCTACGCACGGTGCTGAACGACCATTAATACGCCGGGAGCTCCCTCCCCTTGGCCACTCCTCCTATCATCGTGAGGGCCGTTCCGTGGGGCCTGATCGCGTCTTTGACTCCCAAGATATATATACTCTTTTACTCTCAGGACAAGGTTATGTTTCTTTCCATGCAGTTTTAGAGCCATGATTTGTGGGCCGTATTTCAGGAAAATAATAACACATGCTTACATCCACGCTTTCATCAAGCAGCTTTTGTTTCATTAGGGGGAATGGGAGGGTTTAAAAACAAGAATAATTTATGTGATTTCCTGTTTTTCATTTTGGATCGTGTAAAACGGGTTTTTCATATCCAAGGTGCCGACGTGACCTCAATGCACAATGTTTCTTCCTCATAACTTACAAATACTCAGTGACATTGGAACAGTTTCAATTTTTTTGTGGGGAGAGGGTGTGGAAGGATTACAGGTTGAGACCCAAGTCAAACTACAGTTTCAAAAGCCCGCTGGAAATATACGAGGAAAGGGAAGATATATTCGGGGGGATATTTGATTAAGGGCGCACCCACTTTCCGTTTGAAATAGCCTAGCGCTATTCGAAAAACGTGAAATTATGATGAAATTCACCCGCCAGAGTGTTGAAGAAAGTTGTTCTGTGAATACAGAAGCAGTAGGTTTTTGTAACCTGCCTAGACAAGCTGGAATTTCATTGTGTAAAGCATCTACATTCGGTAGTATATATTATTGTATTCGTCACTATGCCCTGAAACTGGAAGAAAAACCCGTTAATGCAAAACTGAGTGCCGGTGATTTTATTCCACAATATGCCATGTACCATACCATGTTCCATGCTTCGTGTCATTATGGAACAATTCGAGAGACAAAAATACACAAGAATCGGAGCTGAAATAAATTAACCATGGCATTATATTTGCACAAGTCTTTGCCTAATATGCTCGCTATGACAGTGAAATTGCAGACGTACTTAAACATGTTGACCCCTATGCAATTTGTACAACACGAGGATGAAACAACTAGGCTGTGATATTTCAGGGTGCATACATTCCACAAAAAAAAACAGGGAACTTACTTACTTTCCCGATACGAAATCACATAAGCATGGTCGAGATGTGATCCATATTTAAGAATGACACAGGAAAAGTTCAAAGTAAAACTTGTGAGTACGATGCAGATAGTGATNATGCAATTTGTACAACACGAGGATGAAACAACTAGGCTGTGATATTTCAGGGTGCATACATTCCACAAAAAAAAAAACAGGGAACTTACTTACTTTCCCGATACGAAATCACATAAGCATGGCCGAGATGTGATCCATATTTAAGAATGACACAGGAAAAGTTCAAAGTAAAACTTGTGAGTACGATGCAGATAGTGATATTAAAACAGCAAATTTAGTGAGAAGGGACATCTTCAAAATGAAAGATCACTTCAACGGATCATTTGGAAGCAATTGTCAGGGAGAATCGGTACAAGCATCTCTGTTAGCACTGGTTACTGTGGTTATTAACGGCTAAAACATTAAAGCACAATCACGTTTTTCTACAATGCCACAACCATTATTGTTATTGTTGAACAGGAACTGATGTACAACAGTTTGGTGAGACGTTGGGAGTTTGATTCTGGAACAGCATTCAGGCACAGCCGAGAATTGGAAACACCATTGCCTACTTGGGGGAATTTTAATCCACACAAGAACTCGCAAGCATGAACTTGTTGAAACCCTTCATGAGATCTGGTCAAACATATCATACAACCGTGTACTTAACATCTAATCAGAACATGGAAATGAAATGGGTCATCACTATTACACAGAAAATGCTGTCATTCCTCTTTAGTTAAAGGGAGGGGTATTCCTAACTAGTGCATTTGATAATATCGACTATAGCCCAAGCTATATCACAGTTTTTCACTCCTTCCATGACACAGGAATATCTCTATTGCAACATCCAGATGTCAATTTTTCTGGGACTCATCGGATTAAGACTAAAAATCGCTGTGTCGAGAACGTAACAGAACATCTTTCTGAGAACTAGACCAGCGTCACCCCTGTCCCTGCTATTAGAACTGATTGTTATCCGCCAACAGTACAAGAAAACTTAGTTGGCTACGAAGTTTCGCTGCCAAGTATGACGAACGAAAATACCTGACTGAAGCGTGTTGCAACAGTTTTGGCTAATGACTACCAACAAGGGGGTGACATAATTACCCATGCAGCCTTCAACGCTAGTGAACAAGCAGAAGCACCAATATATCGCAAGTTAAAAATTTCTTCATTGCTTTCTCTATTTCCAGACCATGCAGCTTCAGTTACCATGATTCACCATTCAGTGGATAAGGCAGGAGTTGAACGCCTTAATCTTGGGCAAACTCCAATCATTGTGTTTGACCAGCCTCTGTGCTCACTGGCAAAACAAATTCAATGGGACAGGATAACATTTCATGGTGAAGATAAATTCATTAAAATGTTTCCACTTTCCCGAGGTTTATATTGAGATGGCAGTCTTCAAGGTTCATATATTTGTTTGGATGGAAGTGGCTGGACTAGAGCTCCTTTTAAGGCTCATATCACAACAGCTGGGAAAGCAGATTAATTTACTAAGGGTTCCCACATAACTCTTACCTGTAGGGCTTATTATATCACATACAGTAGTCTTAATTTACTTANTAAGGGTTCCCACATAACTCTTACCTGTAGGGCTTATTATATCACATACAGTAGTCTTAATTTACTTATGCAGCAGGGACACAATGACTACAGCCAACACATAGAGGATAGCATTCTAGTTAAGTCACTGGAAGAGTGGTGTAAAAAAAGATGTGATGTGTGTAACCAATTTAGATTCTGGTTCACCGTTCTAAATTTAAATGTTTGTCAGAACGATACAAGGAGATGTCCTAATTTCTCCTTGCCCGATGTATTCCTGTACACTTACAGCATATGATTTTTTACTTAAAAATATCACCCAAACGCCTAGAAGAATCTTTTACAGGGTACTTAGTTTGCAAAAAAGTCAAAATGTGTATTATCAGACATTGCCATTGATTATGCCCATAATCAAAGTAATGCATCAGTCAAAGATGATGGAGAGGCTTGGCAGAAATCCCAAAATCTCTGCATCGTTGGGTGGTGTCTGGTTCTGAGATGGCCCGCAATTGAAGAATTCGCTCATACCAAGACAAAGAGACGAAAAAAAGATGAGCATCACCATTTGGCTAACAAGCTTTCACAGATGGCATTTGGAAAAAGCGTCAAGTTTTTCGCCCATACAATACAAGATATGGGAAACCCGTTCACCGGAAGAATTACATTTGTTGCATATAAGCAGTTGCGGATACGCTACTGAATATTAAACAATTGTAGTAGACCAGTATGAGGAACATGTAAGTGCGAGGTTCATTAACAAACTAAACAATTCACAGATCCTATTAAAAGGAATAACTTTCACCTCCAGTTCGTGGCAAGTCAAGTCAAATGATACAGTNTAAACAATTCACAGATCCTATTAAAAGGAATAACTTTCACCTCCAGTTCGTGGCAAGTCAAGTCAAATGATACAGTCGATATCAATGAATAATTATTGTTCATGATTCTATAGGTTCTACAATGCATCACAGATATGTAATCGAGATATGGATGAGTTCATTAGACACGAAAACCAAACATATCCTCAAGCACTGTCAAAGTTTGGAAATATAAGAACTGTGACAAAGTCTGATTTATTGACTTTCCTGGAATCACTTTGCCTGCAAAAAGCATTACATCAAAACCATCAGTCAAAATGGCTATCCTTGACTGTGCTACAATTGTCAAAATACTGCGACCAGGACTTCAAAAAACATTTGAAGATTATGACAGTTATGTAAGGGGACTATACTCGTATATCGCCTGGGATATTTCTAAGCCATACAGCTTTAAGAGGGAGAGAGAAAGAGAGAGAGAGAGAGACGCAGCCTAAGGACGAAAAGGGGGTTTTCAGAAATGTGTTGAAACAAAATGTTCACTTACCAAAAATTGCCAGTATTTCTCAGGGTTGATGAAAATAAGACTGAATTGTTCTCTTCCTCAGCTACAAACATAGCAGCTATTGACGCGAAGAAAGCTACAAACATAGCAGCTATTGACACGAAGAAGCAGGTGATTACCATATATGGCAAGTTCTTGCTATAAAGCGCCAAGGTATGTTGGGACTAGCTCCATTCATACACGAAAAAGCTGGACACCCGAATTCTACTCCTTTTATCTGATGNCAAGGTATGTTGGGACTAGCTCCATTCATACACGAAAAAGCTGGACACCCGAATTCTACTCCTTTTATCTGATGCGATGAAGCAATGATACAACAAAGCCAAAATACACACTGTTGACACTGGCGTTGTAGTTATAACCATCTCAGCAGCTGAACATTTAAACACAATGAAACTATGGATAGGATAGCATTTGAAGTTGGAAAGAGCTTCCAAATCTTTGCTGTTCATGAGTTAGGAACAGCTTTAGGTCGAGCTGGTTTACTGTCTTACCAATGTGTTATGCTGTAACTGGGTGCGATATTGTGTCCTTTTTGGAGTAAGAGGCAAAGGGACAGCGTGGAAGACATAAAATGCATATCAACATAACACTGTGACTTTTTGTGCACTAACTGACAGACCTACTCAGCAAACTTTACAAGAAATGCTGAGACCATTGGATATATTTATTACTTTTCTATATGACCGTATACAAAGCTAAGAATATGCCTATTTACTGAGAAAGGTAGAGCAATTGAATACCTGCCTCATACACAAAATTACTGAAAGAGCTGTCTACCAGGCTGGTTACTGCTGGGCACAAATGCAGGTCGCAACCCAAAGGACGAAAGTGGNCAACAAAGCCAAAATACACACTGTTGACACTGGCGTTGTAGTTATAACCATCTCAGCAGCTGAACATTTAAACACCATGAAACTATGGATAGGATAGCATTTGAAGTTGGGAAGAGCTTCCAAATCTTTGCTGTTCATGAGTTAGGAACAGCTTTAGGTCGAGCTGGTTTACTGTCTTACCAATGTGTTATGCTGTAACTGGGTGCGATATTGTGTCCTTTTTGGAGTAAGAGGCAAAGGGACAGCGTGGAAGACATAAAATGCATATCAACATAACACTGTGACTTTTTGTACACTAACTGACAGACCTACTCAGCAAACTTTACAAGAAATGCTGAGACCATTGGAGATATTTATTACTTTTCTATACGACCGTATACAAAGCTAAGAATATGCCTATTTACTGAGAAAGGTAGAGTAATTGAATACCTGCCTCATACACAATATTACTGAAAGAGCTGTCTACCAGGCTGGTTACTGCTGGGCACAAATGCAGGTCGCAACCCAAAGGACGAAAGTGGGTGGAAAATATTTTGGGCAACTTTACCAGAGACTTTGCAAGCTTGCAGATAACTTATATGCTGTGGCTGCATGAAAAACTGCACACGACAGTTCAATTGTAGAAAGGCTGCCATACCGCACTGTGTACTTGGGGTGCGTTATGTGCTGACTGAAATAATTGGGTTATAATAAATAATGTGTTTGAGCATTAGTAGCAATATACATTCAATAATGAACAATAGCATTCATACCAGAAAAAAAACACTGCATTTAAGTAAACATCTATCTGAAATAGTTAATGCTTTTGCCCCTCTATTCTTGCTTTAATCCGTAAATTCATGTTCAATAAATGTATGTTATATGCAATACGAATCGCCTAAAAGCAAATCGGATAAAGTCCGCTCCAGCAAGTTTCGAGAAAACAACGAAAAAAAATTGCTACCGCCTTGCAAAAAGCCTGTTTATTATGAAAATGGTCCATAAAATCAACTTGCTGACCATTTGTGACAAGTTTTGTAGTAGCAGTCTAATTAAGTAAACTCGTATTCTACTGCAATAGGGGGATTTAATTGATTTTCCTTCTAATAAGGGGATTTTAATCGTTTTGAATTTGAGCAGTACGGATTTTATATGTTTTGCCACATTATAATAAAATCACAAGAGTTACAAAAGTTAATAATGTAATTTGATACTAAGAGGATTGTGAGTAGATATTCAAATGCAAAGTTCAGGAGCGTCATCTGTTACACCACAAAGATCATTATCAACCTCGTCTTCTTTGTCATCTGACTGATGAATCACACAGGAATCGAATAATTCTACATAGAATTTCAGTGACGGCCTGAACTTCCAATTGGAGCCGAAGTATATTTTTCATTCATTGGAGAAGTGTTCTTTTGCACAGGTGACAGGTTGATAGACGACAAATTCTTCTTTGCTTTTATCGCAATTTGAAGTTACCCTTTCTATGATAGTATAACTGCCCCCATCTCCTAGATTATGAGCCGCGAAGTTTGTGATCGCCTGAAAACGTAGAGCTTGCAAGGAGCGAATTTAAAATGCCCTGGTCGGCGAATAAATCCTTGAATAATGTTAGTGTTGGTTTGTAGGGCTTTGGTCACTTCTCTTTTCCTGCGTTCCTTTTCACAGACACTGAATACTCGATCAGGAGGAGTTAAAGAATGACCTCCTACAGGAAAAATCGACTGTGCCTCCTCTACGCCCCTTGGTGCTTGAATCAGACATAACTAAAGCAATGCTACAATCGATCTATTTTTATTTTGGCCGGAACAGCCACCACCTTCTTCATATTTGCAAAGTCCAAGTTCTGCAAACAGTGATAGACGCAGAATACCTCATTCGAACCTTTTGGGCAGGTCCGCTTAGTCCATACAGTTCAAACAGCTAGCTGGTGTCATTGTGCTCTCAGAATAAAAAAAAAAAAAAAAAAAGTGAAGGTAGAGTTGTCACTGGTGGTAAGTTTTTTGATTAGGAATTTCGGGATTGGGAAAATTCTTTTGACAATTGAACAACAGGATAAGTACAACAGGTTCGTTTCCTTTTAGTAATGAATACAAAGGCCTATGCCTTCTTCTTGTGGAGTGCTCTTTCAGCTTCCAGTGAAAAATACTCTCGCTTTATTCTCTCTGGAAGCTGGTGAGACGTGGAGGACACATTGAGCCTATGTAACCCAAATCTTATGTTGAACTTACGGTTAAATATGTGGCTAAAATAAGAGTTTTTCACTTTTACACTCTTATCTGTTTGGGCACTGTAAGCCCAGTATTTCAATACTCAAATCGGAGTTTACGTAACTTCTACGAGTGTTATGCGACAATAGCGGCATTTCAAACATTTTAATGAAGTAATGTTAGCAATTACCGCGTGCTTCTTAATGGCGTACTTTGTATAAGTGTGATCATAACCTCTTTTCTCCTGGACAACATTTCTTATTGGAAGCGGAGAATAGTCGGTATTCTACAATTTCCAATTTCCAGAATTCGGTAAAAAGTCTGTCGACAAACTTTTATTTCCTCGCCTGAATCAAAATTCCTCACAAAAAAATTTTCAGTGGACAGTTTTTGTTGGCAGTTGTTCCTTGTCCTTCTCTAGCGGCCACTACGAGGAACCAACACACAATGCTTCATGGTGAAACTGTCTTCTTTGCTCTTCTTGCTTGTAGTATAGAAAGAGTCTCAAAATTTGATGATAACCCGATAAGTTAACTTCTCATATTTGCAGATATTCTTCTGATGTGTACATTCTGGCAAGGCGATTTTCCCTTTCACAGAATACCTGAAAGTAATAATAACAATGTTACTGGCAGATCGGTGAAATATAGTCACTGATATATTAGCAGGTTCTCACCGTTTTCCAGCGGAACCATATTTTTGACTGGTTTTAATGTTTTGGAGTAATTCTCGTTGATTATTTTCTAGAGCGTTTGCTAACTTTTTCATTTTTTCTATGCATTAATTTCTTTCACACTTTTTTTTAACTTTGGGAATTTTCTGTTTGAATATTACGTGAAAGTAAAAAGTAATATTCACAGTTGTTCCCGCCTGTGGTTAGTGATGGTGGTGAAAAGAGGGGGGGGGGNAGGGCCAGTTGCCCTACCAGAGGGATAGGTCTGTCGCCCGGCCATCCCGAAGTATGCACGAGAAGGATGAGATGGGGATGTAGAAGTGTTGGAATGCAAGGTAGGGGGAAACAGGAGAAGACTCGCCGGCCATCAGCAATTTACAACACATTTCCCATGTGTGAAAACTCCGAGCGGACCCACCGGGGATCGAGCCTAACGTACGGTGATAAGTCCGACGCTTTCTTTTAAAGCTATTAAATTTTTATACTATGATGTTATAAAAAATTATGTCGCACAAATTATTTGAGTTTCTTTACATACCAACTGCTTAATTGAAGCTTGACAGAAAATGGACGCTACGACGACTACTGATGTGTGTAAGGTTATAGATGTTACACTTAAAAATAAGAAATTATATCATAACATAAAAGTGTCAGTTCAATTTCATTACTAGGGAATCTACTATAAAACTAACAAATGATCATTAACTTTATCTGTGTCTTCATAAACAGTGCACCTTAGGCGGCGATTACGATGACTTCACTTAGCAGGTAGCTAGTAACTAGCAAGAAATTCACGTAAGCCAGCTCGAGCTTGGCGTGTTATAATATTGAGCTGATATCTTGCGGGGAAAATTGTATTAGGTGCTACTTATTTTCTNCAGCTCGAGCTTGGCGTGTTATAATATTGAGCTGATATCTTGCGGGGAAAATTGTATTAGGTGCTACTTATTTTCTAAAGCACACCATAGAGCGCAGCACTACAAATGAAACAATTATTGTACGACCATCTCCTAGTTTTAATTGTGCTTAAATCACAGAAGAACATTAAAGTTCACACGCCCTTTTTGACCAAACTTTAATAGCAGTACAAATACGCCTGAACAATGTAAGCAGTTATTCTTATATCACATCTTATTACATATGTGGCTATTTTATATACACAGCGCATTATNCCTGAACAATGTAAGCAGTTATTCTTATATCACATCTTATTACATATGTGGCTATTTTATATACACAGCGCATTAAGTCAGCTTACATGCTTGCGAGATGCAGCGTAATACTAGCACCTGACATAAAGAAATTATGCGTATATGTGAAGGTCTTATTTGTTAAATTATAAGTAAAGTGANCCTGAACAATGTAAGCAGTTATTCTTATATCACATCTTATTACATATGTGGCTATTTTATATACACAGCGCATTATGTCAGCTTACATGCTTGCGAGATGCATCGTAATACTAGCACCTGACATAAAGAAATTATGCGTATATGTGAAGGTCATATTTGTTAAATTATAAGTAAAGTGANCGTAATACTAGCACCTGACATAAAGAAATTATGCGTATATGTGAAGGTCATATTTGTTAAATTATAAGTAAAGTGATCGTAATCACGCTCTTATTACTGTAAATAGTAATGTTCAAACTTTTCGTCAGGAAACGAGCTAGTTACTGGAATCAGTTATTTCGCAACAATTTTCTTAGTAGCACTGGGATTGACAATTTTCTTCCTCGCTTTTGATGACGACGCTACTGACGGCAATACTTCCATTTTCAGAAGTAGAAAATACACAGAATACAATATAAAATAACAAAAAACCCACTAACAAAACGCATTCAGCATTCGCAGAAACGTAGCCGTGTTGTATCTTGTCACGTGGCGTAGACGTCGAGGTTCAGATTAACAGGAGTGTTGGTACGTTACTGTTTTTGCTTTTCAGGGGCAGTGGATTTTACTTTTTTTGCATCTGAGCTGAGTTTTCAGAAGGGAAAAAGTAGAGGCAGTTTCATCTTTTCCTTGTCAAACATTTTAGGCTTCAATAGAACTTTCTTCCATGGATGCATTTATACAACACACTCGTTTTTCATAAAATGATGTGGACTTTTTCCTGTTTTACTTTTAGGCAACTCATACATAATTGAAAGAAAACATACCACCAGGCTTAATTTCCCCTTCTAAGAGTGTACAACTGGCATTTTTTAACCACAAATTAATGATGTAACATGAAAATTTACAGTAACGAAAAACAAAAATGAACATAACCGCCATTTTTAAGAATGGCTGCCAATTTTCTTAAAGGAAAATTTGAGATATTCTCATAGCCAAAATTAAAGCTTTAAATATTTAGTTTATGCACTCTATAATCAAAGACACATTTGTTTCACTTATATGCGGGACTACTGAAGAGTTTGACATTAAAATAATTGGGAATGGGGAAGGGGTAGGAATGCTATGTTGTAACCCATCCACAGTATTTATGGAGGTAAAATACACCTCTGTACCTCTGTGTTCCTGTGCCCCTGCACTGATACAACTCTCGGGTATGAACCTTTACGTGGTCCAGTCCTGCGGGTCAGTATTTCCGATTTCGGGGCGCTGTCACTCAAGAAATTACCGCGAATCAAACGGATCCGTGTTTGCAAGTCCTGCTTCAGAAAAGTAACTGTTGATTTCGTGGAAGTGTCCTGCCCGTGGTCCAAAAACCCGCGGCGGGAAGAACCAGCGTTACTTAGTTTGTGGTTTGTTCTGGTCATAAAATATTCCCAAGTCATTTGTCAAGAGGTAGATCATTCATTACTGGGAATTACGACAAGTCTCTGAAATACCACTTTCTTATCAGTGCGCGGTGATGGATACCCACGGGCAGAATAAGCTATCTGCGAACACGGGACGCGCATTAGAACATTCCGAGAAGAAACTAATGTAAGAGGGATTTGTTTGAGAAGGGGGGAGAGGAGGATTTATTTGCGGAGGAACAGCATGTCCGTTCCGACATACTTACGACTGGTTAGAAACTAATACTTTTTTCCTTTGACGTGTATTTCCTGAAGGTTAGTGCTGTTACTAGAGTAGAGCAGTTAGTCAAGACGATTGGCTTCGAACTGAAATAGCAACACTACATGCTTGCAATTTCTAAACTTAACTTAATGCGCCGATATTTTTTCTTACTCTGAATATTTTATAGCATGAAGTTTATATTATGAACCTTTCTTTCTTTCTGTTTGCTTGCGGTTCTGTTTCTTGTCCAATTTAAGGCGCTAGGTTTTGTCATAGTTGACGAAATAACAGTTAGCTATAAATACAAAAATTATGAAATTGTTCTGAAGATCGATGAAATAGAAATCCAGCGCTGATATAAATGGAAGACGAGGCATCATCATTAATTATTATTACTGATTTTACTGCTGTCAGAAATATGTTAAAANGCTGATATAAATGGAAGACGAGGCATCATCATTAATTATTATTACTGATTTTACTGCTGTCAGAAATATGTTAAAAAAACTGATAGTCATTTTTACTTATAGTCCTAGTTGTTAAAGTGGCTGTTTAAGGTGGCTGTTTGAGGTGGCGTAGTATTTACTGTCCAACAGAACTTGATAACGTTGTAAAATAACTGGGGTTACGGCAGTAAACAACAGCCCCGTTTATTTTTCTTCGTGTTAATGATTTTTTTGTCTGTTGGTTTTACAATAAGTGAAGTATAATGTTCAACATTGTTTGTGCTGTTTTCGTACAGCCGCTTAAAACGGCGTGGGCGGGTTATTCGACGAAGCATGTCTCCCCAGTCTGCTTAGCGGGAGACTGTGAAGACTTGATCGCAATACGGCCTGATTTACGGAAGCGGAGGGGACCCCTGCCGTTTCCAGAGCGGTTTTAACCACGGCGATACCGGTCCTGGTCGCACTTTACGACACATGAATTTGTCGGAGCAGGTGCTGCTAATTTGTCACGGCGCATTTAAAGCGTAAAGGGAATGAGGAGTGTTAAGGCGGATTCACAGGGCAATTTAAATGCGTAAGAAAATCATAGGACCGCAAATATTTTCTTCCTCTCTTCAAAGAAAAATGTAGGTAATACCGACCATTTTTTACATAACCGTAGCTGTCTTCCAGCAAGTAAGTATTTTTCTGAAATAGTGACGTGTGGTAGGCAGATGCCAAGAAAATGTGCGAATTAATTACGTGAGAGAGTTNAAGCGTAAAGGGAATGAGGAGTGTTAAGGCGGATTCACAGGGCAATTTAAATGCGTAAGAAAATCATAGGACCGCTAATATTTTCTTCCTCTCTTCAAAGATTTTTTACATAACCGTAGCTGTCTTCCAGCAAATAAGTATTTTTCTGAAATAGTGACGTGTGGTAGGCAGATGCCAAGAAAATGTGCGAATTAATTACGTGAGAGAGTTAAACGTTTTTACGTTTCTGTGACTTTCGCAATTGGACTGCACTACGTTTACCAAGCTCTGAAAACTCTGAGATAATAATGATAACCATGCAACAAAATAAGATAACAATGCATCACAATCGTGTCAGTATCAAACAAGAAACACCTCGCATTCAGCAGTCAAAAAAGAATTGAGAACAGTTCATCTGAATACATTAACTATTTTGTATAACCTTCCAGTTACTCAAATCAACATTTTACCCAATTTGTATATTTAGTTAGTGGAAAGTTCAGTACTTCCAGAACATCGTTTCATCTCATCCTGTGCGCACAAGCGTTGTATTACAGATTCGACACCAATTTTAACTGAACTGTTCCTGGCTTTCGCATTTTTAATACTAGAAATCCCCGCTTTACTTTTTACTTCTCCAGTTTGTAAAGTATGCAATAATTTTTAAATTCCCAGATTATTCAAATTACCCCACGTAGGTGGCATGCAATTTCTCTAGATCCAACTTCTCTTTTAAGGAAAATGTTAGGCAGCATTTTTTGTCAACACGCTGTTAACTTTTCAGTTCTACGGCATCATTATGACTACGCGGGGTGTTAAAAAGAAATATCAACTGCTGGTGAACGCGTTTCTCTTATTTATAACACCTTATTCTGATATTGCGATACCAGCAAAACCGGTAGGTAACCGGGGAAGTCACAAACGCGCCGCCAAGTGTCGTTCTCGAAACTCAAGAAATACTTTTCTTTAATTGGTAATTATTAGAAAATCCGGTTCTATATCCCTCGTTTGATACACTGGGGATAAAAAGGGGTTACATGCTGAGCTAAATACAAACTTACATGTAAAATGTTCATAAACATTCATGGTTTTATTGAGATTCGAACCCAGAACCTAGCGACGATTGTCTTGGAGGTTCTTTGAGGAGGAAAGTCAAGACGTGATGTGTGAGATGTGCGAGCCTCTACCCACAACGTAGTGCTTAAAAATTCGCGCATCGAATGAGCTTCAGTGTTCTAGTGCCCACAGGCATTCAGCTCAGTCATAATGCGTAGAACTGGTTTTGGGCTATAGTATGCTTCCAGTACGTAAAATAAACGCAAAGTAAAACCATATCACTTATATATATATTGGCTATTCCCTGTAAAGTGAGCACTTTTTGAAGCCCTGTCATTTGTAACAATAGTCAATAAATATATTTTATTGTTGCTTAGACGTTAACTTTCTAGTCCGGTGAAATATATTCACTGTGTTTACTTACACGGCAATACTTATTTTAAAAAGTGGTGGAAGGACAAAAAATTACCCACAGCAAAAAAGTAACCCGACTCAAAAGTGCTCACTTTACCGCGAATAGCCTACAAAAACGGATATATGCTCTGTATGAGATGTAAGTAGGAATGAAATGCCAGTTCTAGCGCACTGATCTTGACCTTGTAGGAGGAATTTTGTATTTATCTACGTAATCGAAAACTCAAACCAAACACGTTGTTCTCAGGCAAATGTGTAAGGTGCTCGGTGACCTTGTATATTAAGGCTCACTTGGGTGTCGAGGAGGCCATACCGATGGTGTTCCGAGCCCCAGCCGCCGGTAGTAGTTACGTGTATAAGCGCCGTGTTCAAGACATGCCGCCGCCTCTCTCCTACCAGGGCGTAGCTTGAGTGACTAGAGGTAGGATACAGACGTGAACCCGGCCTTACAGCCGCGAACTCTGCATGGGCAGGCACGCGTCCTGCCAGTCGAAGCCATCCTTCAACTTCACCTGCGGTGGCTTCCAAGGAGTTCGCGTCTCCCCCGTTCCGCCACAGCAGGAGTCGTCCCAACAAACTGGCACCGTCCACCTCATTCACGCCGTCAAAACTCTTTCTTTAAGACCAACAAAACATTACTCCCTCCCATTTCTGTGAGTAAATATATATTACCTTATACAAATCACAAAGATGAATAAATGAACGTTTGCTGTTGTTAATTTTTTTCAGGCATTTTATTTTTCAATCTTTCATACTTCTTACTTTTGTAATGCGAATGAGTATTCTTGCTTTGCTGTAACACAAATTTGGTCTCACAACTGGAATTTATTTTAACACCAAGAACCTAGCGAGGTGGTGCAGTGATAATGCACTGAACTCGCATTAAGGAATACACGAGTTCGATTTCCGGTCAGACCGACTTAATTTTGCTCCCAATAGTCTTCCGAAATCATTCCACGCGAATGCAGGGATGGTTCCTTCATACAGACTGTGGCCGATTCCTTCCGCATTCGTGCTTCTCTGCGCAACTTGTTCCATCTCTACCGACCTCGCTGTCGACGAGACGTTAATCCCAACCTACGTACTATTTTACCATGAAGATATAACGACTGTGGGTAAGTTGGTTGGGATGCCAGTCTACTGTGCAAGCGCTTAAGGAATCGAACCCTAAGTGAAGTATATGGCTTTCGATTTTATGTCGAGGTTAATTTTAATTAAGTATATAAGCTGTATCCTTCCTCCTCTTAACTTTTTATTAATAAGCAGCAGTTAAAAATAATACACAACCACAAAACGTTTCTATAACGGACGGCGTGCGATCGTATAGTTGTTTGGGACATCCAGTTTTGAAAAAATTCTCTCTTCGTTTAAATATGTCATAAATAAACGACTAGCACCTGGTGGTGTTGGTGTGCAGATCCGAGTGCTTGCCTACCAACTGTAAAATTAGTGTATTGAACCCCCATCTAGTGCAGTTGGGTAACGATATAGTATTATATAGCGCTTATTAACGTCCGCTGCTGTTGAGCCTGAAGGCTTATCAGGGGACGGCCTTCAAACTAAGTTATGTCATTACATTAGTAGGTAAATGGGCATACCACGCTAGGAGCTGGGGGCTGGGAACTAGGGGACGAGCTACAGCCATCTTGGTAAGCAAATGCCACAACGACCTTATGCTCTGTCATTCCTCGTCAGCAGCGTCCATCTTGTTATTTCCCTCGGAATTTCCTTCTTGTCCCTTTTTTCCCTATTCCAACCTCCTGCTCTATCATTCCATTTTGTACTTTCATGCTCTGATATTCCGATTTTTTATTTCATGTTCTGTCATTCTGCGCAGTTATTTTTTCATGCTCTATAATTCCTTCCTGTCTCTATTTCCCATGACTTTTCTCTCTCGACTGCTGTATCCCTTGGTTTTCTCATATTCCTTCTTGTCTCCCTCGAACTACTTTTTTTTCTCTCTACGTCCTCCATCTTGGGAATTCCCTCTACTGATGTAGGCTGCCATCAGGCCGCGAATGCCACTAATCGTCTGCTGTAGGCGGCCATCTTTAATTCTCGTTCCCACCACCAGAATGTGCTGATTCCAAGTTCTATCATACGCGCACCTTTGCTTGACTTGATACAGCATGCATTGAACTTATTGCCAAACGACAAGGCTATGACTAGTTTTCCTGCTGATTCATTGTGTAAATTAACTCTGATTCAGGCACCCGTAACATTATCAGGGCCTGAATCGTGTTCCAAAACAGCATGTTATAATGGAAATACGAGTGTTACAGACATTTACTACGAAAAGTGTGAGCCATAGAGGTCGTCGGAAGTTTTAAACGACAAACATGCACTGCTGAAATGTAAAGTGAAAAACGAAGATCTTAAAATTAGTCATGACGAAGAGAACGAAAGTTCGGACGCCAAGACTGCTGGTGATGGTGTGAAAAATAAACGGAAATGGAAATATTCTACTGATGATGAAGTGACGACATTTGCAGAGCAAAAGCGAAAATGTGCTGCTGAAGATAAGGGCTGCTTGAAGTTGGAGCATAATTAACGCAGGTTCGAACCTAGCACTCTGACCCAGAAGTATTTCGCAACCTACTCATCACGGAAGAACATACATGCCGACATGTATCGTGAACTTTCTGCGAAGGAAGTTGTGAGGTCTAGCTACTTATTTTCTGAAGACCCTAATGACATGGTTGATAGACTACGGCTGTTGGTTCCATTCCAAAGAACGGAATATCTTTCTGTAGGTGAAGAGATAAATTCGATTATTGATGATCTTAGAGCTAGAGAGAGGCTTTATTGAATGCAATATTATGTATGTGGGGGATTTTGTTAAGAATATGAATAATTGCATAGTTAAAATTATGTTAATTTTTTTTAATTGGTATCGACTAAGAATGTATCTACTGCTATGTATTTATAAATGTCTTGTAGGCTGCAAGTATTTGTGGTGAACNGGATTTTGTTAAGAATATGAATAATTGCATAGTTAAAATTATGTTAATTTTTTAAATTGGTATCGACTAAGAATGTATCTACTGCTATGTATTTATAAATGTCTTGTAGGCTGCAAGTATTTGTGGTGAACAGATATTCGTTAGAGAAAAAGTCCATTGCGATTACTTAGCATGCAAATCTGTTTTGCTACCATATTCCAATCCTTCTTGATGTTTAGAGAACACTTGCTTAAGTGAATGTGACACTCTGGCCCTCCCTATCCACTTCTCTCCCCAAGTTACTGCAGGCATGTACAAGCTTGGTATGATGTCATCGTCATATTGTGTGTATGTAGTTTCAGTTATTTCCTGAACCTTGCAGCTGTTGCATGATGATTTCGATACTTCAGTACATAGATAAAACATATAAGTTTAAATTGTGCATCATGTAGTATTTTTACCAGTAAAATGTTTGGTCCCTCTAGAGGACTGAACCTACGTAACTTTATTCTCAAGGTTGGTGAACTATCTCCAGCACTGTCAGGGTACAATTACAATTATTATAAATTAAGAGTTGCTTTCATGGTCAGTGATGTATGTCATGCATGGAAAGTGAAGATAGCCATTGCGGTCCCATCGATAGCTACGAGATGCGCACGTGATCTCCAGGTCTTCTGTGTGTATGGAATAGCTGCACTGCTACACTAGTTTTATTTTCGTTATGTTTTGGGTCGACTAAAAGGCAGAGTTCTACATAATGCAAATGTATTTGTTACGATGCTTTCTTACTACTTGTCATTACAAAGTTCATACATTTAATGATATTTCTATATAACTAAAATTTCGCGGCGAGCGATTCATGGGTAGTTCGTTTCATAATGTGCTTGCAGTTCTTGCACTATAAATGGCACATATTCAAAATAATTACATGTATATATTATTTAAAACTAAGTAAATTGTTACTTTGTACTGTATAACTGAATTTTTCTCGTCTCTCTTTCTCGCGTCTCTCTCTCGGCTAGTGTATGTGTCATCTCTTCCACTTGGCGGGACCTGCATGGTGCCCACACCGTCGGCCGATCACCTGGGCTGCCTTACAGATTCTCAAGATGCTAGTTGATCGCGCAATGTCGGATGGGTCGGACGCGTTCTGCTGCTAGTGTTGTGAGTGTTGGCTGTACTCTGAATTTCACGGTTTCGTTTCAGTCGGTTCGTAAAGAAATCGTTTGCTACTCTGTTGTACTAACCAGGGCTACCTGGTCTTGTCTTGAATTGTTTAATGCAGCGTACATCATACATCGCATGTGTAATATTAAGTGCATATAACTATTTTCCTTTACATTTTATTTTTATGTCTGTGCACATCAATGTGTAGCAGTGTTGGTCTTATCACTCCTGTGTTTCTTGGCTTCGCAACAGTATTTTTTTTAGACCAACGTGACGTACAGATCTCGATGTTCGCGCAATATGTGCTGGTTGGTAAATGCTTATAACTATTTGCTTTTACAATAATGTTTTATGTCTTTTTGCATCAACGAATAGCAGTGTCGTCTTTCTTGCGCGACTAATGGTTAAATGTGTGTTGTTTCGAAGCAAGCAAAGGAACACCATATTTACAAGTTGCGTAATGTGTATCGCACTTGATATATTGTAGATTTTTTTTTTAAGTTTGTCCTTGTGAAATAAGATCTTTTCATGTCCTCAACCATTCCAACTTTTTTCCAAAGTTCTTGGTGCACTGGTAACATTGATATCACTATTACGGTCTACTGAATCAATGGGTATTTTTTTTATAGTAACGTGACCGATTTTTGATGTACAGAGTGGTGCCATAACTTTTACATGCGGTTCCCCGCAAGCCTCTTGTTAGACTTAAAGTGCTTATTTATATTAAATCGTACATGATTTCATGTAACCGGTGACTACCTACACCTTGCTTTGGCAAAATTGTATACACCTTTATTTTTCCAATGTATTGTGGTTGTTGTTAAGGATAAGCAATGCTAACGAGGCTTCGGGCCACTGGCCCTCGTTTCAGGCTGACTGTGTTTATTTATATGTATTAATTATGCTGTAACCCCCTCCCCCTCCCAATTACATACATTTTTCTCGCAGCACGATTTTGTATACCTTAAATTTTTTGTGTATGGATAGTTGTTGCATGTTATCCGTGCTAACGTTTATTTATGTATATATATATATATATATATATATAACACCTGTGGCAGTAGATTACGAGCGTGGTGGTGGGTGAATGACAAGTGCGCGCGGACCAGCGGATATGTCTGCTATTTCATGTCCATACATTGCTATATGCATTCCTTTATTTTCTTTACATATATGGCTGACTGTTGCATGTTAGCCGAACTTAAATAGTTCAGAAATGGCGTCCTACTATGGCTATAACAGCACTTAGGACCCTAATTATTCTTATCAGTTGGTTTGCACCCAGGAATGACACCTGTGACATGAATTTCACGGTTGTGGCTTTCGCGGATGGGAAATTATATACATCTATGTTTACAAGTAGGATTAATGCATAATTGACCAAGCTGCCCTGTTCTATGTTGGGGGCGATACATATGATTTACATTTGATGACTATGGCTTCAGCAGATAATAAATGGTTGTCAACTATGATTATAAGAGAGGGTATGGCCTAATGGACCCTGCCACCAGTTCGATGTCGGGAACGATGAATGTGATATGAATTCGGTGACTGTGGCTTCGGCGGATGGTAAATGTTATCCGTCTATGCTAATACGAGGACTTAAGTTGTAATTGGCCTTGGCATGCTACCCATCGTTGGAGGCGATGCCTATGATATGAATTTGGTGGATATAGCTTCGGCGGATGGGAAATGGCAGCCAACTATGCTTATAAGAGCGCTTAGGGCGTACTGGAACCTGCGGTCCTTTTCGTCGCCAGAGGTGATGTCTATGATATGAATTTGGTGACTATATTTTTAACAGTTCAAAAATTACAGCCAACTATGCTTATACGAAAGCTTAAGACATAATTATTTCTACCGCCCTGTTCAGCATCAAGGGTGATGCCTATGTTATGAATCCGATGATTATTTCTGAAATGGTATGGAAATGGCGGCCAACTTTTATTATATGAGAGCTTAGGGCATAATTGACTGTACCACCCTATTCTGCATCAGGGATGATGCCTATGTTATGAATTTGACGACTATATATTAAACAGTTAAGAAATTATGACTAACTATGCTTATAAGATGGATTAAGGCGTAATTTACTCTACCACCCTATTCGATATAAAAAATAATGGCTATACTATGAATTTGACGACTATATCTTAAACAGATCAGAAATTACAGCAAACTATGCTTATAAAAAGGGCTTATTAATTTTTCGTATACAACTTTCACACATTTAAAAGTGTGCGTTTGATCGGTGCCTGCAGTTTTTCTCTATGTATTCGGCATTAAACAACCTCCTTTCCTAGATGTTGCCGTAGTAATGTGGTCATGATGGACGACTGCCGGCTCAAGAGGTGCTGGAACGATCCCGCACGCTTCCGGCATTTTTTAAATTCCGAAACAACAACCAACTAAAAAAATGCCACCGATAGAACTAAACTATCCGATGCTAGTGCACTCCTGCAGGTGACGTCATTACCAACACACAAAATGGCCGCATCAATACCAGCGCTCCTATCCACGTACGGTAGAACTTGGGACTAGCACACTCTGGTGGTGGGCGCGAAAATGAAAGATAGCCGCCTACAGCAGACGACTGGTGGCAGGCGTGGCCTGATGGCAGCCTACATCAGACGAGGGAATTTTCAAGATGGAGGACATGGAAGGTAAGAGAGAAAAAAAGTAGTGGCAGGAATACAAGAAGGAATATGAGAAAACCAAGCGATAGAGCAGGCTAGAGAGAAAAGGCATAGGGGAAAGAGACAGGAAGGAATGAGAGAGCATGACAAAATGACCACGCATAATGACAGCGCTTGAAATAAAAAAATCGGAACACCAGAGCATGAAAATACCAAGTGGAATGATGAAGCAGGAAGTTGGGATTAGGGAAAGAAAAATAAATTATGAAGGAAAAAACAAGATGGACGCTGCTGACGAGGAATAACAGAGCATGAGGTTGTTGTGGCATTTACGCACCAAGATGGCCGCAGCTCGTCTACTCGTCTCCAGCCCCAAGCCCCTGGTGTGGTGTGCCCATTTTCCTACTACTACGATTGTGCAAGTGCCAGCCGCAATGCGCAAAATATATTTTTTGCGAGAAATTTTGCTGGTTTCAAGGGAAATTCAGGACATTTTGAGGTAAATTCTGGTAATTTTAAGCGCTTGAGGGAAAAAGGGAAATTTTAAGGGGAAAAACGGGTGAAGGAAAATTCAAGTTGGCCACCGTGGCTCCCGGCTCCCTGCCTAACTTAAACTAACACTCATGCCTTACCCGGAATTCTAACCCAGAATCTCCCGCATTCCATACCGGCGGCGCATCAACCGACTGCATCACGAGAGGTCGGCTGAGTAACGATAAACCAACTCATAAGCCAAGGCTAAAATTAGTTGCCAATATTTTTAGTAAGAATGGCTACAATGGTGTGATGAATGTGGACATTGTGGAACCTAAAGAAATCCACCCAACGAGAAAGAAAATGTTTCAAAGCGATATAATTCGCCGATGAACAAAATATTGCAGCAGCCTATGAGTATAGCTTACAAAATTGATGGGAACAAATGCGAAGTATTTTGAAATTTTCAAGCATCGGCATTTCGTACAAAACATTGTAAGGGAACCGGGGAATGTTAAGTGTAAGAGAAAGCATTGAAGCCTTAGCTTCACCAGTATAAATAAAGTTGAAATAAATTAATCAGTAATTTGAAAAACTCGATTGTGAGATTTTATTATACTATTATAGGCAGAGAGAATTAAGTTCGTCTGTTTCAGATAATATGCGAAAAAAGAATAGTTAAAAAACAAAAATTAACGAAACACACATAAAACCTCTACAATACAATAACAGTTCTTATAATATTTGTAATAGTACATGATTTGAAACAAGGACTCTAAATGCTAAAAATGTGAAACCTATCCAAGAATCAAAGATAACATTTTTAAGAGCTGTAAAAGGTTCAAATAGGCTGGGGAGTAACAGAATACAGAAGAAATTGAGCAGAGCTTGTAAGTCGAATGGAGGGAAATAGGTTACTTAAACGAGTGACTTACTGCAGAGCCAGTGCAATATAAATACTAAACGACTACCAAAAGATGGTTATTCGTATCGAGATAATTCTGAATGAGACAATGACGATGAAGACAATACTACGTTAGACAGTCATGCCTATGAAGCAATGAGTCGAGGAATTTAATCAATGATAAACAATGAAATAACTTCACTTGTCCCTACGATAGTTGTAAAAAATTTCGTCTCCTGGAAGGGGAAGTGAATTGATGCTTACTGAAGCCGACTGCTCTACCTACTTAAGGGAAAAAATTTATTAAAGGCCAGTGTGAGGAATGTATATGTTGGTTATGGCGTGGATGAGTGGCGGAAGAAAGATACAGTCGGAAAAGCGAGTTTCCTGAGAAAACTCTACCACCTCGTAGTAATTAGCCAAACTGAGCATTTGATCATACACGTATAATAAATTCCCAAGCCGTCATAAGTTGATGTTGAACTGGAGGCCGGAACCATTGGAGAAAAACTCCCTGGAATGTGACGTCAGTGTCGTGGTGTGTTACGAGGGAACCATGTGGTAAGAAGTTGTAGATACCCAAAAAACTTGGAATGAGTAAATCTTCCATGAATCGCTGCAACCAACTTTAATTTTCTCGCTTTATCTGTCTATAACGCCATTTCAAGTTTAACCGGGCACTTTTAAAATTAACAGTTAATAAAGATTTGTGTCCGTAGGATTAACTGCATATGTGTATTTTTAAGTGAACACCGTAATACTCTGGTAATGTTTGCAAAGGGTTAGGCTAAGTAGTTATACGTTTTAGTCTTTTATTTCAAGTGAAATATTTTAATTGGTGGCCACTGTAACAAGTTGCAGTATGTACCGTTGTAACAAGACGCCTGAGGGGCGTATCTGAGTTCGTGAGGAATGGAAGTCTTAAAAATAAAAGAACCACATTTGACTTGAATTTATTAACACAGCTATTATTTTCCTTAAAATATATATTTTTACTACTACTCTTGTTATTCTCAGTGAGCGCAATATTTAATGTCAATCTCAATTATAATTGAAGTCCTTATCACTGTCTCTATAATGGTTACAGTCTATTCACACTCATTATTTATACATATTCGATCAGTCTACTGCCACCATTCCAAATGATGGCAATTGAACGCACACAGTTCAATAGTCCCGCCCGCCAGTCCCACACTCCACAACACCTATGCTCGCAGTCCGTAGACTTTACACTCGCTGGTTAGCATCGTCGCCACTCGTCGCTCCGCTGGCTTTATGGTGAAACGACAAGCCTGCTGGCTCTTAGGTACAATCATCCAAACTCCAGACTGTAGGCTCGGAGGACCGTCGTGGCTTAAATAGTCTCACTGGCCTGATCGAGAAGGTTCCCCGCACCCCGAGTTTCGCTACATTAGGCTAGGGCGATGACCAGAAAATTCATGCAAAGATAGTCCCAGAAACACAACTCGCTAAAGGACGGGAGCGCACGAGTCTCGATAAGCTTCTCTGGCACACGCAGTGGTTTGCTTTTGTAAATCACTGCACACTCCTCGGGTTTCCACCCAGCCCATGGCACACTGTTTCGTTCGTTTGAACGGGGTGGGGCAAGGGAAGCAATGCAGAGCAGCAATCATGTAACAGTATATTAAAATTTAAATTCTCGGCTGTGCTGATTTTTATATAATATATGGTGGTAGGGTAATACGCAGCACTTCAAAAAGAGTTCAACTAACCGTACACCAATTATATTCTCTGTCTTCCTTCCTCCATATTTACTCCAGGTTTGCCGTACAACTGTATAGTGAAAATATTTCAGTTGATGAATTCAGTTTCGGATAACCAGTAGCGTAGCACAAAATTTTGACCTGGTATGTTCAGTAGCGCAGGTCCTTACCCATATTATAAAAACGATGATCCAAGGTTCCCCCTCCCAAAAAAAAAAAAGCAAAACCTTTAGATTAAAAGCTTACATTTTAAAAATCGGTACTTATTTATGCGATGTATTATTATATGCATTATCAGATTGTCCACATGTTACTATTTCAGACACTGCAATGTCAGAAAATATATATAATCACAAACAACATATAACCACAACGGTGCTGCCACACATACGTCTCGCACTAAAACGCAAGGAAATGTGACACCAACCTTCATCGTTACCTTGCTGTATGCTGCCGCCTGACGTATCTAAACAACGCGAAGAAAGGCTAATCTGCAAAGATAGTTCCTTGTACCTTTCCCCGCAATAAAAAAAAACCCAAGAGAAACTAAGCCCATGCGCCAGCCTGGGCGGGTGCCTTACTTGGGTCCGGGAGAAATATGAAGATTTTGGAGTGGAAATTTTGGCTGCTGGCGTGCTGCGTCGTAAGTTAAAATGACGGCATTTAACACACGGCTTCCACATACAAATGTATGTCTAAAATGTATTAATATCTTTTATTTTTACCAGGAAACACAGAGAGTTACGGAATCATCTGACGCAACGCCGCTGCAAGATGACGTTTTAAATAATACAACGAAGACATTCGAATTCCCTACACAAATTTCGGAAGTTGGTCATCACTGATGGAGTGAATGTTTTATTAACATAAATTAAGGGTCTTTTTTTTTTTGTTATGGCTTAACATATTTTCTACATCAAGGTTCGGACAGGTTTTTTAGGCCCGAAGGCCAGCACACCCTCCATCCTCCCGCACTGCTACTGTACTCGGATGAGTAAGACAGTGCACGGAACTTTCTCCTCTTGGTCTCTTCGGGCCATTCACTTTTCTTAGTGCCTTTACTCGCTATTCTACCGGTTTTCTCATTTAAAAACCTGTCCTCGCCAACCTGGGATATTCGAACTTACTTTTTGTAAAGNGCCTTTACTCGCTATTCTACCGGTTTTCTCATTTAAAAACCTGTCCTCGCCAACCTGGGATATTCGAACTTACTTTTTGTAAAGCCTTAACCTGAATACCTCATTATGGGTCATCAGAAATTTGATCTCTTTGCCACTTATTTGTCATTATATTTCCCATGTCCAAGTGAATGCACTTTTCTTGCACAGTATCCTGGAGCCATTTCCTGATGTCTTCTGTTTTAAGGCAATCCATGACGAAATGTTGAACATTGTCGTTCACCCCACAGACATGACATAGTGGAGATTTCACCAGTCGAAGGCTGTGGAGCTTAGCTTTGTCATTCCCATGGCCAGTTTACAACTGCATACTATAATGGTTTATTCTATTTTTGAAGTGGACAAGGAAGTCACCTTGCTCTGTAGTAAGGAGCAATTCAAGCTCTCGCCAGGTGCGATGCGATTCGGAAATCCACGGAAAAACGAAATAAGAATGATTGGACCGGGAATCGAACCCGGGCCTATCCGAATGCGAGTTGCCTACGCCAGAACACTCGGTCATCGCCAGCTATAAATATAACGTAGACGTACGTATTTTTGGGGTTTCCTACGACCCAGCAGAAAGCGAAAACTCCAGGAATGGTAAAACATATTCCAAAAAATTTCGTACATATTTATTTTATTACCTTTTTATATTTTAACTACCGACGAGTAATTTAATTAGTGATAAGGGTCACCAAACACATGCCAAATTTATTAGTTGTTCCGCTACCAAAAATGCAAAATTTTGCTCGAAAATTAGCAGATAGTAGGGATTAAATCCACGACCCCAGATTGAGAGTCACACTCGTGACATAAGATACATAGAATGGAATATTTTTAAAATATTAATTTATTTTAAAAGTCACTGATGAAAGTCATTAAGTTGCTGAGCGAAAATAAATGTCAGGACAACATTTTGCCAGATTAGCAGTATGCTCGCAAAACGTTTTTATTCGTATTAGCATATAAATCGTGGTATCATAACGCATATATGTATATTTTACAATTAAAATCACATAACGAGTAGCTGTTTTCGAAGACGTCATACACTATGAGGGGTGACGAAACTCACTCATTGGCGACTGTTTCGTTGCCGTTTTGCGATAAGCCATAGCAAAATTTTTCTTGTCGCAAAAATAAATATTAAGATAGGTGCACATATTTTACAGTAACCTAAATTGTATGCATATTTAGCCCAAAAAATTGAAACGCCAACACCGTATTTGTAGAATATGCGTTTTAATTTATATTTCTGTAGTTTTTAGTACATTAATTATACATATCGTATAAATCTGAAGTATTAATTATTTTTTTATTTTAATGGCACGGTCGTACTAATGCTATCTCGGCTTTTACGTGTTTTTCGTCAGCAATAAAAAAAACTCTTCTTTTCTTGCAGATACGATATAGAAAATGACATTGCAAGAATATAGATATTTTATTGCCTCCAAACAAATTCCACTCGAGCAATCAGCAGTTCAGGTTTAACCGTTTGTCCGCCGACAGCTGATTGCACGGCTGCTTATTATGGAGGCTCATAGAAAACACGTATAGATGCGTCGTAGTCCAACAACTACTGGCGGCCAGCTGCACGACTGTCATCCCGTTCTGGGATCTACTCAGGAACCTCAGAGTAGGTGCGACATTGAGCCGCCGCGATTTATTATTTTAATATCTCATCGTGCGTCAGCTGAGCTCATTACACGGCGAACTGGCTAGAGCCGGTAGCTAGGGGTGCGAAGGTTATGGCACAAAACCGGTAGGTGTAAGTTTCGCCAGTCAATGTATTAACCACGTGCAAGGCGAGGTGGCGGCAAATATATTCCGTGCCGTCTATAAACTTCTCAAGGACGCACGTGATGACCAGACGCGTAAGCTTCCGCGTGGGACTGTTTCTCCACGCTACCTGAACAAAATTACTTTTCTTCCCGCTACCTGAGCCAAATTACTTTTTTATTAGTTCTGCTTTTCAACGCCTCTTGCCCAACGCGCCGAAAGAGCTGCCAGAACGGCTGTTTACAGGCTACATTAATGTAAAGTAAATTGGAGCCTATTATTCCTTATTCGCCGGGTGTCCTTGGTGCCGAGCTTGCCTCGCAAACAAGGCCATGGCTTCGATCCCCCGGGGAACCGTTAAATTACATCAGTGCATAACCGCTATCCTCGAGAGTCGCTGATGCATTATAGCGGAAATTCAAATAACTCTGCTTCAAGAAGGCATTAGCCATACAACTGCTCCTTTTGAAGTCGAAAATGATTACGGATTCAAATTTTTCTGGAAGATATACAACCTGTACGAGGAATGGTTTGAACCCTCTACAGCAAACTTTTAAACCTTGTCTGAAGGCAAAATAAAGTACACTGCAGTTTTACTGAACAGGAAAGCAGCTATCATCTGATTACAAAATACAACTCAGAAAAAATATTCACTCTGTACCGAGCTCTAATATAATGGATATCAAAGAGAGGGCATAGTAATAATAATCATTTTGCCACATTTTGTAATAAGTTTACTTGCTAGAGAAAAGGCATTTCTCTAATCGTGTCCTTATGCTCGTGGCGCCATCAAGTGTATTACAAGAAACTACGCAAGACATCATTTCAGTAAAAGGATTATGGGAACTTTGGCACATCGGGACCTGGGACCGGAGCTATGGAGCTGTTCGAGCTCTGCCATTCCAATTGACTGGCGGCCATCTTGGATACATGTGACCTTAACCTTGACATTTGACCTTGACCCCAGTGACCTTTGACATTGACCCCGGTAACCTTTTGAAATTGACCCGGTGACTTTTTACCTTGACTCTGGTGACATTTAATCGAAAAAATTTAAAATATATAAAAACAATGTATTTTAAATATTAAACATTATTTAATATTTATTAAAAATGTATAAGAAATTATTTAAAAACCTAAATTTCTGGCTACCACATTCTTTAAAACATACTAATTCCGCCATCTTGGTAGATGAATTCCACCATCTTGGTACGCGTACCAGCCACCGTCCGCCATTTTTATCGCTGAAGTCCGCAATCTTGGTAGGGGTAGTCCGCCATCTTCATAGACGTCACAGCCACCGTCCCGCAATTTTGGTCGGTGCACTCCGCCATATTGGCAGGTGCAGCAGTCTACCATATTAGTAGGAGCAGCAGTCTGCCATATTGGTCGGTACAGTCCACCATATTGGTTGGCGTCACAGCCAACGTCCGCCTTTTTGGTTTTTTCGTTTGTCATTTGTTTTACTTTGCTGGTGCTGTCCCTAGCATCGCGCCCATACGCCGGCTGATCCCCTCCCCTTCCAATATATTTAAAGGGCCAATTGCCCACGCCTGATTCTCATTTGCTAATTGCTCACCCGCTCCAATATATTTAATTGCTACGTTAATGTTTCTCATTGGCTGATTACTCGGGTGTTTTCGGAAACCTTCATTCAACCAAATAGTCGGTTCCCCTCCACCCCCGTTTCACAGTGGCTAAATGTCCCACCACCATCACCCTCTCCAACCAATTATTCATCTTCGTTCGACCAATTATTCGGCAGGACTCCACCCCCAACCCTGATTTACATCACCTAACCATGTCACGTAGCAATCTCTTCGATTGGCTAATTGCTCGTGCGTTTTCGGAAACCATCGTTCGGACCGTTTGGTGGCGTACTTAAATCGCGAAAGCGAACTTTACCCCCCACCCCCTTAAAAAATTCTTTATAAGAAGCAGCCTGATCCCTCTCGGGGCATCAGTCATTTTTCTCGCTCTTAAAATGCACACGTGTTGTTCGAGAGGCCGTAAAATCCTTTCGGCCATTTTTGCATTTGAAAGGGTGCGCTCGCTTAATGCCTTGTACAAACGGGACGAATTAACGTAACAGCCGAAAGAATTTCTCCTGACCTACGCACCTTACGAAATTTAGACCGTATTCAAGTATTTTCCGGCCTACCTGCAGCAGGACGAAGACATATGGGACTGCCTCCCGTGCAATGAATGTTTCGAGGGTTGCACCACCTCGGTTCACGACACGGTGTATCGCAGGGGTTTGTGCAACTTCCGCCTAGCAGCCCTCGCAACATCTTCGCCCGTAGAAGACAACTTCCCCTTTGAAAACGACGTTCACGTTGAATACGACCTTCCCGTTGAAGACGCACTCCCCGTAGAAGACGACGTCCACGTGCAAGTTATCTACTCGCAAGCTATACCCGTGGAAGATGCTCCGCTTCGAGAAATTTACTGGCCAGCACTACCTGGCGTGGAAACCAACCCAGAACACAGATTCCCCATGTGTATGGACCTCGATAGATCTTAAATGACTTTGTAAGAAATTTTTGAAACTCGGCGTGTGCATGGTAACATCTAGTGAAAAAAAAAAATATTTTGCAGCATCCAAGGTTATCGCTCGTTGGACTCGTACACCAACAAGAGATTGTAATCTCGTTCAGTGACAAAGACGAGAAAACCAAAGTTTTTTAAATTTTACCGCTGTGTCCATGGCAGCACCTCGACCGCACCATGCAACAGACGTACCGCCTACATAAGTACGAAATGCACGGACTAATGTGTGACGAGAGGAATATTCCGTACGATGAAATTCCTGCAAAGCTTTACTCTGCCATAATTCCCTATTATCCTGCGTATGTGTTTGAAAGACACCATAAGTCGGCGATTCGCAATGCGTACCCATCACAAACATTGTCGCTGACCGCCGTTTCGACAGCTCGTTGAGACGTAGGCCACAAGATTTCACGAGTGCAAATATCAAAGATATTGTTGTGCCTAGTGCAACGCCGAAGCCCTTAGATCGTGGAGTTATGATAACCCGTGCTACACAAAAAAAAAAAAGACTACGAGGAACCCGTTATAATTAAAATAATATAAATATTACATGTGTAATGCCCTCCAAGATTCAGAGAAGAAAGATGTGTAAAAAAGTATTCCTTCTATTATGCAGAATCATATTAATAATGTTGTAATGTGTGTGCGTAAATAAATGTGTTAAAAATAATATGTAAATCTTTATTTTATCTCGAGTTATTGTCCTGCTAACGTAGGATATTAAAAATACTGTTGGTAAAGAAAAAATATTTAGTATTTCAGTTTTGTTATAATTTAAAGAAAAAAATTATTTAATGAGACTCTAGTCACCACTAATATAACGTATATATATTTTACGTGTACGAATATAAGTATAAAAAAATTAATTAAGGATTTGGTAATAAATCATGTGGCATGGACGGATGCATTGTGCTGTTTTCTATAAAGTAATCATGGCTCGAAAAACCCAAAAACAGAGTTAAAACCACTTTGCTATACCTCATGGTATGCGATACGCAAAGTGAAGGATTCCATGCATTCCCCATAACCCAGGCATAGACGCTCATCATTAAAAACATTTCCTTCCAAGTTTAAAATCAGTATATTAGGAAATTTAGGCCGCGGGAAAAAAATACTCCTATGGTTACTCCACTTGCAGCGATTTTTCTAACACTCATTGGCAGCATATAAAACTCTTTATATACATAAATAATGCACATATAGAAAGTTTTTCAGGGGAAAAAATTGTATACCGTGAGGAGACGTTCGTGTAAATATACATCCACCACAAGTACAAAATCATAAAAAACATTTACCTTCGGCTAACACATTTCTGTCTTTTCATATATTCGTGTGCGCTCGCTCGATTAAGAAATATACGTAATCCACGGTAAAACACCTTCCCCTTCAGAGTCCCATAACACCACTATGTAACTTTAGCTGAAGTGTGCGGCCTCTCATCCAGCAAATGTCAAAGGTATGCAATCTTTATAAATAACGCGAACTAAAACATAGTTTTATTCCCGAGATGCTGTTCCACTATGCAGATTTATACCACAATACGAATTCCAGCAAATACACGTGCATACATCTTTATTCAACACCTTTTATCCTCGTCGAGACATATAAGGAAAAACATCACAAGTGCGGAAAAAATTAGAGTATATTACAGCCAGTGCATTACGGAACCATATAATTTTAGAGTTATGTTAATCCCTTTCGAATGTAGAAAATTAATTATATGTACAGTTTTTTTTGTACATAAATTCTGGCTTGAACTCCAATTTTGTTTTTTTTTTTGTTTGTAAAATCAAATGTGAAAATTTTTTTTATTATTTTGCTGAGAAACCAAAGATACTTTGTGATGCTATGAAACTAAGACATAATGTGAATAAAAGGATCATTATCCACTTGCTCATACGTCAAACACACACATAAAAACATACACCTATACACACACAGAGCCCGAAATATCGCAATTGGAGGCGAGACTGATAGTCCCATTAAAAAACCACTAAGACAAAACCATCCTTTAATAAGTGATCACGAGTCTAATTGTAGAAGTGCAGTCGTAATCTGAGATCACGCACACGACTAGCCGCGCTGCAACAGGTGTTGAATTGTATTTTGACATAGCACACTAACCGCCGGGGGGAGACTTGCCGCTCCAATAGCTTGTTTTATTTTTCACACAAGCATGTTAGTTCATAGGATAATAAACACAGATATCAGCACGGACAAGTCAACACCAGGGAAGACCCATGTTCATGGGGACCCGGGTTCGATACTCGACTCGTTCAGCCCGAATTTATATTTTAAAATTCACTCCAGCTGAATTCCGGGCTAGTGACTTGGACCAGATCTTACTTGTTCCCGCTTACCCTAGTAGACCCATGACCCTTGACCAATGATCCATGACCCATGACCAATGGCCGAATGACCCAGTGACCCATGACTCGTGACCCATGACCCATGTCCCTTAACCCAAAACATTCCTAAAAATGTATAAAAAATAAAAAATTAAAGTTTTCAATAATATATAAAAAATAAAAAATTATTATTAATACACTTATATATTAAAATATACATTTACAGAGGTTTCCTCAGCACCATGTCCAGCAGACTGACCCTCACCAATGTTTCTCATTGAATAATTAGTCGACAGGCCTCCACTCCCTCACCTTTTATCATTCTGTCGAATGCACTCCACCCACCATATAATTTTTTTCGTTTGTACTTTGTTTAGTTTTTCATCACCTAGGTGATGCTAGTGTATTAATTATCGATTTCCTCACCAGAGGAGCTGCCAATTTAGCCACCATGTTGGTTGGTGTTGACCATGGCCTTCATCCCAATTACATAGAACTCGAAAAATCGAGAAAAATTACAGTCCAAACAATTGACCATTACTAGCTGGTCACAACAAGGACCCATACCGACTAACCATACTAACCAACGACTGGCTCCACCTAAGACTAACTCCACCCAAGACTTGTTCCTGGCGAGATTGACTCAGCACAAGACTAGCTACTTTCGAGACTAGTTCCTGAAAACTGACTAGAACAACCGAAAATACCAGCCTGCCATACCACCCACCTATACATACGATGATGGTCAATCTCGAATAAAGTATCTAATAAGATTCTCGCAGCCATCCTCTTCAAACAAAATCTTCGCAAAATATTTCTACCAGAGCTAACCATACCAAAGGGCCATACTAACTTACCAAGCAAACTTACCAGACCAACCAACTAGTTGCGAAACAATCCTCAAAAATAGTCCCCTCCTTTAATTCGTTCGTCATAGAGAACTCAGTCGATTTTAAACGACACAAGTAGGGCACAATAATTCAAATATAAATATAGCCCTGCTTATATATGCACTCACATAAATTTCATTGAACAAAGTCTATCGCAATTGATTGTCTACACTACTGAATTAATAAGTATTTTAGAGAAACAAACGGGACTTTATAAGATATTAAACACACATTACTATGTATATATAAATTGTATTTATTCACTTACTATATATATTTTATCTTTCTAATTATTTCGAAAATACCATCTTTACATTTCTCAGATGTTTACTGATAATGGTTAGTAGCCAACAGTCTCATTTGATGTAACCCCAATTCTTCAGTTAATCGATTATTAGAGACATCTTGACAATGCGTGAGAGATCTCCGCATCTTTGCAGGCGAATAAAATATCTGATGATATCAACAAATTAATTCGGGTCTTCAGGAAATATGTAACGAGCGTTATTGACGCCTTCTGCCTTCTTCGCACCACTTGTTGAAGGAAACTCGTTGGTGAAATGTGTGGGAACGTCGAGAGAATTACCATCCATCTCATCAAATACTTCATCAACACTTCTGCGTGTGTATATATAAATATATACACACACATATGTATATATATATATATATATATATATATAGAGAGAGAGAGAGAGAGAGAGAGAGAGAGAGAAAGAGAGTTGTTCAGGACACCAACACGGTGCACTGTTTTCTTCTTGGCGTTTTCTTCTAGAATTGTGTACGTTTTGTTTATATGAGGCAGAAAGTTACTGAGTGAATATTCCCACATCAGAACTTCAGCAGGGCTTCAGGGTAGTCGGAAGCAACACCGCGTCTACTATAAAGAGAAGATAGTAGAGAGTAGGAAGGGAGAGCAGAGTGAAGAAAGACAGTAGAGGATGTAGCGAGATAAGAAAGAGGACAGTGTGAAGGGGAATGGAGAGTGGAGAGAGTGCAGAGAGTAATTTGATCTGATCTTTATTCATCACGTGTAGGTAAATATTTAGGCCTGTTGTCGTGACTTCGGGGGTGACTAAGTTAGTTTCTTCATCCTCTCTGAAGAAAAAAATTAAAATGCCTGGAGAGAATGTTGAACCCCTGGATTTCCCTATGACACAACTGCTTACGCATCTACGGAGAACAACTCCAGGGTGAGGTAGGTAGCTCGTACACGGCTGGTGAACGCTGTGGGCAAACACTTGCTAGCAAACAGTTGGCTGGAGCTGTTTACATAAGCCGGCATGCTGTTCATTTTTGGAAGACAAACACGGCACTCTCCTCAGCCAGTAAAACCTGTAGTCGAAGTCAACAGTCTTTGCCTGTGTACCTGGGATCACGGTTGGCTCAATCCTTTCATCTTATCCGTGTTACTGACCCTCTCTGCGGACCTCAAAAGTGTCCGCAGTTGCATGAGTTACATGCCGGCCTATAGTGTCAGGAGTCGTGGGTTACAATTTTGGATAAGACAGAGGCGTATATTACATTTTGGAGTATAAAGATAGTATTGTTTAGGTTTGTAAGTCACCCACTTTCCCTGTTTTACCGAAATTATGCAAGTGGGAGCCTTAAAACTCACACTGTAAGTCGAGTAAAAACCCTTTCAAGGGCGTAATGTGAATTAGTGCACCTTCGATATGGTCTCATTACTCTCGCATATAATACCAGCGACTACATTACTCCCCCTAATGATTTTTACATGCGTTAACAGTACAAATAAAAATATGTTTGGCATCGAGCGTTCAAAAAAAAGCTTATTTTAGTGAGAAAAAAAAAAGATACGTATATATCAGCGAAATAAATAATGTTGTCATCAAACGGAAGTTTTCAACTCAGTTGTTACATTTGAATAAAGTAACTTGTGTACGCCGCCGTTTTGCTGAATCCAGTTACAGACAAATCTTAAACAACATGTGGATGTAACTTCAATAAAACACCAGCTAAAATTTTGCTTAATTTTCACACTATTTCGAAGAACAAAGTTTATTCTTTATGTAAATTGTAACAAAATGCAAATCAGAATATTTTGCAAAAAAAAANACTATTTCGAAGAACAAAGTTTATTCTTTATGTAAATTGTAACAAAATGCAAATCAGAATATTTTGCAAAAAAAAATATTTATTTTACGATAATTGCTAATATCCCCTTTGTTTGTGTAGAAAACGAAAGAAATCTGGCACACATGCAACACCAATGCTATCTAGCGGCAAAAAAAATGTATTTCCCAAACTATTAGCGTTGAGTTTCCCAATATGAGCACAATAAACTTCACTGTAGACGTAGCNAAAAAAAATGTATTTCCCAAACTATTAGCGTTGAGTTTCCCAATATGAGCACAATAAACTTCACTGTAGACGTAGCTTTAAATAGACTCTTCAGTCATGGTGTACTTAACGTGGATGTCGTTCTCTTTGGACTGATGTGTGATCGACATTATAGTACAGTTTGTAGTTAGTGTATATCTGCAGTCGCACGTATATTTGGTTTCCACTGGTTCTTGTAGTATCGGCGACTCGAAAAGTGTATCATTTTTCAATTTATGGACCGTGTCTCTCCTGGCAGTTTATAACCTGCATGCAATTTTCAGTGTCTTTAGCGAGACAGTTGTTCGCCATTGTTTTTTCTATCACTTTTTCTTCTCTCTTAGAAGGACTCTCCCATTCCTTGTTCTCCCGTCTCCCTTCCGCTTTTTCTAAGAAGGCGTTCACTATTAAAGCCGGTTTTTAACGGCGAGGGTTACTCTGGTCAAGAATGTCTCCTGTCGCCGCATGTTTTTTGCACATGCTGTCCACTGCAATCTTGGGCCTAATTCCTGAGACTGAGTTCACTCGAGACACTACCAAGGTGTAACCATGCACCTAGAAATCAAAATGTTATCAGAGCGTGTCAAGCAAATTCCGTAAGGAAATTTTCCCTCGGGAAAAGTGTGCGAATACAGAGATGCCCTCTAGGGTAGGGGTTACTCCCTTCGAACTGACGACAGTTTTTGGGCTGAACTCGTAGACGACCCTCATTATCTTCGATCATTGCACGTAGTAATACTCTAAGAAGAAGACGCAATTGAGTACATTTATGGGGAAAACTGGAGAACCTCGAGAAAACCTAGTGACCTACGGCAACGGCCACATCATTCCCCACATGCGAAAATCTGGCACTCGGATTCTCCGAGAGTCAAGCCCGGAACGCCACAGTGAGAAGTCGGCCTGTAAATGGCATGACTATCAAGGCCCTTACATTTCCAGTACCGCCTTGCTGGCAAATTGTACCTAGCAGGGGAGTAATCTGTGGCTTTATATTTTTCTAATGACCAAAATATCCTAAAATACTGGTTTGTAATATGTAACGCGTGGCACAGTTGAAGTAATATTCCTAATTCCATTATTCATGCACAGTTGGATACGTGACTCTCTCACACGTACCACTAGATTATGTCANAAGTAATATTCCTAATTCCATTATTCATGCACAGTTGGATACGTGACTCTCTCACACGTACCACTAGATTATGTCCCCTGAAATTTGCGTGGTACCTGTTTAGAAAATAGGAGGTACAATTGCACCAATATTTTTTTTTTTATGTATTCCTTGCTTTTCAATAATTTATTTTGTTACACTATGAGCAGTTACACTTGCAGTACTTCTCTATTTCAGATAACGAAGTGATTCATATACCGGGTGAGGCNAAGTAATATTCCTAATTCCATTATTCATGCACAGTTGGATACGTGACTCTCTCACACGTACCACTAGATTATGTCACCTGAAATTTGCGTGGTAACTGTTTAGAAAATAGGAGGTACAATTGCACCAATATATTTTTTTATGTATTCCTTGCTTTTCAATAATTTCTTATGTTACACTATGAGCAGTTACACTTGCAGTACTTCTCTATTTCAGATAACGAAGTGATTCATATACCGGGTGAGGCACCTAAGGCAGGCCACCTGCATAACACTGCCAAACTCAGTGGTAAATGAAAATGTTTCAGACAGAGGTTGCTTCGTTCCAAGGCGCTAATAACTTGATAGTGATACTGTCTCCTTACGTGGAAGGTTAGATAAGATACAAAGTCAACCGCGTTAATCTAAATGGACTGATAATTATTATTAACACCCCTCGACAGTGCGTATGAAGATGTAATAAATATGATGACATTTACCGGTCATTCAAGATCGCTGAAGGTCAATGACGAGGCAAACTGCGCCGCCGCACGGAACAATGGACCTACGTAGCACCTTCCTATGGCAAATGTTACCTGTTACAAACACCAGCCTCAGACTATGCTTCCTTTCTTATTTTATTATGATATCAGGTGTTAAAATTGGTGCCTTTGTGCATTGATACATTATTTAAAACGATTCTGAGCCTACAATACCGCACGTCGAATTTCATCTGGACTTATCGCAGAACAAGCTCGTGTTATACGGCCTGTCATGTCTTCGGGAGTCGTCCGTGAGTCTTTGCAGACCTGTTTCTTTAATGTTACGTACAGACGTTAAGTCTGGGGAACGTGCAAGCCATTTAGTGTTTCCAGACCAACCGATCCAACGACCACCGAAAGTTCTGTTAAGACCCATTTATTGCATTATCATAAGCACTGTTGAGGGGTGTTAATAAAAATTATCATTCCATTTAAAGTAACAAAGTTGACCTTCGTATCTTATTTACTCTCCTACGTACGGGGTAATTATCACTATCAAGTTGTTAGTGCTTTGGAGCCAAATATTTTATTTATATAATGAAGATACTCGCCAGGATATTTTGAGCCATTTTTCAGCGCGTAGTTGCACTGTGATTGTGTTAGAGCTTAGTGTGTTGTTCACGAAAGTCAAGTTACTTGCCACTCCCTCTTGTCCCAATGGACACAGCCTGCAGCCGACAACTGCTTTTAATGAGAGGAAAAATGTGCCAAAGAAAAAAAAAATTTCTGCAGTCGCATGGCGCGCAGCACTAAAACCAGTCGTAAATGTTGGTTGACAAGATACTTAAAACAGTAGAAGACAGATGGGAGGAATTTTAGAATTCAGTTTGGGCGTAGTTAAGATCAAATGTGACTCTCTGGTTGTCTCATTAAATTTTTATTAAAACCTCGCACAATGTAAGTAAACTTCACTACGAAGGAATTGTGTTGTATTGTACATTATTATGTTGGTGTTAACGCCACACTATCACGCTGATAAAACCATCTAAAAAGGCAGTGAAGCTCTCTGATTGCAGGGTATCCAGAACCATCTACGTATTTACTGCCACAGTGCTCAAATTTCGAGTCGTTCCATGAGCTAGGTATGGAGCTGTTACTGTTTCAGCCTTCTCGCCACATAAGTGTAATATTTTACTGACCATGACCATCTAAAATGCACGAATATATAAAAACTAGAGTTTATGTAAAATAAAGAGGGGAAAAAATATATTTATGTACACTCATTGTCATAAAAATTAGTAAACCAAAAACAAAAAAAAATTGGATTCAAACAAACATGTATAAAAATGATAGCACATGCAAAAAAAGTAAATTATTACACTCGCATTGGTTCGGAAAAATTCTCGCTAACATGTGGTAAAGAAATATATCTTTAGTGCCCCGTTGGGCAGTCTTGTGCCTGCATACATGCTTCAGTACGATTGTACATAATCAAGCAAACGTATGTTATCCTGCAGCAGTTTTACCCAAAACCGTTGCAAATTTAATTTCCAAATCACAAACACTTGAACATAGAGGAAGTGAGCGTTCCCCTAAAAAAAATGGCGTGTGGGGAGTGCACCCAGGGCAAGGCGACACCTTCCTAGTGACGGTCTTTCCAGCTGGGACCCGTAGGTGACCGTCATCCCCAGGGATGACAGAAATGAGACCCTAGAATGGAGCGGCGCTGGAATGCAAGGGCGGGGGAAACAGGAGTACCCCGAGAAAATCCGCCAGCAAGCGGCATCGTCCAGCACGATTCCCACATGCGAACATCCGGGAGTTAACCCGCCGGGGATCGAATCCGGATCGCCGTGGTGGGAGGCGAGTGCCCTGGGCACTACGCCACCGTTGCCCCAAGCGTTCCCCTATACATATTCGATGAACGACAAATCATTTGATTTAATATGTCACGCGATCCTAAGAAATTAGCCAAGATAAGTAGCACATGACGCCACAGGATTTATTCAGAGTACCACTGGAACTACCAGCGGTGAACGACGATGATATGCTACGGCTCCATTGCAACAGTAGTAGGAGTCGTGTGCCGCTGTAAAGTAAGCAGGTATTGTAGCACTCATCTTCGATCCCCAAAAAGCTGGCGTGGTGGTCATTCGTTCCTAAAAAAAAAAAAAGCGCGATTCTTCGCTTAAGACAATAAGTCGTCACGCCATAGTATTCCAGGTTGCTCTCTGCTGACAACTCCAAGAGAAGACGACGTGGTGTTAATAACAGAACACGTAAAGGTAACACTGGTCAACAAAAAAAGGTTTTTCTTTTCACAAGGACTAAATAAACAAAATCTAACTATCTTTACCATGCTGCGTTCAAATATTTTCTCAGATTTTTTTTGATCAGGCAGGGTTTTTTTGTGGCGCGTGTTTAAAGTTTTAAAAGAATTAGTACTTACTAAACACTAAATAATAAATATGCTGCTAATTTACGCTTACCTAAAACGTTTTGTATGATGATTTTCGGCCTTACTTTGCGTTCGGGATGTCTCTCTTCATGGTCCAGCAGTAGTCGGCCAGCATATTGGGACTCCATTTGCCTTGGTACCTCTTTTCCATAGCAGAAATCTGCTGATGTTAACGCTCACCATGTTCATCAGAGATAGCCCCAAGATTTTCAGGGAAGAAGTCTAGGTGAAAGTCCAAGAAGTGAATTTTCAAAGACATGTTGCAGCTCATTCTTTTGTACGACGTCAGAAGATCACTCGCTATTTCACTATAGTTATCTTCATTATTATTGCCAAGGAATCCACAACAGATATTTTTGAATGATTTCCACGCTGTTTTTTCCGGTGGATGTAATAGTTCCTCAAAATGTTCATAATCCAATATTAGTGATCTTATTTGCGGCCCTATAAATATCCCTTCCTTCAATTTTGCATTGCTTATTTTAGGAAATTTAGATTTCAGGTACATAAATGCAGCCAAACTTTAACCCATTGCTTTTACAAATTTTTTTATGAACCCCAATTTTTATATGTAGGTGAGGTAGATACACCTTTTCGGGATCCACTAATGGAGTATTTGTTACATTTTTATGCCCAGGAATAAGAGATTTACGTTTAGTACATTGTTTCTTTATGTAGTGAGACCTTCTATCCCTGCTGTTCTATTCACACAAAAACCAGCACAATTTCGGGTATCCAAGTTGCAAACCTAACAATAAAGCTATGTATGAACTTCAAATCACGACAGATATTCCAGTTATATTTAGTACAAATAAGTTTTTTTAAAAACAATTTCANACCTGTTTCTTTAATGTTACGTACAGACGTTAAGTCTGGGGAACGTGCAAGCCATTTAGTGTTTCCAGACCAACCAATCCAACGACCACCGAAAGTTCTGTTAAGACCCATTTATTGCATTATCATAAGCACTGTTGAGGGGTGTTAATAAAAATTATCATTCCATTTAAAGTAACAAAGTTGACCTTCGTATCTTATTTACTCTCCTATGTACGGGGTAATTATCACTATCAAGTTGTTAGTGCTTTGGAGCCAAATATTTTATTTATATAATGAAGATACTCGCCAGGATATTTTGAGCCATTTTTCAGCGCGTAGTTGCACTGTGATTGTGTTAGAGCTTAGTGTGTTGTTCACGAAAGTCAAGTTACTTGCCACTCCCTCTTGTCCCAATGGACACAGCCTGCAGCCGACAACTGCTTTTAATGAGAGGAAAAATGTGCCAAAGAAAAAAAAAATTTCTGCAGTCGCATGGCGCGCAGCACTAAAACCAGTCGTAAATGTTGGTTGACAAGATACTTAAAACAGTAGAGGACAGATGGGAGGAATTTTAGAATTCAGTTTGGGCGTAGTTAAGATCAACTGTGACTCTCTGGTTGTCTCATTAAATTTTTATTAAAACCTCGCACAATGTAAGTAAACTTCACTACGAAGGAATTGTGTTGTATTGTACATTATTATGTTGGTGTTAAACGCCACACTATCACGCTGATAAAATCATCTAAAAAGGCAGTGAAGCTCTCTGATTGCAGGGTATCCAAAACCATCTACGTATTTACTGCCACAGTGCTCAAATTTCGAGTCGTTCCATGAGCTAGGTACGGAGCTGTTACTGTTTCAGCCTTCTCGCCACATGAGTGTAATATTTTACTGACCATGACCATCTAAAATGCACGAATATATAAAAACTAGAATTTATGTAAAATAAAGAGGGGAAAAAATATTTATGTACACTCATTGTCATAAAAATTAGTAAACCAAAAACAAAAAAAAATTGGATTCAAACAAACATGTATCAAAGTGATAGCACATGCAAAAAAAGTAAAGTATTACTCTCGCATTGGTTCGGAAAAATTCTCGCTAACCTGTGGTAAAGAAATATATCTTTAGTGCCCCGTTGGGCAGTCTTGTGCGTGCATACATGCTTCAGTACGATTGTACATAATCAAGCAAACGTATGTTATCCTGCAGCAGTTTTACCCAAAACCGTTGCAAATTTAATTTCCAAATCACAAACACTTGAACATAGAGGAAGTGAGCGTTCCCCTAAAAAAAATGGCGTGTGGGGAGTGCACCCAGGGCAAGGCGACACCTTCCTAGTGACGGTCTTTCCAGCTGGGACCCGTAGGTGACCGTCATCCCCAGGCATGACAGAAATGAGACCCTAGAATGGAGCGGCGCTGGAATGCAAGGGCGGGGGAAACAGGAGTACCCCGAGAAAACCCGCCAGCAAGCGGCATCGTCCAGCACGATTCCCACATGCGAAAATCCGGGAGTTAACCCACCGGGGATCGAATCCGGATCGCCGTGGTGGGAGGCGAGTGCCCTGGACACTACGCCACCGTTAGCCCAATCGTTCCCCTATACATATTCGATGAACGACAAATCATTTGATTTAATATGTCGCGCAATCCTAAGAAATTAGCCAAGATAAGTAGCACATGACGCCACAGGATTTATTCAGAGTACCACTGGCACTACCAGCGGTGAACGACGATGATATGCTACGGCTCCATTGCAGCAGTAGTAGGAGTCGTGTGCCGCTGTAAAGTAAGCAGGTATTGTAGCACTCATCTTCGATCCCCAAAAAGCTGGCGTGGTGGTCATTCGTTCCTAAAAAAAAAAAAAGCGCGATTCTTCGCTTAAGACAATAAGTCGTCACGCCATAGTATTCCAGGTTGCTCTCTGCTGACAACTCCAAGAGAAGACGACGTGGTGTTAATAACAGAACACGTAAAGGTAACACTGGTCAACAAAAAAAGGTTTTTCTTTTCACAAGGACTAAATAAACAAAATCTAACTATCTTTACCATGCTGCGTTCAAATATTTTCTCAGATTTTTTTTGATCAGGCAGGGTTTTTTTGTGGCGCGTGTTTAAAGTTTTAAAAGAATTAGTACTTACTAAACACTAAATAATAAATATGCTGCTAATTTACGCTTACCTAAAACGTTTTATATGATGATTTTCGGCCTTACTTTGCGTTCGGGATGTCTCTCTTCATGGTCCAGCAGTAGTCGGCCAGCATATTGGGACTCCATTTGCCTTGGTACCTCTTTTCCATAGCAGAAATCTGCTGATGTTAACGCTCACCATGTTCATCAGAGATAGCCCCAAGATTTTCAGGGAAGAAGTCTAGGTGAAAGTCCAAGAAGTGAATTTTCAAAGACATGTTGCAGCTCATTCTTTTGTACGACGTCAGAAGATCACTCGCTATTTCACTATAGTTATCTTCATTATTATTGCCAAGGAATCCACAACAGATATTTTTGAATGATTTCCACGCTGTTTTTTCCGGTGGATGTAATAGTTCCTCAAAATGTTCATAATCCAATATTAGTGATCTTATTTGCGGCCCTATAAATATCCCTTCCTTCAATTTTGCATTGCTTATTTTAGGAAATTTAGATTTCAGGTACATAAATGCAGCCAAACTTTTACCCATTGCTTTTACAAATTTTTTTATGAACCCCAATTTTTATATGTAGGTGAGGTAGATACAGCTTTTCGGGATCCACTAATGGAGTAGTTGTTACATTTTTATGCCCAGGAATAAGAGATTTACGTTTAGTACATTGTTTCTTTATGTAGTGAGACCTTCTATCCCTGCTGTTCTATTCACACAAAAACCAGCACAATTTCGGGTATCCAAGTTGCAAACCTAACAATAAAACTATGTATGAACTTCAAATCACGACAGATATTCCAGTTATATTTAGTACAAATAAGTTTTTTTAAAAACAATTTCATATTTTCATATATCTCTTTCTTATCACTGGCATGCGCGACAGGTATTGATGGTAATTCATTCCCATTATGCAGTAGTACAGTCTTCAAACTAACTTTCGATGAGTCTATGAACAATCGCCACTCATCTGGCTGGTGTTGATGTCCAAGAGCCTCCATTAATGAACAAACATTATTATTATAAAAAACGACATGGCCTTCTTTAGAGAAGTATTCACTGAAATCACTATCGCGACTACGATAAATGCTTATCCGTGTATCTTTTTGGAGTAGATTCCAACCTTTCAGCCTGGAACTTAAAAGCTCAGCCGACTGTTTAGACGAATTTAAATCCCGTATAAGATCATTAAAATCTTCTTGTGTTAAAAGGTGAGGTTCTGATGAACTACTTGCTTCAAAATGTAGGGTCACTTCACTCCTTTCTTTCGTCTTTAGTATGAGCTGGGTCGGAGTACGAGTTATCACTTAAGGTCATGAAATGTGGACACTTTGGTACAGGATACTCTTCACTATGTGGCACAGGTCTCATTGTAGAAGCCAAATTGGGATACTTAGCTGTATATTTTGTTTTGGAATTAATTCCTTTAATGTTGGTTATGCAGAAATAACAGTCAGTTAAATGGTCCTTCTGTTCCCTCCAAATCATAGGGACTGAAAACGGCATGTGATGAGTAGCAATTTTCCATCCAGTTGGAAGCCTAACACATGATACACAGCATATATTTGGGGCCCAGTCTTTATCGAAATCACCAACTTTACACCCAAAATAAAGCTCATAAAATTTTTTTTACAAGTGGTGTGAAATTTAGCTTCTGAGACTTGAAGGTCAGTTCACCACACACGTAGCAGAAATTGTTTGGTTGATTTAAACACTTTCTTGGAGTACTGAAATGTTTATAAAACTCATAAAACTTACAAATAAAAACAACATACAGCAGAAAACCACTACATGTGTTGCCAGGATCACTACACTTTCAANTCTTGGAGTACTGAAATGTTTATAAAACTCATAAAACTTACAAATAAAAACAACATACAGCAGAAAACCACTACATGTGTTGCCAGGATCACTACAGTTTCAATACTGGCTACTGGCCATCTGCTTACTAAAACAATGCAATATTTGACAGGCAGTCGAGACGCGTGAGAAAAGGCAGAAGGNTGCTTACTAAAACAATGCAATATTTGACAGGCAGTCGAGACGCGTGAGAAAAGGCAGAAGGTGTCTAGCGGTGTCGTCGAGATCCTCCGAGTTGAGACGCTTAGGAAATGGCAGAAGGCGTCTAGGGGTGTCGCCGAGGTGCCCCGAGTGAGAAGCGTGGGAAAAGACAGACGGCGTCTAGTGGTGTCACTGCTGAGTCAAGACGCGTGGGAAAGCGCCGAATCAAGACGTGCGGGAAAGCTCCGAGTNGGCGTCTAGTGGTGTCACTGCTGAGTCAAGACGCGTGGGAAAGCGCCGAATCAAGACGTGCGGGAAAGCTCCGAGTCAGTTACAGCTAAGTGCTAGCGTTCGTCGCTCAAGAAGCATTTGAGTCCCCGACGCCTAACGTCCACCACGTTAAAATCCGTGAGCATTTTGGTATTTGATTCACCCTTAAGGCTCCCAACTTGCTAGGTACAGATTCGAACAGTGTGTGTATATTTTTTGCCTAATATAGACTTCTTTATTAAAATACTGAGAGACCAAGTTATTGCTTCCCTCGCCTCTCCCCGTCGCTGAGGATAACAGTCATCTTGGTAAGAAAGAGTACAACCCACCTCCAAACAAATTCTCCCTCCGATGAAGCTTTGCCCTTACGGCCACAGGAAAGCGGAAAGAACATTGTCCGAGGAACAACCCTCGACATCCAAGGCGCCAGAGAGGTAACTCATACCCTACAACCCGCCCTGTATCTCACAGGGAGCGAGTAGCGTCATACCGAAGTATATTAAGCAAAAATGACTGTCACAAGGAAACTATGCCTGGTGGAAGAAATCTGATTACATATTTGAATTCAACATAAAAAAACTGGACTAGGGTCGCTATTCAGTTTCCTTGTGAAAAAAAATCATGCTGACCAGTGTAATCGCAATAGCAGATTTGTCTTTATGGGCATACGTAATTGATTTTGGTGTAGATACAATACTCTAGTCCTAGTGAATCTGCATATGTCGCTCTATGGTGTAGGCATGTACAGAAGCTGCTAGCTGTGTTCGCTCCTGCCTGGCAAACAAACGATCCTTTGTGCTACTGAGCTGTTGGTGTCGTTCAGAACCGATCTACCATGTATGTGTACCTTATGTCCGTTGTTTCCAATACAGTTTTATTGTGGCCTCTGAACTACCCAAACGAAAGGCAGTCCGGCGCGCCGCCAGCTCTGCGATTCACAGCCCTATAACCAGTCTCTCTGAAACTAAGTGAATCGTCTGCAAAGCTGTTTATTGGGTATTACTGGCATGCCTATCGGTCATTTACCACGTCTAAGAAGCACAGTGTGTGTCATGTTACGTGCGCATTTCTGACAACTGTTTATATACGCCATATGAAGAACGATGGCTACATGCTCATACGATATATATATATATATATATATATATATATATAGAAACGTACAGACACTAACTTAAATAGTCTGTTCATTATTCAGCTATGAGCTTATTACCCAACTTCCAGTGCTAGAAGGCAATCTTAATCTTAAAAAAGTGTGCAAATTTTTCAATGTATGACAAGTGTAAAGGTGCTTTATTTTTAAAATGCAGTCTACTGCTAATTTTCTCTTCTTTTTCAANTTTTCAATGTATGACAAGTGTAAAGGTGCTTTATTTTTAAAATGCAGTCTACTGCTAATTTTCTCTTCTTTTTCAAATTTTAACATTAAGCATTATTAATACAGGATGAGTATAAAATAATACCCCAACTTTTAAGGTCTATAATGTTAAANAATTTTAACATTAAGCATTATTAATACAGGATGAGTATAAAATAATACCCCAACTTTTAAGGTCTATAATGTTAAAAACCAAACAACCTAGAACCTTGATTGAACAACAAACTGAACCGCGGAACCGTGAATTTTGTTTACCATACATTCATAAATGTTCAATGTGACCACCATGAGCGGCCCGAACGACATCTATGCGAGAATATAACTCGTTCCACGCAGTTGTCAGCTAAAAGATAGATGTGTTGTTTTTTTCGTTTTGTGTAGAAATACATTTTTTAACAGAACAAATTATCCATTTGGTTTCACGGAAAAGGACAAATCATACGTAATTTAGACGCATTGCAGTGTCCCATGCCACGCAGTACCTATGCTACCCGGTTTCCTCGTGACCGAAAAAGGGGTGACTGCTTTGTAGTCGAACCAAATATGTTACCAAGTCTCGACCATCTGGTGCAACATTGTGCTACGTAGCACTCAGATAGTTTGGGGCTCAAGACAGGAATGCCAATGTGATGAATTTTCCATTGATGGAAATGGCGATGACTAGCGACAATAGCGTTGTGGCGAGCTGGCTTCATGATCAGTCGACGTGTAATGGTTTAAGGTGTGTACCGCGATAACGGTGGAATGGAGATATTTGGGTGGCTCTTAACATCGAGGTCTTGAGAGCCAATGCGGGTGAAGTGAGTTGAGTACGGAGCAGCGCCGGAATGCAAGGACGGTTGAAACGAGAGATCCCCAAGAAAACGCCTTGACCAACGGCATCGTCCGGCACGATTCCCAAATGCAAAAATCCGGGAGCGACCCCGCCAGGAATCGAACCCGATTCGCCTAGGTGGGAGGCGAGTATTCTGACCACTACACAACAGTGGTCCCGATAATGGTGGAAAAACCACCGGTGAATGGAATTCAATATTTAAATTGTCACTAGAGACACAGTTAATGCGCAGGAAAATATTTTCCGTTAACTTATGCGGACAGTATAAATTATTTTCTACGGGTTCAGAGCTAGCGCTGATTAAACACGCGCTTGTGCCTATTAATAGGAAGCATTCTTCAGTATCCGAAATTATTGCATGTTATCTAGGGTCTTACATTCACGGAGAACTGCGCCTGCCATGTGATGCAGCGTGTTGTAAATAGGCGATTTGGTCACTTTATTCACAACTTAAATAAAATTGTGAAGAGGTTCTCAATTTTAGGTTTACTATAGACAAACTCTTCTTATAAATAAAAATAGCATTACACGTATTTTCATATTGACCACTGTACTAGTACCCGGGATTTAATATATTCTGAACATCTTGAAAGCTTTATTAACAGATTAATGTTGAAAGAAATTTCACATAATGGATTATGTAGTACCAGTGATTATTACCATTTATGGAACTGGAATAGACTGCTTCAACTTGTCTTGGCTGTTGGGCATGATGCGATCGCGTAATGGATCCTTAAAAACTCTGAAGTTTTATGGAAAGTAAGTAGTACCACAGAAGATCGGATAGGTCCCACCAGAGTTTGAACTTGTGGTGGCAGTGGTTCTACCTGTATGCTAGAGGATATGACAAGGGAAGTCAGTAGTCGACACGTTAAACCGCTACAAAACTCCTGTGCTGCCCTGGAGAGACAGTAGTGCCTTCAGCCGGACTATGGGTGCAACTGAGTACGAGGGTCTCATTACTTGTGAAAAGATACGACTGTTACCCTTGGTGAATCAGATTGGGGTTTCGTCTTTTGGTCAACAACAATGAGGGCTTGGAGCACCTGGGCTGACAGGATGTGTTCTCTGTCCTCCAAAGACTGGGCGGCCGAGAACGCTTGGAGTTCGCTCTTGCACTAGGAGCGCCGTATTAAAACAAAGAAACTCTATTGTACTGTAGTCCATTGGGTTGATTCTCTACCCTGTAACAGAAACAAAAATGTCTGCGTAGGTTTGAGAGCCACTCAAATAAGAAATCAAATACGTAAATTACAGCATGTTTCACATGCTCTTGGCGCCTGAGATTCGTTCATAAATTTCAAATTATTGGCCACAATGTAATTAAATGTGCTACGGACATATCTTGGAGAGTAAAAATCACGGTGATGTCATTGCAGATGACCAGGTGATGTCAATGGATGCGATGCCCCGTGCTTTCAGTCTAAATTGTTGTCCTTGCTGTTGTGACGTACCTGATAGTGGTTCGTGTTTGTTTTGGAACAATATGAGTAGGCATTCATTGGAGCAATGTGTGTGTATCGTCCGCACCTGAAAAACGGAGCCCATAAAGACGGGCCAGCGACAAATTTTTGACACCGGAAACCGCCTGCAAAAAGTCCCTTCCTTGTTTTAGGAAGAAACTGGAAGAAAGGGGGGGCATTGCTGGATATGCATGAAGGAATACGTCCAAAATTGCAGGAAGTGAGAAACTTATTCCTGGCTTTACCAAAGAAGTAGTTGCGTCGACTGTCACAGGAAATGGGAGTTCCCCCAAGCACACGTCAACGAGCTGCCAAAATAGCAAAGCTGCATGCGTATCGTGCTACTGGTGTGTAACAGTCCCAACAAAGCTAAAAGAGACAGCTATTGTCATTGGCTACAGCAGTTTTCAATGGACAACCGGGAATCCTTAACTAAATGTGGTTCTCCAACTAAGCGTGGCTCCGTCACAGCGGGGTTGTTAATTCCCATTATACCCAACTTTGGACTACCGAGAATCCTCACATTGTGCATGAAACATCTATTTTTGTGAAAAAAAAAACTGGAGTTTGATATGCTTTATCAAGACACCGCATTATTTGTTTCTTTTTTTTAACACAANATCACAGCGGGGTTGTTAATTCCCATTATACCCAACTTTGGACTACCGAGAATCCTCACATTGTGCATGAAACATCTATTTTTGTGAAAAAAAAAAACTGGAGTTTGATATGCTTTATCAAGACACCGCATTATTTGTTTCTTTTTTTTAACACAACAGTGGATACCGACGTAAATGTGGGAATTTTCCAAGTGTTTGTGAATAATTTGGATGACGGAGAACTCCGCACAGGCTATTTTCAACAGAATTGAGTAATTTGTCACACTTCCAACGCCAGCTTGCGAGGAATCGTGTCCTTCTTTGAAAACAATGTCACCCAAAGGATTTTTACCATCTAGATCGCTTGATATTACCCCACCACATTTCTCTCTACAGGACATGCTGAAGGGGAAAATCTATCCCAACAAGCTATGTACACACTATCATAGAAGTACAAGAAAGCATTTGGTAGGAAATTGGTGCTGTGACTTTCAAAGGTGTTGCAAGCTACCTTCTGTAACATGGAGAGGCATGTTCCGACATGCACCAACGCTAATGGGGACCACATATAAAATGTTCTGTTACGTGACATGATTTTCATATATCAAGCAAGGTACGTTCCCAAAACATTTAATTACCTTTTGATCAATAGTTTGATATTTATGAGCAAACATCAGGGGCCGAAAGTAAGTAAAATATCCTATGTTATTCACTATCGTGTAATAAAATAATGGCATATGAAAAAACCTAATCCCATAAGAAAATAAAAAATTTCATTCAGGGAGTGAAATATCTTCTTTTTTTTTTCTAAATATTTATATAGTCACCAACTTCCTGTATTGTGGCTGGTCGAAGAAGACTAATGAGAGGAGGGTTGGAAGTGACTATCCTTAGGAAGATGCTCATTAATATCTCTGCTTTGGTGTATTTCTGCTAATGTGTGTGTATCGAGGGGAACAATCATTGGCCTATCCGGGATTTGAACCTGAGAAGGTAATGTTTTCAGCGAGCTCGTCCAAGAAGTTTGCTGGTCGATATAGATGCGCAGGCCGGATCAAGACCGCGCGTCACTGAAGGCTGCCCCCGCGATAAATTATGAGCGCACTCAGAGGGCGGGCTCCACACAAGAGAGCGGGCGCTGGGAACCTGTTCGCTGCAGCTCTTCTCCGAGTGTCTCCCGAGCAGATACTCCCCCCCCCCCC